>OX246749.1:3889428-4001928 GCA_945910005.1 Isoperla grammatica | reverse complement strand
TTGTTGCTCACTCGTCGATGGTGTTCGGAGCCTACAGGGTTGGTTTAGAATTCCCCACTGAAAATCAGTTTTGATACCTAGTGGGTAGACTCTAAATATGGATTTATTTATTTTATACCAAGAGTACTATCCCTCCTTATGAAACTACGCTTTCGCTTCATCGCCTATTACTAGAGGTCCGTGTATTTCGCGAATAACGATAACACCGAAATATGTAGGCATCATTTTATTTCACAAAATGAGCATGAATTGATCGATTTTAAACATGAAAATGTCAAAATTGAATCACCGTCAAACACCGAAATTCGTATCAATTCGTGAATAACACCGAAATTTGTATTATTCGTGTTTTAAATGACGAAAAAGATGAAAAATCAGAGTTTTTTAATTATAAGCCCATTTTTTCCTTTTTTTTTGCCGGTAAAGACGATCTGTAGAAAATAGAGTGTCTCAAGTAACACTGTATAAATGCATATTCAAACTTCTCGTATATAAAGCACCCGCGTGTAAGTTGTAAATGAAACGCTACATGCGTGACCATGTAGGGAATATGGATAAAACCGTCAAAATACAGCTTTTCTTGAATAACACCGAAATTTGTTACTTCAAAGAAGTTTACTGTAAAATAAAACCGTTTTTACGTGATTGGCTCTATCTAAGGGTCCTTGATAGGTCAATGACAACAATGCCCAACAATAACAACTAGTTTTCAAATGTTATGTTAAGGTGCATTTTTCACTGTTGTGCATTGTTGTCATTGAGGATCTAGAAGACCGTGATTAGCTCTATCTAAGGGTCCTTGATCAATTCCGAAAAAGGTCTATTCTGAGGCGATATAAGATAGTAAGACGATAGAGATCAAAATACAGATTGAAATACTAAAGAAAGCTAGAAGTAAACAATAAAAACAAAAGTAGAAGTACAAAGTCAAGGAAACCATATGATATGCTAATAATAATACTAGGTCAGGTTTCATTCAGAGTTTTAAAGTTAGTTTAACCCGTATTATCAAGCTCAACAATCAATGATAATATATATTATTATCAGTCGATAATACATGTTTACATTTGTCATACAAGTAACATGATCGCGGTGGGCCTAGGCCTAGTTCTTGCGTACCATAATATATGTTTCATATACCAGTCCCAACGAAAGTATTCGCATACCGATCTCAGGTCATTGTCTACTGCCCCTTTCAACCGCGCCAATTGAAAGAAAATCAACAGATATACTAGTCCCAACGAAAGTATTCGCATACCGATCTCAGGTCATTGTCTACTGCCCCTTTCAACCGCGCCAATTGAAAGAAAATCAACAGATACCTGGCGTTCTTTCACACATTCGTAAATGCACTGTTTGGCTTAGTCGAGTGTACAGGCGGTTTGGCCACGCCCACCGTTACAGGTAACCAACAGAAGGTCTAAAATTATCCCCAATGGATCTGTTAAGATTAGATGGTAGCAATTAGCGAAGTAGAATATTAAGTTGTCACCTTGGACTCGGCTGTGTCCAATGATAATCAACAGCTATAGTAGGCTAGATGCGCAGCCTAGCAGCCCCAGGCGTGTCAATTTGATGCCATCTTGAAATGGGCAAATAACACAGGCGGGAATAGGAGTTTCTAATGCGACTTTCTGCCATTGGCAACGCTAGCAGTACTAAAGCACAACTAAAGGGTCCAAATTAGCATGTAAATTGCCCATTTCAAAATGGCTTCAAATCGCTACGCTCGCTACTGAGTGGAAGGTTGGGGGACTGGTGATCTAGCCTACTATAGCAGTTGAATATCATTTGCTGTGTCGTAAGCATCAGAATACTTTCGTTGGGGCAACTATATAGGCTAGTTCTTGCACATCATGTGTATCTGCTATAGGCAAGACTCCCAGCCGAAGCCGGTAGGTTACAGACAGTTACAAAGCGAGCGTAAACTTATGTAACGTGTGAACACTATTAGAGATTTTTTAGCCTCGTTTCAAAGTTATTTTGCTATTTTCCGAATGTGAGTGAATATGACGGATGGATGGAGAAAGTGCGAGAGTGATTTATTTATTTCGCTAGGTTGTTGACGATGACGAGTTGTTGTATGAACTGCGTGCGTAAGATGGGTAAGATCACGAGTGAAAATAGACCTAGGACGTGTCTGAATACCGTTCTTGATCTTGTTCTTATTCTTATTCTTGTTCTTGGTCTTGTTCTTATTCTCGCTCCAGTTTCACGTATTTGGACGAGAGCCGGACATAACTTGATTTAAGTAGGGTTAGGGTCGTAACGCGTCATCAGATCCTTTTTTTTTTTAAAATTTACATGTATACAGGCCCGGCGACAGAAACTTTGGGGCCCGTTACTGTGATCGTTTGTGGACCCTCTGGCGAAGTCTTTAGCACCTCAAACGTAACACTGTTCGATTTCAACTTGTATGAGTGACGCATGAGAACGAGATATGTTAAAACGGTATAAAGTCCAATTATTGTTATGCTCGGCATGCTGTCGACTGTACCTATACCTATAAGTACCACATATTACGTAGCAGTAAATATGTATCTGTGAAGTACACATCTGAATACAGCTAAACAGGTATTTTTGGAAGGTAGTTAGTTAATTAAAACTTCGAATCATTACTGCATTACAGAGCAACAGCACTTGCGGGCGGCACGGCACATGAGTAAACAAGGCAAGATGTTGGGGTTTGTTTACCTATTATAGATAACTGTTGTTCCAAACTTTTTCGATTTTCGAAGGAAAAAAACAAATGATTCCCTAAATTGATAACCTTGTCTTGTCGTTATTATGCCTCGTTTCGTTAGTCTCATTACTAGCTACACGGGGCCCCCTGAAGTCCGGAGGCCGGTACAGCTGTACCCTTTGTCCCCCCCTGTCGCCGGGCCTGCATGTATAACCAAAATGAAGGATCAAATATGCATCGTATTTAATAATAATTACATTGTAATAACTTTTAAAGGCCACAGGCTTTAAATACTTAACAATTAACTGAGATATGTTCTGACCCATCGTACGCCATCTTCCGGAATGAAATCTATAGTCCATACAAACCCCAGTTGACAACACAGAGACCTTCGAGGTCTGAAAGTTGGATCGTTTGGCCAAACCCTGACATTCCTTCCTCTACTCAAGCATCGACCGTCATCATGATTGTGAGATAATGCAAGGCTCGCCGACCGAAGGTATAGTTACGTATCGAGGCGAGAGTGGGGATACTCGTACTTTGGTCAGAGGTTGGTGCAAACGCTACCCGAGCTTATGCCCTCGGGCCATCCAACAGCGAAGTAAACGAACTATAGTGTGCACTTCCAATTCTCGATCTTATTCTTATTCTTATGACGAAGTCACGCGCGCGACAGTATTCGGGCAGTACTAGATACGTCACAGATGATTGATGACGTAAAATCAAGAATAAGAATAAGAATGAACGTCGTTTTGGTACTATTCGGACACGTCCTAAGGTAGGGAGGATCGGGCAAAACTGGAGACAGTTTTCAAGTCGAGCGCGTTGAAATTTTCTACTTTGGTTCGGACTAAGAAGTGATAGAAGAAGTCCGCAAGCAGGTAGATAGACAGTCAGACAGACAGACAGACAGACAGACATATAGACAGACAAATAAATAGACAGACAGACAGAAAGGTAGACAGACAGGTAGACTGGCTGACAGACACACAGACAGACAGACAGACAGACAGACAGACAGACAGACAGACACACTGACAGACACACAGACAGGCAGACAGAAAGGTAGACAGACAGTCAGGCAGATAGACAGACAGTCAGACAGATAGACAGACAGACAGACAGACAGACAGACAGAAAGGTTGACAGCCAGACATATATAGATAACTGTCTTTGTTTTCAGGCGTGATTGATTGAGAGGGGGGAAGAGAGAGAGAGAGAGAGAGAGAAAGAGAGAGAGAGAGAGAGAGAGAGAGAGAGAGAGAGAGAGAGAGAGAGAGAGAGAGAGAGAGAGAGAGACAAAGAGACAGAGAGACAGAGAGAGATCTGCTAATGAGACCTGACCGGAAATGTCTCCGTCTTGTTGATCACTAAGTTACAAGTTGTAACATCACTTCCTAAGCCCTCGTACAAATACAGCTCAGCGGTGATGCTATCTACAACACTGTGTAACCATAACACCTGTTGATGCCATCTCTAACGTCGTGTAGCCATAACACCTGTTGATGCCATCTCTAACGTCGTGTAGCCATAACACCATCTAGTAAACACAACAACACTAATCACTTTCCATCGCTTGTTTAGAGTGGCCAAGATTAGTTCGTCTTTCCTCGGCTGTCAATGCAATAGTACGACATCCGTTGTGGGTTTTTTTTATGAATGAAACGAAATATTTCAAAGGAATGTTATTTAAGATAAAAATCAGGTTTTCCACACATAACCGTAACCACTTTTTTGTGCTTAAGATAAATGCGGGAGTTTGAAATGTATGTGGGATCGTTTAACTGAAGTCGGTGCCACCGTATTTGAAAGAATAAAAAAGGTAAACTTGTTTTCATTGCCTATGGCCGGTTTCACCAAACTTTAAACTCTGATTAGTCCGCCGGTAATAGCTGAGTTTGGCTACGAACAAACATGCCGACTGCCATGCGCTTTGAATGTAGTAGAAAATTTGGTAGTCACCTTGGACTCGGCTGTGTCATAAGCATCAGAATACTTTCGTTGCGGCAACTATATATTATGTTTGTTGAAACTATGGTTACCGGTCCTAGCTTATTTCTTTGGATGCGCTACAGCTTTTTTCTCTTCACATATCTCTATAGACTCATACTAACAATAGACAGCGCTGCTAAGCTACCCCCTTATCTGCGCCATTGATGGTTTCAACCAATCAACGATGAGTAATCTCCTCCTCATTAAAGTTAATTTGTTTGGCACCAGATTGTAACTAGTCTTTTTTGAGTGGCCTATAGAAGCCGAAATCAAATCGCGAAATAAAACATGAATGTAACGAATTTTGCTGTTTTTCGCGAAATAAAAAACATTTCGAATCAAAAAAACAAATTACCAACCTATTTGGCAATATTTACTTTGCATTGATATTGACAAGGAAACTGTCAATGAAGAGTTAAAGAAAAGTGTAAATATTTAAGCAAGATGTCTGACTTCCGCGAAGCTAAATGTCTGCTAATTTGCTGTTCACGATATCGCAGCTGGGAGACAGGCGCAGTTTTCTGTTGCACTATTGAACATTATTCATACGTCCTTGCAACGAAGCACTCAATAAATAAAAAGTTGCAGAAAGTCCCGTGTTCAAATCCCGCTTCAGGCAGAAGTTTTCTAACTTCTAATGTGGATTCAATTCTATTACTTCTTGGCTTAGGAATAAGTAAACGGTGACTTTGGAGCCGTCCTAGCAACGAAGCACTCAATAAATTCAAAGTTGTTCTGAATCGGCCTTTTTGATTCTGGCATTTGTCCGCAGGTGTTCGCACTGTCCAATCACTGATTCATAAGTTTCATATTTGACATAACGATCTTTGATTGGTTATCGCTCACTCGTCGATGGTGTTCGGATCCTACAGGGTTGGTTTAGTCGCCTTAAATTAAAGTCGCCCACTGAAAATCAGTCTTGTTACTGAGTGGGTAGACTCTAAATACGATTTTTTTTATTTTTTTTATATTTCTTTCTGAGAACCAATCACATTCACAATACGTGAAGAATTTAACGGCCTTCCTTATGAGCATTTCTGTGTAATGTTTACTATTCTGTTTGTAATGTGCTGTCCTTTCACACCTATAATTACAAGAACAGCTGTAAAACAGAAATATGTGTAGGCACAAAATTTTCATTTTTAAATTATATCTCAAGAATGGACTTCGAAATCGAAAATCTGAATCATCAGCGCACTGTGTTTTGGTAAGCCCTACATACTGAATGAAATATTTTAACCATCATCGTAGTTATTCTGATTATTAGTTCGATAATTAGTAATTTATTTTTATTAGATATAGAAGCCATACAGATTATAGCGTAAGACACAACTTAGCATTCAGTATGTAGGGCTTACCAAAACACAGTGCGCTGTTGATTCAGATTTCCACTATGAGATTCCACAGTCATACAGTCAGACAGTCATTCAGTCATACAGTCATACAAGCATACAGTCATATAGTCAAACAATCATACATGCATACAGTCATACAGTCATTCAGTCAGTCAGTCAGTCAGACAGTCATCTAGTCATACACTCATAGTCATACAGTCATACAGTCAGCCCTCCCGTGCTGTAATAATATCCTCAAAGCTATTTAAAGATAATGCGTGTAAGCTGTAATTGCTGAGTAAGTCTCTTGTAAATGTCTCTCATTATCCCGATAATGTACTGAGGAATAATGCTAAGTGACTCTGATGGAGATTGGTTTCTCATTTGTCACGGTTTGATGGATCGTCATGATTGCGTGGGAACAACCACAGTCATTGGATATAGTTGTCAAACGTTTCGTTTTCTCTATGAGCTGTAGGCCTTTGGGTTGTAGGCTTTCGCCTATAGTGTATTGCAATGAATCTGTGGTCCTAGGATCCCGCCCACCTTCCCCTACCTCACTCCATACCTCGAATCGCCGGCTCGAGCCAGCCGCGAGGGGTATGGGCCGTTTACATAAATGACTAGTGATTAGTGACTAACCCCCGTGTCTAAGCCACAGACTTCTTTCATTGGCTGGGAGGGAGAATACTGCGCTCTGATTGGCTGTGACTAAGGTTTGTCTTGACTTGACTAAGGAATTGAAATATGTTCAATTTCTTAGTCAAGTCAAGACAAATCTTAGTCACAGCCAACCAGAGCGCAGTATTCTCACTCATAGCCAATGAAAGAAGCCTGTGGCTTAGTCAAGTGGGTTAGTCACTAATCACTAGTCATTTATGTAAACGGCCCATACCCCTCGCGGCTGGCTCGACCGGCGATTCGAGGTATGGAGTGAGGTAGGGGAAGGTAGGCGGGATCCTAGGACCACAGATTCATTGCAATAACTTTAGATAGTGATCGGGCCGCGAAAGCCTACAGCAAGAAAAAACTTACTGTTTAAGCCCGGGGGTTGGAGGGGGGGTAGGGTTGGGCGCTCGTATATACTTCCTAGTACCATGATATGGCGGCACCAAGGTAACCACGGTAGTTACCTGTCACGCACACACACACTCACGCACGTGCGCAGATAAGCGTGGTGCGTAGGTCTATAGCCTGGAGGTGTTCAAGCGGAAACACAACCGCCAATATTAAAGGCATGCGAAATTAGAGTTTTTTTTGGACAGATCTCGAGAACGCAACATACAGTAGCATATCCGGGGGGGGGGGGGGATTGGACCTCCACCCCCCCCCCCCCCCCCAACCCCCCGAAATTCACAGCTTTTATTATGTTCTGCAAAAAATGTTGGTTTAGGCAGCATTTGTTGTTGCATCAAATATGTCAATGTAACTTATAGAAAGAAATAATTAGTTACACTACAATGACAACTTACTTCCAATAAAGTCAAATTTATACTATCAGTGTAATAAATTCAATGATTTTTTTTAAAATATGGTTAAATTATCTCTTTTAGCGAACCATCATAATTCATAACACATTTTAAAACATAAAACCAAGCGAAAATGTGTACTTACCAAAAATTGCCTACGGTGCAGTAGTGGGGGGCAACCCTCCCCCCCCCCCCCCCACCCACCATTGTTTTAGCTAGAAGACTTCATTTGTGGATGTATCTTCCTCTGTATCAGCCCCCCTGAAATATATTCCTGCGTACGCCACTGGCCACACAACACTGACAACGTGACAAATTGAAATTGAGATCTTACAAATACAAATTTGTAACTTTTTCAATGTTCTTTGGCGTTATTGAGATATCAACAAAAAAACGATAATCTCGCGGGGTTTTAATAAGGTATGACAAACGATATGAAATTCCATATCGATAATCGCAACAAAAATAAAAAATTATCGCGATATATCGCGATAATATCGGCGCCAAAAAATATCGTCTCCATATTGCATTTTTAATTTTATATCGCCGCGATGTTATGAAATAAGCACTAATACTACTTTTTAACATTGCGTCATGTGTGGGGGGGCAGGGGGGGGGGGTAGTGGCGAATAGTTTTCTTGCGGCTACATCGAAGGGGGGCACTAGGCGGCTGGTCAGTAGTCGCTCGGCTAACGTTGAGCAGGCGCCAAATTCAAATATGAAATCAAGTCGCTGCGATTATCGGGATATCGCACAAAATTTAATATCGTGCGATTATCGCGATATGACTAGCGATATCGCGATAATATACGATATTTATCGATATGCGATTATCGTGGACATTCCTAGTTTTAATGATGGCTGTTTGAATATTGGCTTCCTCTTAAGAGCGTTCGGAAGTAGTATTGATGATTTTAGTAAACTAATTTCTCTTAAACAAATAATAGGATTATTATGAAAATTTACCTACTTGCAGAGGGGTGTCATATCTACGCATGGTATTAAGTTCATTTGTGACAAGCCTGCTCAAAAATATTATATTCATGTTTGAATTATGCAAATAAACGACTTTCGTCGAAAATGTTCGGCGAAAAAATACGGAGAATCTGTTTAAAAATGGGTAAATTATTTTTAAATAGGTTGGTGACAAATTTACTTAATACCATGCATAGATATGACATCTCTCTACAAGTAGGTAAATATTTTTAATAATCCTACTATTAGTTTAAGAGTAATAGTTGACGGCCAATACATCTGTAAAACTCCTACTGCCGAACGCTCGTAAGAACTGTGCGGATATAGTCCGGACCGCGATGACCGTCACTGTGAGGCGAGCGGTTTTTATGCGAGAACCGGAAACTATGTTTTTATGCACACATAAAAGTATTTCATACGATCTCCCGACCTCGAATAATGATTACATGGGTGGGTTGAATGCTGATATGTTTGGGAGGCGCCTGTGGCCTGTCTGTGTTGAAATGTGTAGCTGCGTGATCCGTTCTCAATGCTACCGTTTTACGAGCGTTCGGCAGTACGAGTTTTACAGATGTATTGGCCGTCAACTAAAAAAAACAGTCTTACAATGTCCCAGTAACTACTTATTAGTCAAACAGCTTGTTGTCTCCATGGCAACAACCAATCAAAACTCTTGAAATCCTCCAAATAGCTTAATTGCTACAAACAACTTTCCTATTAGGAGATTGTAAGACCGGCCCTTAGTGGGATTTTTATAAATATTTACCTACTTGTAGAGGGATGTCATATCTACGCATTGTATTGAGTTTATTTGTCACCAACGTTTTCAAAAATAATGTACACGTTTTTAAACAGATTTCGCGAATATTTTCGATAAAAGTAATTTTTTTGCATAATTTCAAACGTGAGTATATTATTTGTGAGCAGGTTTGTCACAAATGTACTTAATACCATTCGTAGATATGACATCCCTCTGCAAGTAGAGAAATTATTCAAACATCAAAACTACTTCCGAACCCTCTTAAGCGTTTTATTTCGTGTGTGTGGTTACCTTGTGTACTCGTGGTATAAACATTGATTCAGAAAATTTTTTTTGACTGTTTTTGTTAAAAATCGAAAAAATGTTTCAAGCATCTGTCTTCCTTTCTGTCTGTCTGTTTGTCTGTCTGTCTGTCTGTCTGTCTGTCTGTCTGTCTGTCTGTCTGTCTGTCTGTCTGTCTGTCTGTCTGTCTGTCTGTCTGTCTGTCTGTCTGTCTGTCTGTCTGTCTGTCTGTCTGTCTGTCTGTCTGTCTGTCTGTCTGTCTGTCTGTCTGTCTGTCTGTCTGTCTGTCTGTCTGTCTGTCTGTCGTCTGTCTGTCTGTCTGTCTGTCTGTCTGTCTGTCTGTCTGTCTGTCTGTCTGTCTGTCTGTCTGTCTGTCTGTCTGTCTGTCTGTCTGTCTGTCTGTCTGTCTGTCTGTCTGTCTGTCTGTCTGTCTGTCTGTCTGTCTGTCTGTCTGTCTGTCTGTCTGTCTGTCTGTCTGTCTGTCTGTCTGTCTGTCTGTCTGTCTGTCTGTCTGTCTGTCTGTCTGTCTGTCTGTCTGACTGACTGACTGACTGACAGTACCCAATCCAAGCTGTTAAGCTTTACTTGTCAGACTTTGTTGTTTTCTTATTCTGAACCTGGTTTATTAATTATTATACGTTCTTAAATAACACAAAAAGTTCAATGCCAGCTTAATGCGCCTCGTTTTATGCTCTGATTTCAAGCGTAGCTGCAACTTGAACTTGAAACCAGTTTAGGTGGATGTTGCCAATTTTTCGAGCATGCGCAGAAACGTAATAGCAAACATAAAACATGATCCCTGTAGATTGTGTTGTGAAGTGTGTTAAAGTCTGTCCGCTCATAGTAGAAACGAATCGTTTAGAGCTAATGACCCATGTTTGTGTATTGAACCATTATAATTGGCTTGTAAACCAAGATTAACTGGAAGAACACAGTTGCCATTTTTATAATAGCCTAACGGAAGTCGAAACAATGTCACCCTTTGAAAGGGAATAAGATTTGCAATGAAATGACAACAGCGCGCTACCTGTTGGCCCTTTAAACCCTATTTCACGGTCTATTAGACAAACATTGGTCATTAGCTCTAAACGTTTTGTTTCTACTATAGTTGTCCCAAGACAACCTTACACATGCTTTCGTCACAGGCGACGGGATCGTAGCCAATCAGCGATCGTTATCTGCGCGCGCTTGTCTCGGGCGGTTCGCTGGTTGGCTACGAGTGCCTCGCCTGTGACGAAAGCATATGTAAGGTAATCTTGGGCCAAGTATATGCACAAATTCGACCGTTGAACGATTGGTCGCAGGAATGCGACGCGTCAGTCACAGACAGACTTCGGAAAACCCCAACTGGGTCTCAACTCAATCCGGTCCAGCAAAGATGCTCGCCTTGTGAATGCTGCAGTGGCTTTCCTTGGTGCCTTGCAAGCAACACCTGTCGCTGTCTGCGTATCACTGAGCCGGTATGAACCGGTATGCATACCGTTACTAAAAATACCGACGGTATGCCATACGGACACTAAATTTTGAGGATACTGACGAATTATGTTGAACGTTTTTATTGTATTACGTATTTATATTTTCTAATCCAATGTTTATAAAAAAAGTAAATGTTTAAATTTTTTCACAGTCGTCCTTTACACCTAGGAGCATTGCTACTACCCCTAATGTTGCTATGGATTTGTTTTCTATATGGGAAATAACGTGCAGACAACTGTTACCGTGGTAACAAGGGGTGCCCCTAGGTGTAGGGGATAAGTATGAAAAAAAATCAAACAACTAGGCCTACTAAACTACATTGGCTTTCAAATTCCCCGATCCTTGTTCAAGAATACACCCTAAAAACTGCGTGGCAAAACTTGGGGTAATATCCAAATATATACAGCATCATCATCTTCTTCATCATCACCATCATTAAAGTTGATAACTAGAGACATGTGGGTAAAGCCTGTCCACTCATATAGTTGGCCCAAGACTACCCTACATATGCGTTCGTCACATCCGGGGCAGTCGTAGCCAACCGGCGAACCGCCCGAGACACATTCGCGCAAATACCGATCGCTGATTGGCTACGAACCCCTCGCCTGTGACGATAGCATGTTGAAGGTAGTCTTGGGACAACTATACAACTTTTGGATTCAAGGAGAAAATCACATCAAAAATAGCTAAAGAAAATAAGAACTATTGTATTGGGGGTTTTTCTATCCTTGAACTCGAGAAGTTAGATAAGAAATTTTGGCCGCGAATTACAGTGAAACTTCTTTGTAACAAAATGATTTGTATAACACACTGTTTTTTAGGTCCCGAAATATTTTTATCCATGTAAAGGTGCCACCATTGATTGCCACCTTTATAAAGAAATGTTCTTATTAACAAAATAATAATCTGGACCCCAAGAGTTTGTTATAAAGAAGTTTTACGGTCAATATTTCTCACCTTACTTATTGAGTTCAAGAACAGAAAGTCCTTCAATACAAATAGTTGTTATCATTTTTAACTCTATCAACTCCTTATCTAGTGCCCCTTTTATGAACGCTTACTTAAAGAAAATCAACAGTTGCCTGGCGTGCTTTCACACATTCTTCCGCTGAGTAGGTAGAGTGTACACGCTTGTTTGGCCACGCCCACCGTTCCAGGTAACCAACGGAAGGTGCAAATTATCCCTAATGTATCTGTTTCAATTAGATGGTAGGAACTAGAGTAGTAGAAAATAATGTTGGTACCATTGGATGGTTTCGCAAGTATGAGAATACTGATGTTGAACTTGAATGAAAAAAATTGAGTTCAAGCCTTGAATTCAATGTTGAGTTCAACTTTTTTCCTTAAGCGCATGTTCTAATTTCCATCAAATTTGAATAAGTCGTTGGTCCAGTTGTCAGCATCCCTGCAGCCAATGCAGAAGGTCCCGGGCTCAAATCCCGCTTCAGGCAAAAGTTTTTTAACTTCTAATATGGATTCAATTCCATCACATCATGTCTTAGGAACAAGTAAACGGTGACTTTGGAGCCGTCCTAGGTAAAGTTCTGTTCTTATTAAACTATTTTCAAAATTTGCCATTATCGACGTAGCGGAAGAACGACGCTGCTTCATCGTAAAGTTGCTTGACATTGCCACTTTGAGCGCTTCATTCGTTTTCACTAGCGCCCTCAGTGGCCAAACTCGGTGCCTTTAGCCGCAGTTGGGTATTCCGTGGCGCATTCCTGCGATCAGTCGACGCCCAGGACCCAAGTACTGAACAAAACAACAACAACACATTCTAGACGTTGTCACGTATTGCCAAAACGTCTTCTTTACCGACCGGCTGACCTTGGTCAACCTTGTGACCGCCCACAACGTCTGTTAGATGTTTTGATACAAGACTTGGGCGTCTGAGATCGTGCAACAATGTGGCGCACATTATAGTTGGCCTTGGTCTTGGTCTACGTCTAGGTCTAGTTCTAGGTCTAGTTCTAGGTCTAGTTCTTGGTCTACGTCAAGGTCTAGTTCTAGGTCTAGTTCTAGGTCTAGTTCTAGGTCTAGTTCTTGGTCTACGTCTAGGTATAGTTCTAGGTCTAGTTCTAGGTCTAGTTCTAGGTCTAGTTCTTGGTCAACGTCTAGGTATAGTTCTAGTCTAGGTATAGTTCTAATCTAGGTATAGTTCTGAAGTATAGTTCTATTTTGGGTCTAGTTCTTGGTCTTCGTCTAGGTATAGTTCTTGGTCTAGTTCTAGGTCTAGTTCTAGGTCTAGTTCTAGGTCTAGTTCTTGGTCAATGTCTTGGTCTAGTTCTAAGTCTAGTTCTTGGTCAACGTCTAGGTATAGTTCTAGTCTAGGTATAGTTCTAATCTAGGTATAGTTCTGAAGTATAGTTCTAGTTTAGGTATAGTTATTGGTCTACGTCTAGGTATAGTTCTTGGTCTAGTTTTAGGTCTAGTTCTAGTTCTTGGTCAAGGTCTAGGTATAGTTCTAGTCTAGGTATAGTTCTAATCTAGGTATAGTTCTGAAGTATAGTTCTAGTTTAGGTATAGTTATTGGTCTACGTCTAGGTATAGTTCTTGGTCTAGTTTTAGGTCTAGTTCTAGTTCTTGGTCAAGGTCTAGGTATAGTTCTAGTTCTTGGTCAAGGTCTAGGTATAGTTCTACTCAAGGTTTAGTTCTAGGTCTAGTTCTTGGTCTACGTCTAGGTATAGTACTAGTCTAGGTATAGTTCTACTCAAGGTCTAGTTCTTGGTCTACGTCTAGGTATAGTTCTAGACTAGGTACAGTTCTTGGTCTAGGTAAAGTTTGAGGTCTAGGTATAGTTCTAGTCTAGGTATAGTTCTAGTCTAGGTATAGTTCTAGTCTAGTTTAAGTTCTAGGTCTAGATTTAGGTCGGGGACTAGGCCTAGGTCTTGTTCTATTTCTTGGTCTAGGTCTACTTTTAATAATTTGTAATAATTTTTTGTAGAAATTTCCGTAATAGGCTGCATACCAGCTTTACCTGACGTGCCCCTCTTCAGGTGACTAACTAGATATATAAGGGTGTTTGGATAGTTGGGAAGGAATGCCTGAGGGCTGTTAGAAGGACAGTCCCAGCATTCACCTTTACGACTGCGGAAAACCTCGGTAAAAACCTTCAATCAGGACTGCCGGTGGCCGGAATCGACCCGGCGACCTCCCGAATTAGAGTCCCGCGTTATACCGCTGAGCCACCTCTGTGGGTACTTCTACTCTGCGTGCCAACCTAAGAGCCATAAACACCCTAGAGCCTTAAAAAACGATAATCTCGCGCGGGGGCCGTATGCAGAGTCAAGTGTCAAGTTAGGAACAGAATTTTTTACTATGGAATTGTTTTATTACATGCTATTTTTTATCAGAAGAACAAAGTCCATAGCAACCATAAAGAAATCACATACTTAACTCAACTCTAGGCTAGGCACTGATAACTTAGTTTTTTGTTACTTTAAACTCCAAGAATAATAATAATTAACTGGACTCTGCATTCCACTCCAAGCTCTAAATAACGTGTGGGGCTGCGGCTTTACAAGAAGCGCACCTATAGTCGCGTCGCATTAACTTGCAAGGTGTTGTCATCACGGATTATCTAATAGAGAAGTGACGCGTGTGACAACTTCCAACCTAAATCTAGTTGCATCCCGTTCTCTTGCCTCAGGTATTGTAGTGATAATATCGCGCGCATGTTGTCAGACGTGGTGGGGTCGCACTCTATTCACGGTCGGTGCAGTCAATGGAGTGGACAATAACAATGCAGGTATCGGGAAATGTCGAGTTGAATACCGTTGAAATAGACCGTGTGGAGCGACCGTCTCTTCTCAGAATGTTTGGGGATGCCTTGCTTCTTACGACAGGCACCGAGTTTGGCCACTGAGGGCGCTAGTGAAAACGAATGTAGCGCTCAAAGTGGCAATGTCACGCAACTTTCGGATGACACAGCGTCGTTCTTCCTACGTCGATGATGGCAAATTGTGAGAACTGTTTAATTAAATACGGGTTTTTTAATTTTTGGCCAGATTATGAATCCCATCAGTAAATCTGTAAAAGGCAAGCCGCCATTTTAATCAGGACACGTTAAAGACGTACAAACAACAAATAACACACGACAAACTCAAACAAAATAAGACAATAAAAAACAAAAAAACAAAACAAAATAAAAAACAAGATATATCACAATAATGTCCAGCTCTATTTTCAACCGCGGAATGTAATCTTCATCAGTTAGTTGATAAATTTGGCCACATTTAGCGCTGTATGTACTAACACACGGTGCCTATACAGCTGGTGACGTCTCACACACACTTGGAGCCAAGGTCGACTCCAGACTGTCACAGAATCCCGGCCTATAAATCAACTAAACTTTGCACTCTGTCGCAGCCCAGAAGGTCGCCGGCATTTCGCGTTCGTTGCGTCGTCGCGACCATCGAGATGGCTGTGGTTTATATTTGTGCGGTGCAGACGGACACATCTCGTAGGCGGTGATATTTACATAACCGCTTATCTTTCAAACCTCCCGGGCCGGATACGGTTGGTTTAGTTGCTGCTCTAGGAGATCAAGAAGACCGTGGTAGGATTTTTTGTGTCATTTAGTTGGCCGTGTTATTTTTACCAACAATGTTAAACAATGCTGGTAACAATGGTAGAAGCCTTCTATATAGTGTGAAATTAATTTTTAGCAGCACTTCAATGGCGTCAAATTTCAAGATGGCAGCGGCCATAACAATCCTCTAAAACAACCTTATATAGCAAAGATTACTGAGTGGAGAAGATGTTTCATCGCCGTGTTAAAATATCTGCGCGAGTTTTAGCAAATTTTTTTCTCACAAGTCTCACCACTAGTTTGAATTCTAACCGCAAGGAGCGCTAGCCCTGCACGTTTGACCAAGGTCCACTAAATACCCTGGCGGCTACAAGCGAACTAGTAGACCTTGCGTTTGACTTCGTTACCGTTAAACATGGTCTACTAGATCGCTAGTACGTGCCAGGGGATTCAGTGGACCTTGAGTTTTAAACTTTTGGAAGAGCGACTCTTGCGGTGAAAATTCGAACTACACGTCGGACTTAGAAAATTTCGCTCAGACACGCGCAGACGAATTCCCATATGGATGAAACATCTTCCCCACTCAGTAATCTTTGCTAAGATGGAACTCCATGGTCAGGCAACACCTGTCTCACCGCTTCCTGTGTTCCCAATAGTTGTCATTACGTCAGAGATCTCTAGAAGGCTTCGCCCAATTACAACAACCCAAACATAAGAAGAGCACCGGCCATTGTCATCCACGCAGGTCATTAATTAATGACACGTCATCGTGTCTGGCGTGACTTTGGGACGAGGAAGTCGTTTAGATATGACCTTGAGGTCACCGGGATGTTTGCAGATCACTTTTGACAAGGACAAACATCCACGCACGTAAAATCGATCTTTGCGATAAAATAAAGATTTTGTCCTATTATACCTAGACCGTTGAGTGAGTAATATAGAATGTAATTTACACAAGAACGAAATACTGCTTTAGGAACATGCTTTTCTGGGCCGAGGGTAGAATAATTAGACCACTTGACTCTGCCAGTCGTAAGGGGAGACAATAGAAGACCCTCCCCTGCCCCCCCCCCCCCCCCCCCCCCCACCGTCCCATTTTACATTATCCTTCCACTTGGCCCTGCCCTCCCTTGCTGGACTCTCATTATGACGACCCCGTATATTCGGAAGACGTCAAAATGGCCTAAGCAGTCGAGTACGTCGTTAAACACCAAATTATCAAATCAAAAAACCCAACCAGTCGATAATATATTTTGTTTAGCAATTATCGAAATTTTATTGAATATCGAACAGAAATATCGATTATCTGGTTCCTTTACCTGGGTTCGACTCTCGATTTACACACAGCTGTTTCATCTGTCACTCAAAACCCCCGACCTGATAACCTACATATATCAAGCAAGACGCCATATCAGCAGGTATCATATCATGTAAACATTAAGCTGCCGTTTCTGTAGAGCGTTGCTTGCGACGCGTCAGCTGCGTTACGTGCGTTGCTCGCGTCGAAGTGTTTACGTAGTAGCGCGATCTTTGGTATGGATAGACCTAACGCGAGCAACGCGAGCAAACCAGCAAAACTATCATAACTTAAATGTATCTGTGATGAAAGACAATAATCTATACCTACTTACAAATACAATTTAGCTAAATATGGCAGAGGCAACTTGTAGCTTTTGTTTGTCTCAAAATTTGGAAGACAGAAATGTTGTTTGTATACAGGTTTGATTCCGTCTACAAACTTCATTTATTTCTTCCAAATTTTGAGGCAAACAAAGGCTGCAATTTTTCTCTGCCATATTTAGCGAAATTGCATTTGTAAGTAGGTTTAGATTACAGTCTTCCATCACAGATACATTCAGGTTATCAACTTGTTATTACAGTTGTCACGTTGTCGCGTTAGGTCTACCAAAGATCGCGCTACTGTTAACACTTCGACGCGAGCAACGCACGTAACGCAGCTGTAACGCGTCGCTCCCAGCGCTCTACCTACAGTTACGACAGCTTTATACGGCTCACTTATAGAGAGATCTGGCGTCTTAAATCTATGCAATATTATGTAATAAATGTGAAAATGTGTAAACGCGTTTTGTCACTCTGCCAATAACCGCAACGGTAATAGCGTTATTACTATTACGCACTCTGTACATATACATACTTGCTGGCTTATTTGATAGTCACTGTAATTTCCCATGACTGGTGGATATGGGGAATATTCACGTGGCGTCACATCGGCCATATTGATCACAAGGTTTTGTTATAGGCACCGTGTGTTAGTACATACAGCACTATATGTGGCCAAATGTAGCAACTTATTGGTGAAGACTGTATAGGCACCGTGTGTTAGTACATACAGCGCTATATGTGGCCAAATGTAGCAACTTATTGGTGAAGATTGTATTCCGCGGTTTACAACACTGCCGGATATTATTGTAAAACAGCTTGTTTTTTGTTTCTTTGTTTAATTCTTGTTAAAGTCTTGTTGTTGTGTTTGTTGTGTTTTGTGCATGTTTCTTTTTCTTGTTTTATTTGTGTTTGTTGTTTGTTGCTTATGCCAAAAATGGCGCCTTGCTCCTTTTAAGACGGACTGATGGGATTCATAATCTGCCTGAAAATTTTAAAAGCTGTTTTTAATGAAACATGTTTCACAATTTGCCATTGTCGACGTAGGAAGAACGACGCTGCTTCATCGTAAAGTTGCGCGACATTGCCATTTGAGCGCTTTGCTTGTTTTCACTAGCGCGCTCAGTGGCCAAACTCGGTGCCTTATATCAGATGAATGATACCTACTTGAGTCAGTGTGGATACTATTCCAATATCTTTGACTTTTTAAGTCAAAACAACAATGTTACATGATGTCTCCTGCAACAACTGATCGCTTGCTGGTAGTTTACGATTTTGCCACGGCAGGAAGTCACGACGTTAAGTCACCGGAAGTCACAAAGCCCTCAACAACAAAAAGCAGAAAGAAGGCCATATCTTTCCTTTAGGTTCTTTGATTAACCCAAATAATACGACTATTCATAGTTCCCACGTGACGTCACAGCGGCCATGATTGCGACACAATTGGTAAGGCCCAATCCTAGATCATTGACAAATACAATTCAAATTCAATAATAGTCTAAGCCTAATTTAGAATTTAAAAAGAAAACATAAGTATTAAAAGATTAAAAATTACGACACATACCAATTTTATTTAAAAAAACATGCTGAATTTTAAAGAACTAAGAATTTCTATGTTCTACCACAACAGCCTGTAATTGTTTCTCCACGGCAACGTCAAAGTTTGATCACAAATGTGGCCGCCACGCGCACAGATGTGACGTACGTGCAACCTATGAATAACGAAACCTAGTGACTTTGTATAAACCCAGCTATTAAACAGTAACACTTTTTCAAGTTCCATCATGTTTAGGAATGTATGTTGACACTTAAACTGTCAAAATGAGACGAATATGTTCATGGGGAAACATGAGAGTTTGAACACGTATATCCCCTCGAAAAGTGTAAGAAATGTAAACTATTAAAAAAGTAATCGAGAAAAAAGAGGTTATGTTGCTCTAAAGTGATAATAGCAAATAGCAACTAAGAAAGAAAAAACTTGGAACTAAATCGAAATTTAACGATTTACTTTAGAAAATCTATAATCGTGTTCCACAGTGATTCGTAGACGGAGTTTTCCATTTTACAAGACAAAGAAGTTGGAAAGTAAAACGACACATGCCATCCAATCGCCGACTGAGCTCACTGGGTCGCGCGCGCATCGGTTCGTTCTTTTCTCTTCGTCGTCGTGTGAAACCCGAACGGTTACGGGAACGGCCGACCTTGAGATGACGTCATTGCGCGGAGCAATACTGCGAGTAGCGGCCATGACCTGGCGGCGATCCGAGGAACTATAATTTTCCAACTTGTTCTGCGAGTTACAAACTCACTTTTAATTCACTGGTTAGTGGTTACTAACGGTACTAATGTCGTTAGGTGCGGTAATCATTGTACTAATTAAAAATATTTCGGATTATCGCAAGTTGTGTTAAATCACTTCCGTTTTTTTTTTTTTTTTTTTTGGATTCTTCATACAATTTCCTTAGTGGATAACTTTTAACATTTTAACATAGAATTAAGACCAAAGCATAAGGGTTGGTTATTCGAAAAGACAATATACATATATAACATGAGGAAAAAATTGAAACAAAAACCTCTTCGAAATAACTTTTGTTAGATACCGCCGCTATTTTAGAACATTTTCATTTATAAATAATATCACAAGAATGGGCTTCGAAATCGAAAATCTTAATCAACAGCGCACTGTGGTTTACTTAGCCCTACATACTGAATGCTCTAAGTTGTGTCTTACATTATAATCAGTATGTTTTATTTATATAATTAATTTTTTTACTAATTACCGAATTAATAATCAAAATAACTACGCTAATGGTTATGTTTCATTCAGGCTGTAGGAATAACCAAAACACAGTGCGCTGTTGAATGAGATTTTCGATTTCTTGTTGTAATCTTAAGATATAATTATTAAATAACGAACCTTTTCTGCGGTTATTGACGTAGAGAATACCTTTCGCTCTTAACTTGTCAGTTGACTTGCATTCCGTCTTTATCTCATTTATGACGAAAGAGCAACGTTATATACTGTACAGGATGACATATTTTGACTTACATTTGGGACAAATAAAATACATTTTAACAGATTGAAATCAGGAGTTTCTCAGGCTATGTAGACATAGAGCCACACAGTGGTGTATTCGAGCCTAGGCGTGCTTAGGCGCCGCCTTAGCACTTTTATTTGGAGGCTAGGCTAGCCTAGGCGCTTTTATTTGGAGGCTAGGCTAGCCTAGGCGCTTTTATTTGGAGGTAACGCTAGCCTAGGTGCTTTTATTTGGAGGCTTGGCTAGCCAAGGCGCTTTTATTTGGAGGCTAGGCTAGCCTAGGCCCTTTTATTTGGAGGCTAGGCTAGCCTAGGCGCTTTTATTTGGAAGTTACGCTAGCCTAGGTGCTTTTATTTGGAGGCTAGGCTAGCCTAGGCGCTTTTATTTGGAAGTAACGCTAGCCTAGGTGCTTTTATTTGGAGGCTAGGCTAGCCTAGGCGCTTTTATTTGGAGGCTAGGCTAGCCTAGGTGCTTTTTCACAATACAGTTGTTTAAATTTCAAGAGCCCATCTAGTATTCACAATATCTATAATTGAGAAAAAATATGTTAACGCAACGTCTTCATGTATTCAGGGTTAATTCGTATAAACTCTTTTTCCATCCCGTTCCCCACACACACCCCCACCTGTTCACAAGTAAATTCGACCGCCTAGGCACTTTATATTTTAGGAAAACACCACTGCTTAAACCCCAAATAGTAACGAATATCTAAAGCTTGGTTTAAACACTTATTTAAGGTTTAAGGTTTAACAAAATCACATCAAACCAAAAGCATTATGGCGTTTACACACTTTTCTAAGGTTTAAGATTCAAGGAAACCATAGCAACGTTAGCTCTTATACCTCACATTCTTAGCCCAGCCAATGAGAGGCGACGTTTTATAAATCCAGCCAATGGTAGCGATCCTTAGTAAAACAGTTAGGAAAATAAAACCTTAAATCTTAAATAAGTGTCTAAACCGAGCTTTTTAGGGAACACAAAAGTTCTCTCGTAAAAAGGGTGTTGGTGTCCCCATTGCCCGCAACTTGTAAAAAGTACACAACATGTAATGTGCAACATGTTACTATGCAACATATAATAGGTACACAACATGTAATGGTCGGTTCACACAAATGTTTAAGGTTTAAGATTTAAGATTGAACTATAGGAAAACAACGTTAGCGCTCACAACCAGTGCTAGTTTTAGGAGCCAGTGTTTAAGGTTTAACAAAGCTGACTAAGATTCAACTTTAGACCTGGAATTCTTAGACCAGTCAATGAGAGGTGACCTTTTATAAATTCGGCCAATTTTAGCCATCCTACTAAAGTAGTTTAGAGAAATTCGTTTCTTAGGACAGAATCTTAAATCATAAACCTTAAATCTCTAAACACTTGTGTGGACCGACTACAATGTACAACATGTAATAAGTGCACAACATGTAAGCATGCAACATGTAATAGGTGTACAACATGTAATGTACAACATGTAATAGGTACACAACATGTAATCATGCAACATGTAACATGTAAACAACATGTAATGCGCAACATATAATAAGTGCACAACATGTTATCATACAACATGTTAAAGGTATGCAACATAAAATAGGTACACAACATGTAACATGCTAACCTTGTGTTATACCGTCTAGGCAGGTCCGAAGCTTCAGACCGCTCTTATGAAATAATCTTGTTGACAGAGTCGAGTGGAGTAGCTTTCACTCCGAGTTGTTTGCTTAACGGTCGAACACAATCCGAGGACTTTGGTTTTGAGGCGAGGGCATTGATTGGTTATTAAGGTGCCTCGTAAGTAATAGTATAATCACTATCATCATTCTATTCATATACTACGTCTACACGCGTGGATTATTTGCTCCAATCATTCGTCTCCAATTATCTTCGCGTGTAGACGTGCAGTTTCGCCAATCATTGTCGAGGCAGATGATTTGCCTCAAGACCCCCAAATAATTGAAGCGCTGCCAACTAAAATGGGTGTTTCTTTGACGAAAGGTGGCGGACCCAAAGATGGCAGTGCATATATTTTGTGCGGTAAAGGTAACCCAACCTCATAACCTATAAAACATAGCTATAAAACGTACTTAAAACGTGTTGTCGCGGCGTTTCATCTTCATTATTTTCGTGGATTTATTGATTTTAATATGGAAAAAAAAGAAAAAAGTGTCCCAAGAAATAATTTTAGTTCTGAAGAATTAGAGATGCCACTAAAACTTCACAACAAACAACACATAAACAAAGTTAAAGCTATTTTGAAATTCTTCCGCTAGGTGCCACAATTGTCGTTAAATTGATCCGTGTGGACGTTCACGGGAATCTTGTCCAACGTTGATTATCTTCTTCGAGGATAATCAACGTGCGTGTAGACCAAGTAATAGTTCCCACGTGACGTCACAGTGGCCATGATTGCGACACAATTGATGAGGACCAATCCTAGATCATTGGCAAATAATATTCAAATTTAATAAATAAGCCTAATTAAGAATTTTAAATGTAAACATCAGTAACACAAAAATAAAAAAATTACCACAGTTGCAAATGTTATTTCAAAAACAGGCTAAATATTAAAGAACTAAGAATTTCTGTGTTCTACCACAACAGCCTTCAATTGTTTCTCCATGGCAACGTCAAAGTTTGATCACAAATGTGGCCGCCACGCGCAAAGATATGACGTACGTGCAACCTATGACTATCAGCGATAGATGTGTGAGGTAAATCTCATTGCAGTAACACGAGGATCAAACACTTTGTACGGCAGGCAACTCTCCCTCCATTTGTTTCTGGTAGGTATTACTGGTAGTGATTAGTGATTACACGAGCCCAGAAACATATATGCGCCAGTGCTCTTTGCAAGTGCTATCAGCATCACTGGGTCAACACTTGTTTGGCATTGCAGATCAGAAAGCAAAACTGCATTTCAGCAGTAATAGAAAAAAAAAAATCACATAATATAGAGTCTACCCACTCAGTAACGAAACTGATTTTCAGTGGAAGACTTTAATTTAAAGCGACTAAACCAACCCTGTAGGCTCCGAACCCCATCGACGAGTGAGCGATAACCAATCAAAGATCGATATTTCAAATATGAAACATATGAATCAGTGATTGGACAGTGCGAACACCTGCGGACAAATGTCAGAATCAAGAAGGCCGATTCAGAACAATTTTGAATTTATTGAGTGCCTCGTTGCTAGGACGGCTCCAAAGTCACCGTTTACTTAACGCACATATATCTATTGCGCTGGACAGTGGTATAAGTTTTTTAACTAATCCAATTTTATGAATATTTTACAAACATTACTAAGTATATAAAACCTTCTACACTTGGCCCTTGGTGGTCCTAAATACTACAATCTATGACGTATGCCGGCCGGTGACTGGCGCCTTGAGGTCTTCCCCTATTTTGTGAGGGGTAAGAGCAGGGGAGACTCTAGTGGGGTTAAATAATCCACCAGGTTATTTAATCAATGGTACCTATGAGTAGTGGCCTCGGTACACTGTTGATTACTTATTGGCTTAGGAATAAGTAAACGGTGACTTTGGAGCCGTCCTAGCAACGAAGCACTCAATAAATTCAAAAAGTTGTTCTGAATCGGCCTTGTTGATTCTGGCATTGGTCCGCAGGTGTTCGCACTGTCCAATCACTGATTCATATGTTTCGTATTTGAAATATCGATCGTTGATTGGTTATCGCTCACTCGTCGATGGTGTTCGAAGCCTACAGGGTTGGTATGGTCGCTTTTAATTAAAGTCCCCCACTGCAAATCAGTTAAGTTACTGAGTGGGTAGGCCTACTCTAAATGTGAATTTATTTAATTTTTATTTTATGGTACTATGGCATTTAAAACGAAGGTTACAACAAACAGGAGTACAATTTTTTCTTAAAGTTTAAATGTAGTAAATTGAAAATAAATTGTAACTTTAACCTCGCCATGATTTGAAAGCCTAACTCGCTACTTCAACAGTAATGGTTCGAAACTGTTTATAACGATTTCGGGCTAATACCGTCAATTTTACAGTGTCTGGTAGGCACCGTAAACATATTATGTTTTTCTGAAAGTTTATTGGTTAATGAGGCGTAATTCAGCAATGTTTATTGTACTGCTTTACTGTATACGAACGAGTACAACCAAGGCCATTGACTTGCCAAGGTCAGTAAACGCCACGTTAACGCGTCGAGTGACGTCACAGCAATGAGGCTAATCAGAAGTAGCTAGACAGAAAGTCGGGGTATAGGGCACTAGCAACACCGAAAGACAACAATGGAACAAATGAATTGAACTGATGGACAAACCATCAGCTGTCAAAATAATAAAATTGCAACCATAGAAATAAAAACTAGTGTAGCAATAGTAACTGCTCGCCATTTAAAACTTTTAATGATAGACAACGACTAAGTGAAAGTTTTGTATGTGTATTTGTTTGTTTTTTGTTTTGTTTTCCAGAATCAGACGAAATTATACATTGACAGCTTGTTGTTTGTCCATCGATTCAGTTCATTTGTTTCATTTTTGCTTTTGGTGTTGCTAGTGCCCTATTGGCACCTAGTTTGGCTACTGAGGGCGCTAGTGAAAACGAATGAAGCGCTCAAAGTGGCAATGTCGGGAAACAACCTGCTGAAGCAGCGTCGTTCTTCCTACGTCGATAATGGCAAATTGTGAAAATTGTTTCATTAAATACGCCTTTTAAAATTTTTGGGCAGATTATGAATACCATCAGTAAATCTTAAAAAGGCAAGCCACCATTTTAATCAGGACACGTTTTAGACGTAAAATTTTTTTTTTAAATTTTAAAGTAATTAGCGGGATTTGAACCCGGGACCTTCTGCATTGGAAGCAGAGATGCTAACCACTGGACCAACGTGCATGATATGAGTGCTCTCCCCCCTCCCCCCCCCCGCCTATCGTGCCTCAATTTTTCCCAGATTGCAGTTTCTGATTTCTTACTTTTTTCTTTTATTTTTTCATATTTTTTCTTTTTCTTCTTCTTTTTCTTTCTTCGTTTTCTTCTTTTTTACTTAAATATATTATATATATTTTTTTTTTCTTTTTCCTCATTTTTTTCCTCGTGTTCTTTCTTATTTACATAATTTTATTTTTATTGTTTAATATGTTGCATTTCCACTTGATTTTATTTTATTTCATTTCTAAATTAATGTTTCTTGTTCTTGTTTTTTTTTTTTATATATATATATTCTTGAAAAATATTCATATAGATATATATATATATATATATATATATATATATATGAAGACATAGGTTCTCGGGTTGCTGTCCACGTTGCTTGCTCTCTTGAGACTGGTTGCTGGATATATATATATATATATATATATATATATAGTACAGTACTTTGTTTTGTTTTTGTTGTTTTTATAAATATATAGGATAGACATTAAATAAATAGGTACATATTCTTTCTTCCTTACTTTGGTAAATGTAATCCATTGCAGCCACAAGTGCCTACAAGCTTCAACCGTCTCAACCGACCATCACCCGACACACTACCAGTGCAACCACACTTAAAACAGATCTGTCAGACTCCAAATCAAGCTTTACTGCACAAAAACTCGCATCTCTAATTACAGGTTCTATTGCGCCGCGCCTTTCTCATAAGAAAACTGAAACAATTATTTGCATACAACTTAAGAATAATAAAAATATAAAAACATAATCGGGTGGCTAGAAGTAATACTACTGTCGTTATGCCAAGGATACGCTGTTAGCGAGTAATTTATATCCAGGGGGACATGAAACATGGTAGCATTCATATGTTTCGTATTTGAAATATCGATCTTTGATTGGTTATCACTCACTCGTCGACGGTGTTCGGAGCCTACAGGGTTGGTTTAGTCGCTTTAAATTAAAGTCCCCCACTGAGAATCCGTTTTGTTACTGAGTGGGTAGACTCTAAATGTTATGTTTTATTTTTTTATTTGTGCCCTAATTAGGGTGAAAAGACGTCCCGGTTTTACCGGGATCGTCCCGTTTTTTTTAGGGGTGTCCCGAAAATAGTTATCGAGACGGCAAAATGTCCCGTTTGTCAGAATTCGATTAATTATTTAATTTGTTCTTTAAATTAATATTAATTATATACCGCTTCAAACGAAAATTGATAGCATAAGTAACAATGAAAAAAACCAACTCGGCAAGTAAGGTAATTAATAAGGAAGCAATATTTCATTTGTACAAGTTTATTGCTATTATAAAAAATAAAAAAATGTACAAATATTATTAGATTTAAAAAAATAAACGCACTTATAAAGTATCCTTTTAAATTTTTTGTAATTAGTAATTTCGTGGCTTTTTTGCTCAGATTGCTCTAAAAGCTATCTTCAAATCAAAAATACTCAAGAAACATTTCCGCCTCCGGTTGCTGTGGCTCCGCCCCAGACCCCCCCCTCCCCAACGGGCCACGCAGGTACATGACTACAATCTCCGGGTATCCCGGTTTTTCATTGTGGAATTATGATCAGCCTAGCCTTAATTGTTGTAGTAATCGATATCTGAAGCATTCGAACATTTCCCACACTAAAGTCTGTAAGAAGGTATAGTTGACCCAAGGTAACTTGTCTCGTGATGACATAATAAGTAGTTCGTTTTGTTTTTGTTGTTGTTATTGTTATTTATGATTTCATTATTATTAATTGTTTGCATAGCCTAGTTTTATTTAAGGTCCTCCTTTGTAAATCGGTTTTTATAACTGAATAGGATATACATTAAATAATTAAATTAATAAATAAGTCAATAAAGACTAAAGAGTACTACCAACTCACGAGCGAAGAATAGCTCTACGTCAAAAACCGCAGACAAATTTCTTTTTTTTATTATATCTCACGAATACTGCACGAAATCGAAAATCTGAGTTATCAACAGCACACTGTGTATTGGTAAGCGCTACAGACTGAATGAAATATTATGATAATCAGGGCCGGTCTTACAATATCCTAATAGGGCACTAGCAACACCAAAAGACAACAATGAAACAAATTAATTGAATCGATGGACAAACATCAAGCTGTCAAAAGATAATTTCTTCTGATTTTGGAAAACAAAACAAAAAACAAACAAATACACATACAAAACTTTCACTTAGTCGTTGTCTATCATTAAAAGTTTTAAATGGCGAGCAGTTACTATTGCTACACTTGTTTTTATTTCTATGGTTGCAATTTTATTATTTTGACAGCTGATTGTGTGTCCATCAGTTCAATTCATTTCTTCCATTGTTGTTCCCTGATGTGACGTCAGTTGCGGGTTCCCTATAGGAAAGTTATTTGTAGCAATTAAGCTATTTGGAGGATTTTAAGAGTTTTGATTGGCCGTTGCCATGGAGAAAACCAGCTATTCGACGAATGGAAGTTATTAGGACATTGTAAGACTGGACCATAGCGTAGTTTTTTTTTATTATTAAATTGTTAATTTGTAACAAAATTAATTAGAAAAATAAACATTACGCTTTCAAAACTGCAACAAAGCCGCAGTTCATCGTTAAACGAAGACTACCGGATACCCTGAATTTCGAGCAACACTATTGCTAAGAGCCTAAGGAATTATTTTACTATAGTAGATACAACCCCCAGTTGGACACACAGATATTTTCGAGTTCTGAAAGTTGGATCGTTTGGAAAACCTTCCGACATTCCTTCCCTCGACCCATCGACCGCAAATACCTTTGATCGGCGAGCTGTTCATAATCTTATACTTATTAATTCTGATGACCTGTCACAACAAATTTCATATAGAATTTAGAACAACAGTTTTTTCTGAATTATATGGATATTTTTACATTGCGCTATAAAGAGCTGGAAGTTATAAAATCAGCGGTTTTTTATTTGTCTTTTTATGATGGATACAACCATACTTAGGCCTACTTTTGAATTAATTTTAGTAGATAAATAATGTTTTTTAGTGTAATAGAGAAAACAGTAGTCTTACAAAGACAATCAGAGGACCCGCTGCTCTAAAAAAATATCTTTCATTTTAATTACAATCAGTTTGGAGAATTAATGCCAATGTATAAGAAAAATTTGGGTTTTCTTTCATAAAACGGCTTCAAATTACACTACCACATTTTTTAAATTGCATTTATATTTTATACGTAAGGCAATAATCTAGTACAATAAAACTGATCAGTATAATAATAATCAGTGTAATAAAATTGATAATTACTTTGAGTATTGTTTGACTTTGTAACTTCCATACTCTGATTTTCTTTGTAAGACTATAATATTATTTGCTTATATTGCTACATTAATCTTTTAAGTCCGGTTGTTTTCGTCATAGAAACACAAATAAAAAAAACCTGAGTACATAACTTCAAGCTGTTTAACGCTGTTTAACGCGATCATGAAATATACGTATAGTTCCTAAAAAAGTGTTTTTCCTATAAGATGACTTTTGTTGTGACAGGTCATCATGGCTCGTCGATCGCAGGTAATTACGGTCGAGGCGAGAGGGAGGGAAACCCGTACTTTGGTCAGAGGTTGGTACAAACGCTACCCGAGCCTCATGCCCTCGGGCCTGTCCAACTGCGAAATAAACGAACTGTAGATGACATTTCCCACGAGAAAAACTTTTGACACTGAAACCGATAGAGGTGGCTCGGCGGTAAGACGCGAGACTCTAATTCGGGAGGTCGCCGGTTCGATTCCGGCCACCGGCAGTCCGGTTTTTCCGAAGTTTTCCTCAGTCATAAAGGCGAATGCTGGGACTGAGTCCTACTAACAGTCCTCGGACATTCCTTCCCAGCTATCCAAACACTCTAATAACCTAGTTAGTCACCTGAAGAGGGGCACATCGGGTAAAGCTGGTGTGCACCCTATAACGGGTATTCCTACGAAAAATTTAAAATTAACCGTCTTTCGCTATGGAAATATGTGGAATGACAAATCCGTATGTTTCATTACCAGGGTGTGGCAACTGTCCGCTCATAGTAGAAACGAAACGTTTAGAGCTAATAACCCATGTTTGTGTATTGAACCATTATAATCGGCTTGTAAACCAAGATCTACTATAAAAACACGGTTGCCAATTTTATAATAACGAAGTCGAAAGAATGTCACCCTCAGAAAGAATAAGATTTGCAATGAAATGACAACAGCGCGCTACCTGTTGGCCTTTTAAACCCTATTTCACGATCTATTAGACAAACATTGGTCATTAGCTCTAAACGTTCCGTTTCCACTATGAGCCGACAGACTTTACACAACCACACCGTTTCGTATTTGATTCTATTTAGGTGGAAATGAACTCATTTTCACACCTTAGAGCGTAATAACACAACGTTGAGACTAGGCCTAGGCCAACTGTCAACTATCAAGTATGTCCATAACCCCACTCTCTAGTTTCCCTTTCGACCGCACGAGTGCGTGTTGCATCTTTAAATCACGAGTAGGCTGTTATGATTTAGGTGGCTCGTTGGTCCAGTGGTTAGCATCCATGCTTCCAATGCAGAAGATCCCGGGTTCAAATCCCGGTTCAGGCAGAAGTTTTTTTACTTCAATTAATTCTTGTTTTAGGAATAAGTAAACGGTGACTTTGGAGCCGTCCTAGCAACGAGGCACTCAATAAATTAAAAGTTGTCCTGATTCGGCCTTGTTGATCATGACATTTGCCCGCAGGTGTTCGCACTGTCCAGTCACTGATTCATGTGTTTCGTATTTGAAATATCGATCTTTGATTGGTTATCGCTCACTCGTCGATGGTGTTCGGAGCCTACAGGGTTGGTTTAGTGGCTTTAAATTAAAGTCCCCCACTGAGAATCAGTGAAGTTACTGAGTTGGTAGACTCTAAATGTGAATTTATTTATTTATTTATGTTGGATACCGTGACTTGTTTAATTAAGAGTGACCGTGGCTACCGGGCCCCCTTAATGTCTGTCCAGTCAACAGATTTCCTTGGCAAGGACGTGCCGGCACAATGGACCACTTCTCAAGCGTTGCTGCTTCACAGTTAAGTAAACAACGTCAATGAGACGAGACAACCTCCGTGTGTGCATCAATGAACCTTGATCTAACACACTAGACAACCTGGTACTCACTTGACGTCACAGTAAGGTAAACAACGTCAAATTAAATAATAAATACATTCACATTTAGAGTCCACCCACTCAGTAACTAAACTGATTTTCAGTGGAGGACTTTAATTTAAAGCGACTAAACCAACCCTGTAGGCTCTGAATACTATCGACGACTGAGCGATAACCAATCAAAGATCTATATTTCAAGTATGAAACATGTGAATCAGTGATTGGACAGTGAGAACACCTGCGGACAAATGCCAGAATCAACAAGGCCGATTCAGAACAACTTTGGATTTATTGAGTGCTTCGTTGCTAGGACGGCTCCAAAGTCACCGTTTACTTATTCGTAAGACAAGAAGTAATTGAATTGAATCTTTAATGGAAGTGAAAAAACTTATGCCTGAACCGGAATTTGAACCCGAGACCTTCTGCATTGGAAGCAGGGATGCTAACCACTGGACCAACGAGCCAACTGAGACAACAAACACAATTAGACAACCTCCGTCTGTGCATCAATGAACCTTGATCGAGGAGTCAGTTCCACGCGTGACGTCACAGTGGCTATATATTCAACAATATATAGTCGCGTCGCGTTAACTTGCAAGGTGTTGTCGTCACGGATTATGTGACGCGGAGTGAAGTGACGCGTGTGACAACTACCAACCTAAATCTAGTTACATCCCGTTCTCATGCCTCAGGTATTGTAGTGATAATATCGCACGCATGTTGTCAGACGTGGTGGGGTCGCATTCCATTCACGGTCGGTGCAGTCAATGCAGTGGACAATAACAATGCAGGTATCGGGCAATCTCGAGTTGAATAGACTGTATTAGTGATGACGTCAAATTAAATGGCGGACGAGCTATCTGACTTCGTACAACTTTCTGAAGCGTTGGTATTATTTAAAGTAGTACATGCATCATTACAATACTTGACTTATCGGTTTAATCAGCTTCTTTTTTACTGTTTCATGTTAAGGAAAACGAAATATCCCTCGCTACAATGTTTGCAAAAACAAAACTATCTGTCAACTGTCATGATTGGAGTCACAAATACGGTTCGTCATTGGTTGACACGGGAATCGTTACGTCACACTAATATACTCTATACCGTTGAAATAGACCATGTGGAGCGACCGTCTCTTCTAAGATATTTAGGGGACACCTTGCTTCCTACGGCGTCGCCAGTATATGTGGTGGCATTTACATTCATGGGCCGAATTCTCGACCGTGTTAAGTCGAGAACCGCAAACGGACTCTTCCATCAAAAGGCGATTATTTAACAATAGAGCAGCAACATCGAGCTACGTCACGAGGTGGATGGGTGACCACTCTCCTCTGAAACACTAGTTATACCGTTGGTTAGAGCAGATTGGAGGGTTCGAAACCTTGTGTGTAACAGCTTCATTCTTTCTACTCGTCAACAGTCCAGGTTAGTGGAGGAACCTATATGACTGGTATAAAAGTTACACCGTCCTTTCGGATGGGACATAAAAGCCGATGGTACTTTTCGATAGGAGTAGGCTACGTGCCGGTACCAGGCTTCCCCATTTCCCTTCCTCATTATCATTCATCAAACATCACTCATCAGGCTAAAGAGGGCATTTTGTCCTACACTGGTCTTAATTACAATAAAATAAAAATAGATAACCACTTAAAAGGTGTTATTTCGCTTCCGGATCGCGGGACTTTCAAATTTCTCGATTCACAAGAGGCAAAGTTGCGCTGGTTTTAGAGTTAAACCAAAAAAGACTTAGGACCGCTTGTGAATCCAGGTCCAGTGAACTTGGGACCTGTCCTAAGTAAATATTTTTTATGAATATGGCCCCAGGTGGTTGGCAACATTGAATTACGCTTAATAAACGGCACACATGCAAAATTGCCCAAGTTCAACGGCCTTCTGAAGAAAAAAAAGCTAATCTGTGATGATTTTCAATTCGTAACAATCCGGTTTACACGATGCATAAGAGAGTTGATGGAGGCTTCTGCAGTAGTTCTGGAGGGGGGGGGGGGGGGGGGGTTATTCAATATTATCGTAGATACAGGTTGTTGACAGAATTACATGTTGGCAGCGCGTCAGGGGTTTCCCGTCGCTAATCTGGTTGTAGAGTGACGTAAAGCCGCGTTCACAATGCTTACCATAGGTATTTCACAGCAAGAAGTAAGATAGTATCGGGACCGCCCACATTTAGTTTCCAACCTAACAAGCGCGAATCACTGACGTTTTTCCCGATTGTTTAGTACAATTTGGTTGCGGTAAGTTCTTTGACGGTAACTTACAAGAAAAAGTGCAAGCAGGTTTCCGTCAAAAAACTCAACGCAACCAAATTGTACTCTAGATAATCGGGAAAAACGTTAGTGATTCGCACTTGTTAAGTTGGAAACTAACTGTGGGCGGTCCTGATACTATCTTACTTCTTGGTGTGAGAGACCTTTAAAACTAACGATCAAAGGTTGAAGTATAGGATTTTACATTATACTGTTCACAATGATTAACGATTAAGGGCCGGTATTGCAATGTCCAGTTAAAATCTACTTTCCAGTTAAATTGTTTGCACCATGACAACGCCCAATAGAAATACACCAAACTGGGCTTACCTGACAGTTAAAAATTTACTTGACACTTTAACTGGACATTGAAATTACACAGGTAAGACTGGTGATTTAGAAAGTGGACTTACGTTCAACTTCTTAGTCACTCAAGGTCAGATTGTTAGTAACATATCCAATCAGCAATTGATACGTCACATGATTTGAATTGGTTTTTGATTTGATTTGATTGGGCTTCACCTGGAGACGAAGTCTTCGTATTTTAGTTAGTTAGTACTAGTGAAGATTATATAAGACCTAGTAATTGGACTATACACTGTTCCTTGTCACATTATAAAACAATTTAACACTATTTGCACAATTTGGTGTTTTTAAATTGTTTTTATATGTGACAAGGATCAGTGTATAGTTAAATTACTAGTTCTTCTATGTTTCCGTTTTAAAAAACTAGTCAAGATTGTTAATGCGGCTTAAAGTTGCCGTTATTGTAGAGTGTAGAGCGTTGGGGGCGACGCGTTAGACGCGTTAGCCGCGTTAGAGGTGTGCACGGGTCGGGCACGGGTCGGGCCTTGAGATGTTTATTATGACGGATCCGGACCGGGTCTGGGCCTACACATCACTGAACGAGGACACATTTTTTCGTATTCGTTTTTTTATTTTTTTTATTTTTGTAATTGTTAATTTCAATGAAAGAAAATTAATGTTCTTTTACGAAAATTCCCGAAACTTAGAGCAATATTAATAATAATAATAATAATAATAATAATAATAATAATAATAATAATAATAATAATAATAATAATAATAATAGTAAAATTGATAATAATAATAATAATAATAATAATAATAATAATAATAATAATAATAATAATAATAATAATAATAATAATAATAATAATAATAAAATTAATAAAATATATAATAAAATATAATAAAAGTAATAATAATAATAAGAAGAAGAAGAAGAAGAATAATTATATAACAATAATATAATAATAATAAAAATAATAATAAAAATAATAAAAATAATAATAAAAAATAATAATAATAATAATAATAATAATAAAAGTGATAGTTTCACTGTTCTCGAAGTTTACTGGCAACATTGTTAGCGCACTTTACGACTGTGTTGGCTGACAGCATCGACTGTGTGTGGGGCGACCTTTGAACATCCTTTCATTTACCCGTGAGCACTTTCTATTTCACTCTGAGCTTTTATAGTTTTGTATTCATCATTTGTTTCTTCCGTCATAGAATAGCTCTGCCTGTCGTAAGAGGCAAGCAATAACATTTTCACCTTGATGTTGACTTAGATCCGAATTCTCTATAAGCTTTAATTTCCGGTTTACCGATAGAGGTGGCTCAGCGCTAAGACGCGAGACTCTAATTCGGAAGGTCACCGGTTCGATTCCGGCCACCGGCATAAATAAATAAATAAATAAATAAATAAATAAATAAATACATAAATAAATAAATAAATAAATAAATAAATAAATAAATAAATAAATAAATACATACATAAAAAACAAATAAATAAATAAATACATAAATAAACGAATAAATAAATAAATTAATACATAATAAATATGTAAATAAATAAATATATAAATAAATATATAAATAACATATATAAATATATAAATAAGTACATAAATAAATAGTTTTGGTCCGAGGTTTCCTCAGTCACAAGGCGAGTGCTGGGACTGAGTCATACTAGAGCAGCCCTCGGACATTCTTCCTAAACTATTCCAAATACCGTAATCACCTGATAAGTGGTAAAACATTCACCCCGTTTACATGGCGGACTGAGTCCGGTACTGAGTACGGTCCAGGCCATGTATTACCTAGAAAATGGGACCGAACCGACTGGGTCCGGTCCGCCAAAAAAGCTAGACCGTACCGAAAGACCGACTCAGTCCTATCATGTACGTACTGACTGAAGAACTGGAACTTTGAACGAACGCTGTTTGTAGGTGAATACGATGGAAAATGATTGTAGTTGGCATCAACAAAAATCAAGTAAAATATTTACAACAGCTTGGAAACTTTTGTTCGCCGGGATGCATCTTTAAATTAATTTTATATGGCAGAAGAAGAAAGTAGAGTTATGTACGACCAAAATAAACAAGTGTGGCGCGAGACCGATATCAAGTTTGGGTACACCTTCATATACTCTACGTTTATCAAGCGGACTGGGTTCGGACTGACTTCAGTAAGCACCGAGTTCGGAACCCGTTTAGCAAGCATACTTCAATCCGGACTCCTCCTATTAGACCCTATCCCTCTCCTATTAAACCGGGCTGGATCGGCTGCTTAACAGAACTGAAATAAGCTCGAGCTGAGGTGTTTATCAGTCGAACTCAGTGCGCACTAAACTCGGCTCGCACCGCCAAGTGCGAGCCCAGTCCGCTTGATAAACGTAGTGATAAATGCAAGCGGCCATGACAGTTCTCGGTCTGGTACTCAGTACGGTCCGCCATGTAAACATATAGCTAATATTTGTTATACCACATGTAATACATGTTGAGTATGAGTGACCCTCTTTGTAAGCAACACTTTCCCTCATCCAATACAACTACATATTATACTGGTTAATGCTCATTGCTCACGACATATTGTTCCGTATTACTTATCCAACTACTCGTAATACCTGATTACGTCTATGTTCACAGCGCATTACCTATCTATTACATTCATTACTGAGTATTATACAGAACTGCCCGTCTTTGTGTGTCTATGCAGGTACCTATAACGATAGCAGAAAGTTTTTTTTTTTTTTCACCACTTTTCGTTTGATCACGCGAGTTCTATGATGTATTCAATTCCATCAGTTCTTGTCTTAGGAATAAGTAAACGGTGACTTTGGAGCCGTCCCAGCAACGAAGCGCTCAATAAATTCGAAGTTGTTCTGAATCGGCCTCGTTGATTCTGGCATCTGTCCGCAGGTGTTCGCACTGTCCAATCACTGATTCATGTGTTTCGTATTTGAAATATCAAACTTTGATTGGTTATCACTCACTCGTCGATGGTGTTCGAAGCCTACAGGGTTGGTTTAGTTGCTTTAAATTAAAGTTCCCCACTGCAAATCTAATTGGTTGCTGAGTGGGTAGACTCTAAATGTAAATTTATTTATTTTATTTATTTATTTATGGGTGACCACTCTCCTCTAAAACACTAGTTATACAGTTTGTTGGAGCAGATTTTTTGGGTTCGAAAGCTTGTGTAACAGCTTCGTTCTTCTCGTCAACAGTCCAGGTTAGTGGAGGAACTTATATGACTGGTATAAAAGTTACACCCTCCTTTCGGATGGGACGTAAAGCCGATGGTCCCCTTGGTACTACTCGACAGGAGTAGGCTACGTGCCGGTACCAGGCTTCCCCTTCCTCATTATCATTCATCAATCATCACTCATCAGGCTAAAGAGGGCATTGTGCCTACACTGGCGTTAATTCCAATGAAGTAAATAAATAATATAATGTTGTGTTGTTACTATTGGAACACCCGATTGTCCCAAAAGTAAATCAAAGTATGTCAACCAGTAGAGTATCTAGTGATCTTTCTTATAAATGGATCTTTGTCCCAAAACATACTTTCGTTTTTCATACGTTCTTAATAAACTACAGTAATTATCTTTCATTAATTTAAATTTTTTATTTTTTATTATAATACATATTTTAAATTAACTACCTTACTGTATTGTAATGTAATGTGTCTGGACACTTTTCACATCTAAAGGCTGGTCCACACAGATTTTGAAGACATAATGCATAAGGTTGTAAGACGTTGTATTAAGAACAACAATGAAAACAACGTCTTAAAACTAAAACTTTGTGTGAACGCCAGTACGTGTTTCCTATGATCCAACTTTACGACTACGCGTTACACCTTAAATCGTATGTCTTAAAAATCTGTGTGGACCAGTCATAACCAAGACCATTTCAAAATGGAAATATTCATTGTAACAACGAAGCATTTATAAGAAGACTTATTAGTTTCTACAAGATGGCATTATAAGATTTTTTGACAGTTTAAAAACTTTTTAAAGAAGAGATCAGGTGTTCCGCAGTCTATGTGGTGGCCTGAGAACCTGTATCTTGCAACTGTGTTACACATTCAACACGCAATACAATACAATACGATATGTTATTAATTCAAAGACAATAAGGAACGCTTACGCGACAGTTGTTGTTTAATAACGCTCATGTGAAGTATAACACATTACGCAAAGCGCGATTTCTTCCTCATTACAGATCGCGCGCAGCTTTTATCCTCGTTTAAACCGAACTATATGGCCACGCCGTAAGAAGCGAAGTGTCCCCTAAAATTCTGAGAAGAGACGGTCGCTCCACACGGTCTATTACAACGGTATTTAACTCGAGATTTCCCGACACCTGCATTGTTATTGTCCACTGCACCAACCGTGAATGGAATGCGACCCCACCACGTCTGACAACATGCGGGCGATATTATCACTACTACAATATCTGAGGCAAGAGAACGGGATGCAAATAGATTTAGGTTGGTAGTTGTCACACGCGTCACTTCTCTGTTACCTAATCCGTGACGACAACACTTTGCAAGTTAATTTGATGGGACTGTCTTTGTATAACTTGTCCCAAGACTACCTTTTACACATGCTTCCGTCACAGGCGACGGGTTCGTAGCCAATCAGCGATCGGTATTTGCGTGCTCTTGTCTCAGGCGGTTCGCTGGTTGGCTACGAGTGCCTCGCCTGTGACGAAAGCATGTGTATACTAGTACCAACGAAAGTATTCACATACCGATCTCAGGTCATTATCTACTGTCCCTTTCAACCGCGCCAATTGAAAGGAAATCAACAGATACCTGGCGTTCTTTCGCACATTCGTAAATGCACGGTTCGGCTTAGTCGAGTGCACAGGCGGTTTAGCCACGCCCACCGTTACAGGTAACCAACAGAAGGTCTTAAATTATCCCCAATGGACCTGTTTAGATTAGATGGTAGGAATAAGCAAAGTAGAAAATTAAATTGTCAGTTTGGACTCGGCTGTGTCGTAAGCATCAGAATACTTTCGTTGGGACAACTCAAAGGTGAGTGTTTAACTAAAAGGTAGTCTTAGGAGTAGGACAACTACAGACAGTCTCCTACAGTTGACCAAGTCTGTGAGACCGGAAACTTCGTAAGTTCGGTATTACTATATTTAAAGGTACTCGAAATTCCCATCCGTAAAAGTGTTCGTCAAAACAAAACAAACAAAGTAAGCGTGTTTTGACATAATTGATAGTTATAAACGTGTAGGCCTACTTGAAGGAGGTGGAGGGGGGTATGAATTGAGTTATGCAATTAAATTACTTTCGTTGGAAAATTTCGACGAGATAGCACGAAGATCTTATTCAAAAGTGTGTTTATTTATGTAAAACAAGTTGGTTAAAAAAAAATTATAATAATTTTTCGTAGGAATCCCTGTTAAAGGGTGCACACCAGTTTTACCTGATGTGCCCTCTTCAGGTGACTAACTACAAGGTAGGTATATTAGGGCAATTAGGGTGTTGGATAGCTGGGAAGGAATGTCCGAGGGCTGTTAGTGGGACTCAATCCCAGCATTCGCCTTTACGACTGAGGAAAACCTCGGAAAAAACCTTCAGTCAGGACTGCCGGTGGCCGCGGTATCGAACCGGCGACCTCCCGAATTAGAGTATCGCGTCTTACCGCTGAGTCACCTCTATCGGTGTTGCAAAATGTATTTATAGATGAATATGACATTCCTATACAAGTTAGTTAATATTGATAACAATCTCATTATTAGTTCAGAGTAATAAGTTGACGGCCAGTACATCAGGTAAAACACCGATAGAGGAGGCTCAGCGGTAAGACGCGAGACTCTAATTCGGGAGGTCACCGGTTCGATACCGGCCGCCGGCAGTCCTGACTGAAGGCTTTATCCGTGGTTTTCCTTAGTCGTAAAGACGAATGCTGTGATTGAGTCATGCTATCAGTGGTTAGTGGAAGAACCTATATGACTGGTCAAAGTTACACCGTCCTTTCGGATGGGACGTAAAGCTGATGGTCCCCTTGGTACTTTTCGACAGAAGTAGGCTACGTGCCGGTACCAGGCTTCCCCTCCTCTCTTCCTCATTATCATTCATCCATCATCACTCATCAGGCTAAAGAGGGCATTGTGCCCTACACTGGCCTTAATTACAATAAAAAAAATACTAACAGCCCTCGGACATAAAAACACATAAAAGTAAAATCAAGACGCTCGCTACGCTCGCTTAACTAGGTGGTTCATTGGTCCAGTGGTTATCATCCCTGCTTTCAATGTAGAAGGTGCCAGGTTCAAATCCCGCTTCAGGCAAAAGTTTTTTAACTTCTAATACGAATTCAATTCCATCACTTCTTGGCTTACGAATAAGTAAACAGTGACTTTGGAGCCGTCCTAGCAACGAAGCACTCAATTCAAAGTTGTTCTGAATCGGCCTTGTTGATTCTTACATTTGTCCGCAGGTGTTCGCACTGTCCAATCACTGATTCATATGTTTCGTATTTGAAATATCGATCTTTGATTGGTTATCGCTCACTCGTCGATGGTGTTCGGAGTCTACAGGGTTGGTATAGTCGCTTAATTAAAGTCCCCCACTGAAAAAAGTCTTGTTACTGAGTGGGTAGACTCCATAAATACGAATTTATTACTTCATTTATGTAGGTATAGCTACAGGACTCAATAAAATGCCTTCATAACATGACCCTAATGAGATATAAATACCGAGTTTGGCCACTGAGCGCTCTAGTGTAAACGAATGAAGCGCTCAAGTGGCAATGTCGCGCAACTTTACGATGAAGCAGCGTCGTTCTTTCGCTACGTCGATAATAGCAAATAGTGAAACTTGTTTAATTAAATACGGCTTTTAAAAATGTTGGGCAGATTATGAATCCCATCGGTCCATTTTAAATGGCAAGGCGCAATTTAAACCAGAACACGTGCAAAACAAGACAATAAAAACAAAAACAAACACAACAAAAACACAACATGAAAAAAACAACAACAAGGCATTTCGCAATAATATCCGGCAAAATTTTTAACCGCGGAATGCAATCTTCACCAATAAGTTGCTATATTTGGTCACATATAGCGCTGTAGGTACTAACACACGGTGCCTATACAGTCTTCACCAGTAAGTTGCTACATTTGGCCACATATAGCGCTGTATGTACTAACACACGGTGCCTATACAGTCTTCACCAATAAGTTGCTACATTTTGCCACATACAGCGCTGTATGTACTTACACACGGTGCCTATACAGTCTTCACCAATAAGTTGCTACATTTTGCCACATACAGCGCTGTATGTACTAGCACACGGTGCCTACACAGTCTTCACCAATAAGTTGCTACATTTGGTCACATACAGCGCTGTATGTACTAACACACGGTGTCTATGCAGTCTTCACCAATAAGTTGCAACATTTGGCCACATACAGCGCTGTATGTACTAACACACGGTGCAGATACAGTCTTCACCAATTAGTTGCTACATTTTGCCACATATAGCGCTGTATGTACTAACACACGGCGCCTATACAGTCTTCACCAATTAGTTGCTACATTTTGCCACATACAGCGCTGTATGTACTAACACACGGTGCGTATACAGTCTTCACCAATAAGTTCCTACATTAGGCCACATACAGCGCTGTATGTACTTACACACGGTGCCTATACAGTTCAACAATAAGTTGTTACATTTGGCCACATATAGCGCTGTATGTACTAACACACAGTGCCTATACAGTCTTCACCAATAAGTTCCTACATTAGGCCACATACAGCGCTGTATGTACTTACACACGGTGCCTATACAGTTCAACAATAAGTTGTTACATTTGGCCACATACAGCGCTGTATGTACTTACACACGGTGCCTATACAGTTCAACAATAAGTTGTTACATTTGGCCACATATAGCGCTGTATGTACTAACACACGGTGCCTATACAGTTCAACAATAAGTTGTTACATTTGGCCACATATAGCGCTGTATGTACTAACACACGGTGCCTATACAGTCTTCACCAATAGGTTGCTACATTTTGCTACATATAGCGCTGTGTGTACTAACACACGGTGCCTATACAGTCTTCACCAATAAGTTGCTACATTTGGTCACATACAGCGCTGTATGTACTAACACACGGTGCCTGTAAACATCCTCACTCGATCTTTGCAGTCTCCAATTAGCAGGGTAATAACTAGGTATAGAAGGTAGTAAAACCTTAGGTAGTGAGAGTGGTAACATGAAATGTTACTTAGGCGTAATGCAGAGTCGAGCTAAGTATGTGATTTGTTTATGGTTGCTATGGAGTTTGTACTTCTCATGGAAAATAGCATGTAATAAAACAATCCCATATCATTAAATCCTATACTTAACTTAACACTTGACTCTGCATACGGCCCTTAATGTCACTTATTTAAGATTTAACGTTTAACAAAATCAAATAAAGCTAAAAGCATTATAGCGTTTACCCATTTTTCTAGGTTTTACGATTTAAGGAAACCATAGCAACGTTAGCTCTTGTACCTAAAATTCTTAGCCCAGCCAATGAGAGGCGACGTTTTATAAATCCGGCCAATGGTAGCGATCCTAAGTAAAACAGTTTGAAAATAAAACCTTAAATCTAAAATAAGTTTGTACCGAAACACAAATAAACACACGAACAATAACCACGGTCAAAAAAGAAAACACTCACCAGTGCGTAAATTTTCGACAGCGTCCGCTGTCTTCCTCAGACGCGAGGGCCCTCGCGTCTGAGGAAGACAGCGGACGCTGTCGAAAATTTACGCACTGGTGAGTGTTTTATTTTTTGACCGTGGTTAATGTTCGTGTGTTTATTTGTGTTTTAATACTACTCCCGGTCTAATAGTCTTGGTTCTTATTCAAGTTTGTACCGTATTTAAGCAACAGAGAATATGAAAATGTTTGATAAAACTCCAAATAATATTCTGAAAGTGAGGTTATGTTTCTGACAAAGTGTGGCCAATCAAGTCGTGTTAATGTGTACCCGTTTTAAGGGCGTTTGGAAGTATTTTTGAGGTTTTTAGTAAACTAATTTCTCTTAAACACATAAAAGCATTATTATGAAACTTTACCTACTTGCAGATGGATGTCATATCTACGCATGGTATTAAGTACATTTGTGACAAGCCTGCTTTAAAGTAATATATTCATGTTTGAGGGCCGGTATTTCAATGTCCAGCTAAAATCTACTTTTTAGTTAAATTGTTTTCACCATGACAACGGCCAATAGAAATACACCAAACAGGGTTTACCTGACAGTTAAATTTACTAGACACTTTAACTGGCCATTGTTAATTAATGCAAATAAATTACTTTCGTCGACAATAATCGACGAAATAATAAGAAGAATCCGTTAAAAAATGGATACATTATTTGTGAATAGGTTGGTCAAAAAAGTACTTAATACCGTGCATAGATATGACATCCCTCTACAAGTGAGTAAATATTTATAATAATCCTACTATTAGTTTAAGAGTAATTAGTTGACGGTCAATATCGTCGCGTCGCGTTAACTTGCAAGGCGTTGTCGTCACGGATTATGTAAAAGTGAAATGACGCGTGTGACAACTACCAACATAAAACTATATGCATCCCGTTCTCCTGCCTCAGGTATTGTAGTGATGATATCGGCCGCATGTTGTCAGACGTGGTGGGGTCGTATTCTATTCACGGTCGGTGCAGTCAATGCAGTGGACAATAACAATACAGGTATCGGGCAATCTCGAGTTAAATACCGTTGAATAGACCGTGTGGAGCGACCGTCTCTTCTCAGAATTTTAGGGGACACCTTGCTTCTTACGGCGTCGTCAGTATTATTTTTTTTTTTTTTATATTTCCCTTTTTTTTACATGTTTGTTACAGATATATTGGTTCTTAAACAGTGGAAACTACCTGAACCAATAAGCAAGTGTTCGTGGCGGTTCAGGTTTATATGAAAAAACTAATAGGTAACATACCGCTCTATAAATTAATAGTTATACTAAAGCTAAATTAAATGCACACTACATAGAAATAACGGTACATGGTATACAAATAGTAGTAGTAGTATCTTTATTATTAGCATAAATGCTATTTTTCATTTACATAAGTACATAAATATACAAGAACAGACATAGTTACATTCTTTTACATTTACATTCTTTAATAATATAAAATTAAATGAAGATAAGATTTAAATTAAAAGTACGCTAAATTTTTTACAACAAATAATCTTGACAATTAATAATGATTACAACGCAAGTAACTGGTTAATGACGGTTACAGAGTTTGAAAAAGAACTGCAAGTAGATGAAGTAAAACATCTGTAAAACTCCTACTGTCGAACGCTCTTACAGTGCGCGAACACTACAGCTATAATTAAAACAACGATGAGTGAGTAATGTGCTATAGTTCCTTCCGTTCTGAGTAACAGATCGCGGACAACTCTCGCCTCGCTCTCTTGCCACCGCCTTGAGATAACACGAGAGCCACGCCCCCTTGCAAGGCTGTGCGTCTTCGTGCGATATACACTTTGCACAGATCTAACAGGGAAGTCTCATCAAAAATAAATATTCCTCAAAGCACCTAAAAATGGAAGATCATTATCTAAAAATACGGGCGGTATAATTTTTATATCTGAGAAGCGTATATTTCCAATTCTATTAGTATTTTAAGTTTGAAATTTGGAACTTCTTGTTCCGTAATTGAAAAACGGCTCTTGACGTCATATGTCATGTAAACAACTGCCTCCTTGAAGTATTCTTGATAATATCAACGATATTAAGTTGGACATTTTACAATATCTAGGATGCAGTGACTTTACAACAATGTCTTTTATACCACTGTTTTCTTCAGAAAATACATTTTGATACAGTATTTACCAAATCGTGTTCAAAATAATGCAATTATTTAACATATTGTTGTTAATTAATGCTGAGCAGTGTTCATTTACTAACTAGAAATAAACGTTGGTTCAGTTAAAGTCTTATGAGAGCAATAATCTACTAAAGGGTGGGATTTCTGTACTATTTGTATGATATAAAATTATTGTTTACTGAGATATGACGTCAAAACCTTCTAATCACGAGCAAGATGGCGCAGGTCCGTTTCCGAGCGTGAATTGACAGCAATATCTTTGACTTGCTGTTAAAGCGATGTTAATGCACCTTTCGAGCCGAAACCAATTAGTTCCCGTTTATTTTAACTTGAGGTAACCAGTAAGCAAAAAAAAAAAATGTGTGAGCCTTCCCTACTGTGAAGAGACTTAATGATATAGGGAACACGCATATGAAAATTTTAAATACCTTGTCTTTCATTTATAAATATTGCGCCGTTGAATTTTGAAAAACGAATCAGTCTTTGCCTCAAAATAATTAGTTTAGTAACGGTAAATAAAAGGGCGCGAAAAACGAGCCGTTGATGGGATTTGACGTCATGGTTTGTGTCTGTGTACGCTCACCGCCTCAGCGATTGGTCTGATACGCCACGTCTACTGAATCATGACGTCACAGCCACCTGTACGCGTTTCAGATCCCCGAGTTGAAACTTCAATACATGCGACCACATTAAACCTATTTAAAAATTTCTTTTTTACTTGGGACTTGCATTAATATACTTTTTGTATCAAGTGCTTGGTTTAACAAAAAAATCGTACGCGTGTTGCCTATTGATCTAGGACCCTTAGATAGAAATAATCTCTTCGATAATCACATACGATTATCAATCATCGATAATCGTATCTAGTTAATCGCTGCATTAGATTCTCATCGATAATCACATACGATTATCAATCATCGATAATCGTATCTAGTTAATCGCTGCATTAGATTCTCATCAATTATCACATACGATTATCAATTAGTATGATAGATCATTGTTAAGTAGTTTGAGTATAATACTAACAACAAGATTATAGATGTTAATGGTAAATGGTGGGAAGTCTTGTTGTTGGGTTACACAACATAGGTGCAACAATGGTGTTTTGCCTCGTGGGTGGTATCTCGGCATATATAGACACCGTGTGTTAATAATAATAAGTGTTTCGTAGGAATACCCGTTATAGGGTGCACACCAGCTTTACCCGATGTGCCCCTCTTCAGGTGACTAACTAGATTATTAGGGTGTTTGGATAGCTGGGGAGGAATGTCCTAGGGCTGATAGTATGACTCAATCCCAGCATTCGCCTTTACGACTGAGGAAAACCTCGGAAAAAAACTTCAGTCAGAACTGCCGGTGGCCGGAATCGAACCGGCGACCTCCCGAATTAGAGTCTCGCGTCTTACCGATGAGCCACCCCTACCATGTGTTAGTACATACAGCGCTATATGTGGCCAAATGTAGCAACTTATTGGTGAAGATTGCATTCAGCGGTTGAAAATAGTGCCGGATTTTATTGTGAAACATCTTGTTTTTTGTTTTGTGTTTGCTTGTGTTTTTAGTGTTGATGTGTATTTATCTTGTATTGTTGTTTTGGTTTGTGTTTGTTTTTGTTTTTTACTCTCGGGCTTTCTTTGTGTTGTTTGTAAGTCTAAAACGTGTCCTGATTTAATGGTGCCTTGACTTTTAAGACGGCCTGATAGTATTCATAATCTGCCAACAATTTTAAAAGCCGTATTTAATGAAACAATTTTTACAATTTGCCATTATCGACGTAGGAAGAACGACGCTGCTTCATCGTAAAGTTGCGTGACATTGCCACTTGAGCGCTGCATTCGTTTTCACTATAGCGCGCTCAGTGGCCACACTCGGTGCCTATTCATAGGTTGCATGTACATCACATCTTTGCGCGTGGCGGCCACATTTGTGATCAAACTTTGACGTTGCCATGGAGAAACAATTAAAGCCTCTTGTGATAGAACAGAGAAATCATTAGCTCGTTCAAATTCAGCTTCTTTTTTAAATAAAATTGGCAGGTGTGGTAATTTCTGATATTTGTATTACTTATTTTTACTTTTTTAATTCTTAGTTATGCTTATTTAATAAATCTTAATAATATTCGCCAATGATCTAGGATTGGTTCTCATCAATTGTGTCGCAATTATGGCCGCTGTGACGTCACGTGGGAACTATAAATAGGTGAAATTAAAAAAGTAACCTAAAATTCAATATTTTTTTCTTAAGGGCGGGAATCGACCCGAGGACCCGTAGCGTGCTAAAGCTAGTCACCCGTACCCGCGGTAAACCGCAGTGTGCCTTGCGGTTGACTTAACCGCAGAACTTCTCGGGTCGGCTAATCAACATGTTAATACTGTTAGTTTGTTTTACATTGGTAACAACTAGAATTACAGCTATTTTACCAGCCAGATATAGAATATAATAAAATGAGAGTGAAGGATACCTTTACGTCGAAAACCGCAGCAAATTTTCATGTTTTAATCATATCTCAAGAATGGACCTCAAAATCGAAAATCTGATGAATAGGGATGCTGTTGTTTGGTAAGCCCTACAAACTGAATGATGAATATACATTAACATTATAATCAGTATGACTGTGATACCTATTTCATTTAATAAAATAGGTATCAAAGTCATACTGATTATAAAGTATATTTATCATTCGGTTTGTAAGGACCAAACCACAGCATCCTTATTTTCCATATTTTCGATTTCGAGGTCCATTCTTGAGATACAATTAAAACATGACAATTCGCTGCAGTTTTGGACGTAAAGGTATCCTTCTATCATAACAAAGTGTGGCTTCTAGATTTACATTCACCCTGTTTACATGGCGGACTTGGTCCGGTACTGAGTACGGTCCAGGCCATGTAAACACCTAGAAAATCGGACCGAACCGACTGGGTCCGGTCCGCCAAAAAAGCTAGTAGAACGTACTGACTGGAGAACTGGAACTTTGAACGAACGATGTTTGTAGGTGAATAAGGTGGAAAATGATTGTAGTTGCCATCAACAAAAATCAAGTAAAATATTTACAACTTCTTGGATACTTTTGTTCGCCGGGATGCATCTTTAAATTAGTTTTATATGGCAGAAGGAAACAGTAGGGTTATGTACGACCAATGTGGCGCGAGACCGAAATCAAGTTTGGGTACACCTTCATATAAACGCAAGCGGCCATGACAGTTGTCAGTCTGGTACTTGGCGTATCTCAAATCTCTATTTTGGCCTGCCAACTAACACAACAATTACCAATTGTTATAATTAATTGTTACTTATTGTTAGGTTAGTCAGCTACGCTAGTCGACTAGCGAAAAACCTCGATTTGAGACACAGCCTCAGTACGGTCCGCCATGTCAACATAGCTAGTACCTCTCTGTAACTATGTTCTTGTCCAAACTACTGTGCAGATGAAACGCGATAACTCATTGAACCAGTAGTGGGCTTCAAAACCACGCCCCGCTCGGGAGGAACCCAGACCTGCCGACGGGTTTATCCCCCCACCCCCCTCCCCCCCCCCTCCCCCCCCCCGACATTCCGCGCGCGAAAAACTTGCATGGAAACACCCTCATTATAGTGTTTTGGATGTTTTTCGCATAGAGGTGTGACAGCAATCTGACTAAACTATGGCCAAGGCAAAGCTGAGAACGCCGCAGGGCATTTCTTTTACTGCACGAATAATAATGTTTGTACGACCGTAGATTCCTTGAAATTGTTGGGTCCGAACTGTCAAAAAGTAATCAAATGTAATCGTTTGTTTGTTGTGTGGACGCAGCTATTATTTCACTAGATGTTGGGTTTTCAAGAAATGTGCGCATGGTTGAACTTCTGTTATGGTTTTCTGGTAATGAATTCGGGGATTTCGTCTCATGTTGTGCCAGCCAGGTAGTGGGGGTGTACATCATTTGTGAAATGCAAAGATCGACTGATTTTCTTGTTCTCAACTAAGCCACGGATCCACTGTAGCTAGAGTCTGAGACACGAGACATTCATACACGAGCAATAATTACAATTATATTATTATTTATAATAATAAAAACACACTCTTGTTGGAAGAACAAGGTATTGTAGGCGTAAGATTAACACTGTTGAGTGAGAAATTACATGGTTAAAAAAAGATTATTTTCGATTAAAATGAATTTGAAAGAAAAATAATTATAATTATTATTATTATTATTATGATAATTTTGTTTTTTTACGGGGTCGATGGGTCTACAGTAAGTGCCATAACATCTAATTATTTACTATGACTGTCAATATTTATTGTTGGGTTAGGCCTAGTCTTAAAGTGATTTTAAATACAATTATTATAAGTGACAATCAGAATATAAAATAAAATAATAAACTAATAATAATAAAACTAATAATACTAATACTAATACTAATACTTATAATAATAATAATAATAATAATAATAATAATAATAATAATAATAATAATAATAATAATAATAATAATAATAATAATAATAATAATATAATAATTATTATTATAAAAATAATAATATAATAATTATAATAATAATAATAATAATAATAATAATAATAATAATAATAATAATAATAATAATAATAATGGCAATTCGAATATTTGGTCTGCTTCGCCTACTTCGCCAACTAACACAATAATTACCAATTGTTTTTATTCATTGTTACTAATTGTTAGGTTAGTCTGCTACGCTAGTCGACTAGCGAAAAACATGGATTTGAGACAAAGCCTAATCATAATAATAATAATAACGTACAAATTAAAAAAATAACTTTGTGAGGTTTATGTCGAATAGTGTTGAGGTTTTTACATAACAATTATATACTTTTTTAAAATTCATTCTTTCTAGGAAACCTGCCCAGGGACAATTCATGTCCCTCTACAAGTGACCGTCTATAGGTTTTCCGGTATTTTCAATAATTGGTAAGGAATGTCTGAGGGCTGTTCAGTTAGTATGACTCTATCCCGGCAATCACTTTAAAACCTCGGAAATAACCTTCAGTCAGTATTGCCGGTAGCGGGTATCGAACCGACGACCTCGAGCTAGTCTCGCGTCGCAACTTCTATCGGACTTTTAAACAAATAACTATTGATGCCGTTTGAATATGTTGCCATAAAGAAACAGTTGAAACCAATTGTAGTAGATAACTTAAATTAATTTCATTAGGATTATTATTTGTTTTTTAAATTTGTTTTTAATAAAATTGATTTATTATTATCTATTATTTTTTTTTATTATTACTATTATAATTATTATTGTTATTTTTATTATTATTATTATTATTATTGTTGTTCTTGTTGTTATTATTATTATTATTATTATTATTATTATTATTATTATTATTATTATTTTTATTATTATTATTATTAATATTAAATCTTTATTGACAACAAGACCGAGGTCCCACGAGTGCAATACAATAAATTGGACAATTGATACACAGTAAAAAAAATTAAAATGAGAGAAGCTACAAAAAAACATAAGTACAGGTTAAAATGCCAGGGCCTGGATTCACAAAAATGCCTAACTCTAAGTTGTCCTAAGTTAGGCAAATCCTAGCTAGATAAATCAAGATAAATCATGTCTAGGTAATAATACACATTCACAAATCAAATATTATTAGTTAAATTGTTCATATTTTACTATATTTTATCTTTATAACATTGCAGAACGACATATTAGTTATTTATATCACTAAGATTTGCCTAAACTAGGACGTCTTAGCACTTAGGCACCTTTGTGAATCTGGGCCCAGCAACGCAGTTAATACTTGATTTTTAACTTTATTTAATATGAATTTTTATTTTTAAACATTGCTTTTATGCAATTGAAAAATCATACCCGCTCATCTTATTTAATGATTAGTGACACTAGTATGGCCACTGTGACGTCACAAGCAAACTGTCAATTTGTGTTTAACAGGGAAGGATACCTCTACGTCAAAACCGCACAAATTTTAATCAATAAATTATGTCACAAGAATGGGCTTCGAAATAGAAAATCTGAATCAACAGCGCACTGTGGTTTAGTAAGCCCTACATACTAATGCTCTAAGTTGTGTCTTATGTTCTAATCAGTATGTTTTTTTTATATTCAATTAATTTTATTACTAATTATTGAATTAAAAATCAAAATAACCACGCTAATGGTTAAAATATTTCATTCAGTCTGTAGGACTTACCAAAACACGGTCATTGTTGATTCAGATTTTCGATTTTGTGTTTCAATCTTGAGATAATATTAAATAATTACAATTTTCTGCGGTTTTTTGACGTATAGACTAACCTTCCCTTTTAAGTTACGTCGTCTGGAAGTTTTTATAAATATTTTTTCAGATCGTAAATTATTTCTTGTCACGAATCATTAAAAGATGAATCTTCAATAATAATAATTAAGTTCTGGGTATAGTAAAGATTTCAAATTATTTGTCGGGGCCGTACATATAAAACACACGCCAAACCATACATTACAAAGTAGGTATCTGTATACGTGATGATTACAAGAAGAAACAAGAAATAAATTAATATAATTGCCTTTCCAGTTTCTTTCTACCACAACGTAGAGACAAAATGGCGGGAAAAAAAACCTACAACGATCTTGCTGTATTGAAATTTAGAAACAAAAAATAGAAACTGGCCAAAGCAGCTATTATTCGGCAATTATTATGAACGCGTATGGTTGGTTCCTGGCAAGCTCAATTACGGTATTAAATAATTCGACCTTCAACCGAGCATCGAGATGCAAAAAACCTATAACATTGAACACTTATGCGTATAGGCACCGTGTTTGGCCAGTGAGCGCGCTAGTGGAAACGAATGAAGCGCTCAAGTGGCAATGTCACGCAACTTTACGATGAAGCAGCGTCGTTCTTCCGCTACGTCGATAATGGCAAAAATTGTGAATATTGTCTAATTAAATACGGCTTTTAAAATTTTGCGTGGATTATGAATACCATCAGTTCGTCTTAAAATGCAAAGCGCCATTTAAATATGAACACGTTTTAGACTTACAAACAACAAACTACACACAAAAAAGACAAACAAAACCAGACGGAAAAATACAAAATCGAACACAAAACAAAACAACAAAACAAAATTAATACACATCAAAAAAAAAAACATAACACCAAACAGTTCACAATAATATCCGGCATTATTTCAACTACGGAATGGAATCTTCACCAATAAGTTGCTAAATTTGGCCACATAGCGCTGTATGTGGCCAAATTTAGCAATTTATTGGTGAAGATTGCGTTCCGCGGTTGAAAGTAGGTACTGCCGGATATCATTGTGAAATATGTTGGTTTTCCTTTATTGTTTCTTGTTGTTGTGTTGCTTTGTTTAGTGTTTATGTTTGTTTTTTCTTTTCTTGTCTCGTTTTGTTTTGTTTGTATTTGTTGTGTGTTGTTTATTGTTTGTTAATCTTAACGTGTCCTGATTTAAATGGCTCCTTGCGCCTTTTAAGATGGACTGATGGGATTCATAATCTGCCCAAAATTTTTAAAAGCTGTATTTATAGCCGTATTTGCGGGATGTTTTGTTGTTTTCGTTTTTGTTTGTTTTATCAAAACACACTTTGTGGAATATATAAAATAAATAATAATAATAATTAATTAAACAATTTTTACAATTTGCCATCATCGACGTAGTAGGAAGAACGACGCTGTTTCATCGGAAAGTTGCGCGACATTGCCACTTGAGCGCTTCATCCGTTTACACTAGCGCCCTCGGTGGTCATACTGGAGGCCACAATGTTATGTGATTGGTAGTTCATTGTTACTATGTTTCAGATGGTTTTTGGTGAAAATTCAACACTGTTCTCTTACCTTGATTTGCTATTATTACTTAGTTAAAATCAACATAAATAAACTATTTTGTCTCGATTATTTTTCTAATCGTTTACAATGGCACACACAATAATCATTTTCGTACACTTTTTCGGAAGAAAAACATATTCAAACTCTCACATTTCCCCGTTAACATATTCGTCTTTTATTGACAGCTAAAATGTCAGCGTATATTCCCAAAGATGTTGAAACTTGAACTAGTACTATAGGTGGCCCCAATATGGCCGATGTGACGTTCGTGAATACTCCCTTTAAGAGGGGAGGGTTAGTTTACGTCAAAAACAGCAAAATATGTGTTCATATTTTGATTATATCTCAAGAATGCATCTCGAAATCGAAAATATGAATAATTAATGTTCTGTGATTTGATAAGCCCTACAGACTGAATGATAATTGTATCTAACATGATCAGTATGACTGTGATACTTAACTAATTAGTAATTAAATGAAATAGAAATCACAGTCATACTGATTATAATGTGAAATACATTTTGTCATTCAGTTTGTAGGGCTTACAAAACCACAGCGCTATGAATACTCAAATTATCGATTTTGAGATGCATTCTTGAGATAGAATTAAAACATGACAATTTGCTGCGGTTTTTGAGGTAGAGGTACGCATTTAAGAGCGGAGGGTACCTCTAAGTGGAAAATTGTAGAAAACTTTCATTTTTAAATTATCTCAAGAATGGACTACGAAATCAAAAAACCGAATCAACAGCGCACTGTGGTTACGTAGGCCCTACATACTGAATGATCTGAATGTGGCTCACATTATAATCAGTGTTTTTTATTTCTTATTAAGTTTATTACAAATAATCGATTAAATAATCAAAATAACTATGCTTATAGTTATAATATTTGATTCAGTATGTAGGGCTAACCAAACCACAGTGCGCTGTTGATTCAGATTTTCGATTTCAAAGTCCATTCTTGAGATATAATTTAAAAATATACATTTTGTGCTCTTTTTTACGAAGAGGTATCCTTCCCGTTAAGTGTCTTACGCTACTAAGTGTGCCGCGTGTAAGTGTTACGTAATACTAAGCCCGGTCCAAGTTTACAAGATGTGTCCATATTGGTCTCGCCTGACGAAGATCACTAAGTGCCTCGAAGTCGTCAGCCCGAGGAAGCGACAAGATGATCCTCTGATAACGTGTCTCACTTTCCGTTGTTTGACGATCATATCTCTACTCTCGGTGGCCTCGCGACCACTGAGCGAGGTCGAGATATCGATGTACGCGACAATATATATCGATCGATGTAATCGAATATTTATACATTTTTTCTTGAAAATTAAAAAAAAAAAATCTTTAAAAATTGATCGAATATTTATTAATTTTGTTTTTTTAAAAATCTTGAAAATTTCTCTTTTATCTTGCTTGCTCTTCTATTTCATAATTAATATTAATTATTTATATATTAATTATTTTATTATGATTACTTCTTTGGTCAGTATGGCAGTGTGGCTATACAATCAATTCTCCGATTAATTAAATAATCCTGGATAGTCCAACTTTTGAAATAATTTGGACAATCCTAAATTGTAAATTTTTTTAAATACATTCGGTGAAAATTTTACAAAAACACTTTTGTCGTGCATATGAGTTTCATGTTTCAAGGGAAGAATAATACACAACCCAGCAACAAAGCACTCAATAAATTCAAAGTTGTTCTTAATCGGCCTTGTTGATTCTGGCATCTGTCCGCAGGTGTTCGCACTGTCCAATCACTGATTCATAAGTTTCGTATTTGACACATATCGATCTTTGATTGGTCATCGCTCACTCCTCGATGGTGTTCGGAGCCTACAGGGTTGGTTTAGTCGCTTTAAATTAAAGTCCCCCACTGAAAATCAGTTTCGTTACTGAGTGGGTAGACTCTAAATGTGAATTTATTTTATTTTACTTAAAAGAAGTTTCACCATTCATAAACTCTATTTCTATTAGCCAACAGTTTAGCCGCGGTCGCTTAGCCGGTTCCCATACGAACACCGAAGTTATGCTACCTCGAGCTAGGTCAGGAGGTGGATGGGTGACCACTCTCCTCCGAAACACTAGTTACCGTTGGTTAGAGCAGATTGGAGGGTTCGAAAGCTTGTGTGTAACAGCTTCGTTCTTCTCGTCAACAATCCAGGTTAGTGGAGGAACCTATATGACTGGTATAAAAGTTACACCGTCCTTTCGGATGGGACGTAAAGCCGATGGTCCCCTTGGTACTTTCGACAGGAGTAGGCTACGTGCCGGTACCAGGCTTCCCCTCCTCCCTTCCTCGTTATCATTCATCAATCATCACTCATCAGGCTAAAGAGGGCATTGTGCCCTACACTGGCCTTAATTACAACAAAATAAATAAATTAATATGACACTGTCTAGGCCAAACATTCTAAAAGTGTGTTTAGGTACTTTTCGACAGGAGTAGGCTACGTGCCGGTACCAGGCTTCCCCTCCTCCCTTCCTCATTATCATTCATCAATCATCACTCATCAGGCTAAAGAGGGCGTTTTGCCCTACACTGACCTTGATTACAATAAAGTGTGCAAGTGAAGTATTCTCTATTATCGGACATGATTGTTTTCAAAATATTCCGGTGCTCTATTTTACTCCAAGTCCGTTTATCCCCTGGCGGTGATTCTGTCAACTAGTTTGACGAGTAGCCCTACGGATATCTTCGGTATTTCATCTTGCTGTATAATTGGTTGGTTCGAAATGTTGGGAAGAACTTTATTTCTATATAATTGTATTCCGATGATTCCTGTATTTATTAAACGTATTCACACAGTTTTAAAAATACTTTCAATTATTTATATTAATAAATTAATAAAATATTAAGTAACAAATATTAATTAATATTATTTATATTATTAATTAATTAATAATTATTAATACTATTAATAAATTAATACATTAATTATTAACAGATAAATTAACGCTAAAAGATGTATCTTTAAACATGAACAGGAAATATAAACATTGTAATGTATCTACTCACCATGGTTGATTTTCCCCTTACTCGAGATGAGCATCTGAATCGGAGTCCTTCGGCTCGGATCCGAACTGTTCCGAAGTGGACTTATGCCGAAGAGTCTGTTTTTCGCCGACTGGCCAGCCTTCAAATACTGTTGATGAACCATTTTTACGATAGTCGGGAAAAAATCGCTGACGGCTTCGAACACCGGAAATTGACGAAGTATTTGTCTTGTTGTGACGTCACTCGGCTGTCGCCACGCGGCGTGTCAATAACTCTGCAATGAATACACTCGCAAGCACTGGTGGAATGGTTTATTTTTATAAATGAAATAATGTACTCCTTTATCAGTTTTGTTTTAATTGAACTTAAATATTTAGAAAAATCACTTTTTTTTGTTTTTGAGAAAAGCACTTTTTTGTGAGTTATATTTATACTGTCGGTAATATTAATGTATTTTCGATTGTAGAACGCACTTTATTTTGTTTATTTTAATTTCAATTATTTTGAAAAATCACTTTTTTTGTTTTTGAGAAAAGCACTTTTTTGTGAGTTATATTTATACAGTCGGTTATATTTATATTTTTTCGATTGAAGGACGCTCTTTAGTTTATTTTAATTTTAAATATGTAGAAAAATCACTTTTTTTGTTTTTGAGAAAAGCACTATTTTGTCAGTTATATTTATATAGTTGGTTATATTTATGTTTTTTCGATTGTAGGACTTGCTTTATTTTATTTTTATTTTTATTTTTGTTTAAATTTTAAATATTCACAAAAATCACTTTTTATTTTTGAAAAAAGCACTATTTTTGTCAGTTATATTTTCTCTAGCGTAATCTCTTTCGATAGTTAATAGTTTTGTGTCTAGTCTTGCTGATGTTACGAAGGTTGTTGGTATTACCGGTTGTTACGATTTCACTGCTGGTTATAAAATGCAACTAGTTATTACTGTACACTCCACTGTATGTTACACACTTTTCACTGTGATGTGTTTCTTTTAAACTATCCGAGATAGACCTCACTAGAGAGACACTAGATACTCTGAGTCTATCCGATACGGCCATTCGGGGCTAAAATTTTCGAAATAATCTTTCAAAATTTTTCACAACACTTTTCTTTCGTTAAAATCACTATCTTCTAAGAAAACGTTTCTTTTAACATTTTTATGTTATTTCGTTGTGTATCAAAACGTGTAGTTTTCAGCACGTAAATAAATTAATTTTTAATGGTACCGTTAAATTTGAACACACACACACACACTTGTAAATCGTACCAAAATAAAACTATTCACTTTTTGAGAAAAAATTTAAAAAAAAAAATTATTAAAATTTCACTTTAAAAAAATGTATTTCGGGCGTCGTCTTCTTCGCGTCGTCAGTCAATCAGTCACTCGACGTTTCGGAGGTCCAAAGAGTGACAGCTGATGACAACGTCGAACCGTACCTGTGAACAACGCGATCAGATCTGTCTTCAACCAGGTTAGTTAGAGAGATAATCTTCCCCTACTCCCCCTCCCTCCCCTGACGCCCCCCCACTCCTACCACTTTCGTTTTCTTCGCGGCGCATTGAATGCAAGTGTATGCGGTAGCGGAGCGGCTCGGCTCGGCCTAGGCGGGATGCAGCGGCAAGTAGTTTGTTGCTGCCCCTGCGCCTAGGCCGCCTGCAATACAAACAACCTGTTGAGCGCGTCTAACTAAAGTTTGTCTCTATATTTGTCCCAACGAAAGTATTCTGTAGCTACGATACGCCAGGGCCCGGATTCACAAGGGTTCCTACAAAAAAAAGTTCCTCCAACCTAAGAAGCACCCTCCCAATCACTACTCTGCGTGTCAACTTAAGAAGCACCCTGCCTGCCAATCACTTACTTCAAAGGGAGGCGATGGTATTGTGGAGATCATAAATGTCAATCATCCCCATTATTCAGCAAAGCACTCTGCACCTTCTCAGCCGGTACCGACAGCTGAACGTGAAGAATGTCGCCTCGACTCGACTACGGATGGGTATCGCTCCCTGTTTATAGGGGAAGGCCCCCTTTTTGTAACTGTGTGTCCACCCCGTTGACTGCCCTTGAGATTTTAGACAAGATTGATATTTACAAGTGTCAACAAAGGAGGCGACGGCTAAGTCGCCCTTTGTGTGTAGTGATTGGCAGGGTGCTTCTTAAGTTGGCACGCAGAGTAAGTCTTTTTCTGGTCTTTACTCTAAGACCGGCCTAACTTTATACCTCCTGTAAAACCAGGTCACATGAAGAAGTTAATAATTCCTGGTTGGAACAAAGACACAATGAATATTCTAATAATATGATTTAAAGTGTGTTCTCAGATATTTTCCTGGATTCACAAGGGATTCAAAGTTAGGCCGGTCTTAAAGATAAGACCAAAAAAGACGTAAATGCGGGCCCAGGGTAACAACTCAATTGTCTACTTTAAGTGGTTTGCGAAATAAAGGCGATGATTGACAGCATTAGTCTCCAACAATAAGAAACAGTTTATTTTAGTTCGCATTTTGCCAGCGTGTATTTTGAATATGCCATTTGAAAAACTATCTAGGACCCTTTGTATGCGTATCATCACGATCTTCTAAATCTTCAAGAACAACAATACACAACAATAACAATCAGTTTTCAAATGTTATATCAAGGTTCATAGATGGACACAAGATCATCATCTACTAACCTTGATTCTATGTCTTTAATTGTTGTGTATTGTTGCACATAAAAATTTAGAGGACTGTGATGATAATCATACAAAAGATACTAGATAGTTTTTGACATGGTCTCTTGAGACTGGATGAAGCGGCAAGTAGTTTGCCCCTGCCGTATCGCAGATAGGCAGCCCGCAATGCCGCCAACCTGTTGCAGTTATGTGTTATGGGTATGGTTTCTATTTCTAAACAAACTATCGTGTGTTAAACATAACACGATATTGACCTAGTATTGAATAGTTGCCGATTGGAAAGTGCAGTGGTGTGAGTGTGCAAGAATTAAGTGGGGGGGGAGGCGGTCGGTTAAGACATCCCCCCCTCAAAATAATTGTTAAACATATTTCCATAATAGCGATATTGAGAATAAATACATACATTAAGTAAATAAAATAAATACATAAATAAAATAAATAAATACATTGAGTGGCCTCGCGTCTGAGGATGGCGACGGATGTTGCCGAAATATAACGCGGTGAGTAGTGCGTGAATGTTTTTAACCGTGTTTTCCGAACAATCTATTACTTTTATTAATAATACATTCACATTTAGAGTCTACCTACTCAGTAACAAGACTGATTTGCAGTGGGGGATTTTAATTTAAAGCGACTAAACCAACCCTGTAGGCTTCGAACACCATCGACGAGTGAGCGATAACCAATCAAAGATCGATATTGCAAATACGAAACACATGAATCAGTGATTGGACAGTGCGAACACCTGCGGACAGATGTTAGAATCAACAAGGTCGATTCAGAACAACTTTGAATTTATTGAGTGCTTCGTTGCTGGGCCCTAAGACAAGAAGTTTTGAAGTTTTGTTGGGTGCGAAAATTTGTTTGAGAGAAATTACCCCCCCCCCCCCCCCAGCTCCCCTCCCCCCCAACACACCCACAGTTAATATTGTAAAACACAACAGGGAAGGGGGGGGGGGGGGGGTGTTACAGTAGGCCTACCTCCCCACCTCAATCATCTCTCGAGGAAAATGATAGCGATATTAACCTAGTATTGGATAAATTCCGCTTAGTAAGCACAAATTATTTATTTATTTATGTATTCATTTATGTATTTATTTATTTATGTATTTATTATTTATCTATTCATTGATTGATTGACTGACTGACTGACTGACTGACTGACTGACTGACTGACTGACTGACTGACTGACTGACTGACTGACTGACTGACTGACTCACTGACTGACTGACTGACTGACTGACTGACTGACTGACTGACTGACTGGCTGGCTGGCTGACTGACTGACTGACTGACTGACTGACTGACTGACTGACTGACTGACTGACTAACTGACTGACTGACTGGCTGGCTGACTGACTGACTGACTGACTGACTGACTGACTGACTGACTGACTGACTGACTGACTGACTGACTGACTGACTGACTGACTGACTGACTGACTGACTGACTGACTGACTGACTGACTGACTGACTGGCTGGCTGGCTGGCTGGCTGACTGACTGACTGACTGACTGACTGACTGACTGACTGACTGACTGACTGACTGACTGACTGACTGACTGACTGACTGACTGACTGACTGACTGACTGACTGACTGGCTGACTGACTGACTGACTGACTGACTGACTGACTGACTGACTGACTGACTGACTGACTGACTGACTGACTGACTGACTGACTGACTGACTGACTGGCTGGCTGACTGACTGACTGACTGACTGACTGACTGACTGACTGACTGACTGACTGACTGACTGGCTGGCTGACTGACTGACTGACTGACTGACTGACTGACTGACTGACTGGCTGACTGACTGACTGACTGACTGACTGACTGACTGACTGACTGACTGACTGACTGACTGACTGACTCACTGATTGATTGATTGATTGATTGATTCATTCATTCATTCATTCATTCATTCGTTTATTTATTCATTCATTTATACAAAGACGCCGGAAAGCATATAACATACATTTTCTATTCTAGGTGGTTGGCTGATCACATTACGCCACCCATCTGTGCGGCACCTCTAGACGCAGTGCGATAATTGAGAACACCCACAGACCAACCTTGAAGTGGCTGGACAGCGCTGTTATTGTAACCGGAGACTAGAGTATTGATTTACTATCAACTTGTTCATATAGAAGACATCTTGGGTAAATACAATACAATACGATACATGTATTAAGTACGCGACTCAGTGGAAACACAGTCACAATTGATGCTGCAGTGACAGTTTATTTCCATTAAGAAGAAGGATACCTTTACATCAAAAACCCCAGCAAATTGTCATGTTTTAATTATTACTCAAGAATGGACCTCAAAATCGAAAATATGAAAAATAAGGATGCTGTGGTTTGGTAAGCTCTACAAATTGAATGATAATTTTTTTTTCTTTCTTCAAGTTCTTTCTTATTTACATACTTTTATTTTTATTATTAAACATGTTGAATTTCCCCTTCATTTGATTTTATTTCATTTCTCAATTATTTTTTCTTGTTCTTGATTTTTATTTTATATAGTTAAGTAGTTTGTTTTGTTTTGTTGTAATTGTTATTTATGATTTCATTATTTTTAATTGTTTGCATAGCCTAGTTTTATTTAAGGTCCTTCTTTGTAAATCAGTTTTTATAACTGAATAGGATAGACATTAAATAAATAATAAATAAAATAAATAAATAATCAGTATGACTGTTATACCTATTTCATTAATAATTTAATAAAATGGAGATCACAATCATACTGATTATAATGTTAAGTATATTTATCATTCAGTTTGTACAGTTTACCAAACAACAGCAGGCCTATCAGTATTTTTCAGATTTTCGATTTCGAAGTTCATTCTTGAGATATAATAAAAACATGACAACTTGCTGCGGTTTTTGACGTAAAGGTATCCCGCGCCCTTAGGGCTGGTCCACACAGATTTTTAAGACATACGATTTAAGGTTTAACGCGTAGTCGTAAAGTTGGATCATAGGAAACACGTACTGGCGTTCACACAAAGTTTTAGCTTTAACACGTTGTTTCCATTGTTGTTTTTAAAACAACGTCTTCAAACCTTATGCATTATGACTTAAAAATCTTTGTGGACCAGCCTTTAAGAAAAAGGACTACAGCCAATAATTATTAATCATTGTTCGTAGGAATACTCGCTATTGGATGCACACCAGCTTTACTTGATGTGCCCCTCTTCAGTTGACTAACTATAGGTAAAGCCTGTCCGCAGTCCGCTCATAGTAGAAACGAAACGTTTAGAGCTAATGGGCCATGTTTGTGTATTGAACCATTATAATCTGCTTGTAAACCAAACACGGTTGCCAATTTTATAATAACGGAAGTCGAAAGAATGTCACCCTTTGAAAGAATAATAATTACAATGAAATGACAACAGCGCGCTACCTGTTGGCCCTTTAAACCCTATTTCACGGTCTATTAGACAAACATGGGTCATTAGCTCTAAACGTTTCGTTTCTTCTATTAGTGGACAGACTTTATATTAAGGTGTTTGGATAGTTAGGAAGGAATGTCTGAGGGTTGTTAGTAGGACTCAATCCCAGCATTCGCCTTTACACTGAGGAAATCCTCGGAAAAACCCTCATTCAGGACTGCCGGTGGCCGGGATCGAACCGGTGACCTTCCGAATTAGAGTCTCGCGTCTTACCGCTGAGCCACCTCTATCGGTAATGTAGGTCTCTCACAGCGAGAAGTAAGGTAGTATCAGGGCCGCCCACATTTAGTTTCCAACTTAACAAGCGCGAATCACTGACGTTTTTCCCGATTATCTAGTACAATTTGGCTGCGGTAAGTTTTTTTACGCTAACGCACAACAAAACGTGCAAGCAGGTTTCCGTCAAAAAACTTAACGCAACCAAATTGTGTCAGATAATCGGGAAACACGTCAGTGATTCGCGCTTGTTAAGTTGTAAACTAATTGTGGGCGGTCCTGACTCCCCTGACACTATCTTACTTCTTGCTGTGAGAGACCTTTAAAACCCTGAGAAATGAACGTATTTTGATAATATCTCAGAAACGCCACATTATATCGAAAAATTGACAAATACTCTTATTTTGGTTCTTAGAGAGTATTTGTCACTGTTATACTCGCGCAAAATTAGAGATAAATCCTATTATCGGTTTAGGCGCGAGGAGTGTAAGTGAAGACGCATGTTTTAGCGGTAAAATGACTACTTCCGAACTCTCTTAGTGGTTAAAAACATCAAATCAAGCCAAAAGCATTATAGCGTTCACACACTTCCCTAAAGCTTAAGAGCGAAGGATACCTCTACGTCTAAAACCGCAGAAAAGTTTCATTTTTTAATTATATCTCAAATTTGAAACACAAAATCGAACATCTGAGTAATCATAGCGCTGTGGTTTGGTAGTCCCTACAGACTGAATGATGAATGTATCCAACATTATAATCAGTATGACAATGTTTTTTTTTCAATAAATTACTAAGGAAATAAGTATCACAGTCATACTGATTATAATGTTAGATACATTTATCATTCAGTCTGTAGGGCTGACCGAACCACAGCGCTATGATTACTCAGATTTTCGATTTTGTGTTTGAAACTTGAGATATAATTAAAAAATGAAAAAGTTCTGCTGTTTTTGACGTAGAGGATCCTTCGCTCTTAAGATTTAAGGAAACCATAGCAACGTTAGCTCTTATACATAAAATTCTTAGCCCAGCCAATGAGAGGCGACGTTTTATAAATCCGGCCAATGGTAGCGATCCTAAGTAAAACAGGAAAATAAGGAAAACTCAATCTTAAATAAGTGTGTAATCTGAGCTTAAATAGATAAAGGCTTTAAAGTATTTACACTCATTTTGAAGACTTCCCTATTGTTGTAATAGTTCACCGGTTAAACCACTAATTCCTGTTTGAATAGAGATAGTTAACATATTCTCATCTAGCGAAAGCTGCGCGCGGCGCAAAGAGTCTTGACATGGGCTGGGAGTGCATCTCCGATGACTCGACATTAAACCACCGCCCACCGAACCTCTTTAGCATCTTTTGTCTTCACTGTTAGCTTTCTTGTCGAGTGCTACGATATACCGGAAGAACGGCGAGCGAGCCGGTTTCCTGGTGGCATTCATTGTTGGAGATGCTTTGCACAGGGCGTTGCGGAGGGGTGGGGGGGGGGGGAGGGGGGCTAGATGTTTGATCCTCCCGCCCCCCTCTCCCCCCCCCCCCCCCCCGCCGAAATTGAAAAAGGACACACGAATTAGATTATAATGTTATCGTAACATTAATAATAGACCTTTTCCAGAATTTATCTGGGACCTTAGGGCCAGTCTTACTATCTCCTAATAAAAAAAGTTATAAGCTATTTGGAGGATTCAAGGGTTTTGATTGGTCGTTGCCATGGAGACAACAAGCTATTCGACGAATAAGACTGGACCTTAGATAGAGCTAATCACGGCCCTCTAGATCTTCAATGATAACAATGCACAACAGTGAAAAATGCACCTTAACATAACATTTGAAAACTAGTTGTTATTGTTGAGCATTGTTGTCAGTGATCTATCACGGACCCTTAGATAGAGGTAATCACGACCCTCTAGCTAGATCAATTCTGAAAATCATCTATTGTAGGTTAAGGTGCATTCACAATCTTTACTAGTACTATGGTTTAATGATTAAGACTAAGCCACAGGCTTCTTTCATTGGCTGGGAGGGAGAATACTGCGCTCTGATTGGCTGTGACTAAGGTTTGTCTTGGTCTTAATCATTAAACCATAGTACTAGTAAAGATTGTGAATGCACCTTTACTGTAAATATGAACCTTTCTAAGCTTGAAGCTATTGACCCCAAATTACTCACATTAGTTTGTCCCGTTTTAAGGGACCTGTCCCGGTGTCCACACAACATTCCACGGGGACGCTGTTTTGTCCCGATTTTGTAAACATACCGATTTCACGCCGGTCCATAAGTGTAAAACACTAAACAAAGTTATATTTTGAATTTGGTCATTCATCCATAAATAAACCTTCCTTGCTTGCACAGATCGTTGTAAATGCTATCTTGAGGATAGAAGAAGCAACACAAATTTTAGCTTGCCCAAATTTTAGCTTGCTTGCCGGCTGGGGCTCCGCCCCAGAACCGTGACGGTCTGGGCAACTGCACACACTGGTAGCTACTATGTCCCGCTTTATCATTTTGAAAATATGACCACCATCTATAGTGGCCATACAAAACCCTGGTCAAGGTCTCTCACAGCAAGAAGTAAGATAGTATCAGGACCGCCCACATTTATAGTTTCCAACTTAACAAGCGCGAATCACTGACGGTTTTCCCGATTATCTAGTACAATTTGGTTGTGGTAAGTTTTTTGACGGTAATGCACGAGAAAACGTGCAAGCAGGTTTCCGTCAAAAAACTTAACGCAACCAAATTGTACTAGGTAATCGGGAAAACGTTACTTGTTCGCACTTGTTAAGCTGGAAACTAATTGTGGTCGGTCCTGACTCCCCTGACACTATCTTACTTCTTGGTGATAGAGACCTTTCTAATTGATAACAGCTATACCACTATACCACTATACCAGCTTTACCTACCAGCTATACCGCTATACCACTCTTCGTAAAAGTTTATTTTCTTGCCACCAGAATGCATCTAGTCTATTTCGAATGGTCTATATATGTACAAAAAATCCTTTACAACAACGGGCGCCCCTAGGGGCTTTAAATTTAAGTCCCCCACTGAAAACAGTTTGTTACTAAGTGGGTAGACTCTAAATGTGAATTTGTTTATTTTATTTGTTTTATTTCAGCCTAAACCTATACTAAAACGTACAAGATGGTACAAGTAACAACCGTAACGATTTTAAATATTTAAAATCTTCATAACTCTGTTACATAAAACTTTTACATAACCTCACCACCTGCTTCCATTTTATTTTTGTTTTTAGTTTCATTTCAAGATCGTTATTCACTTTAATTGGTCCTTGTTTTTAATGGTATGACTAAATATCGTGATGCCGCACAAAAATGATCAATAAAAATGTGTTTTAGTTGAGCGGGGAACTGTTAAGCGTTACGAATCACAAAGAACGTTCGTTTTTGTTTGATCTAGCGCGACCGGACAGTCACCGCAGCGACCAGAACGGATCACTGGTGCAGCTTAGGCGATGCGACGCCAATCTTAGTCGGAACAAAACCGGACGTTGAAGCATCAATTCAATTCTCAACTACTCAGTGGCGTAGCTAGGAATTATTTCAGGGGGGGGGTTAATTTGGGAAAAGTGAGATGAGGGGACTGATAGGGGTCTGGGGCGAAGCCCCAGTCGCCGGAGGCCATTTCGCCGAAGGCGAAAATTTTTTCACGTCTATAATTATTATTTCGTGCCTTTTCGACTCAAATAATACTACTCGAATCGTTTGTTTGTATTATATTGAAGTTACAATGCTACAGTAGGTATTAATTATTTTTCTAAATAAGAATTGCATAGATGTGTTTTTAATGTTTTATGGTTATTCAATATAATCTCAAGATGAAGTGAAACATTGTGATCACAAGTCACATACATTTAAATGCTAATTCACAGAGCGTCATATTGTAATATTAGATTAATGCATTTTTATTTATAGGCACCCTTACTTTTACTGGTTTGAGCAAAAGGTATATTAGTTAGAGATGAACACGTAAATATAATTGAGTTATTGAAAGAAATTATACATCTTATCTAAGTGAAGTGGTATGATAAGTATAATGAAAATATTATTTGTTGCGATTGTTATACACTGAAGTGGTTCAGGGATCTTAAAGTATTAAGTAAATTTAGTTTTAAGTAAAGTCATTCTCGATGTAGTTTCGGGGGGGGTTTAAACCCCCTAAACCCCCCCTTAGTTACGCCACTGCAACTACTTCTCAGATATATGGAATGATCACGAAAAATTGATATACAATTAACTTGAAAACTGTTAATTATATAGCAGTGGTCTCGTAATCATTTTAATTTTCAGACTACGCCAACATTGTTAATATTCAAGCTATTTTCGAAATTCAAAGTTAATTTTATATACGTTTTTCGTGATTAATCCATATAACTGAGAATTTGTAACAATTTACTACTTCGAAAGATTGCAACTTGACTTGAAAACAATGACACCTGGCATGTTGACCGCAACCCTCCCCGCATACCTTTCTCGCAAGCGCTCAGCCGGTACCGAGTGGAGAGGTGGAAAGGGGGAGGGAAAATTATTACATAGTTCGTGACGACAACACCTTGTACGTTACAGCGAGAGCAGTATAACATTTTAGCCAATTTAAAAGCGAAGTGGTGCAGAAATGAGCTGTCTACAGTCTACGCCATTTGGAAGTACAAGTTCAACGGTATAATATTGTTGACCTATTGATTGACTGCCTGCAATATTGCTGCAATTTCAATCTATTCGACGTCGTACGGAAACTTATGCTAAGAAATAAATATAACTACCGGATGCAATAAAAATTGCACCAATTTGGCGCATGGAACCTTGAGGAAATCAAAGAGAAAAATCAGGGCCGGTCTTACAGTCGCCTAATAGAAAAGTAATTTGTAGCAATTAAGCTATTTGGAGGATTTCAAGAGTTTTGATTGGTGGTTGCCATGGAGACAACAACCTATTCGATGAATAAGTAGTTATTGGGACATTGTAAGACTGGACCTATTTACAATGTCCCAATAATTACTTATTCGTAAAACAGCTTGTTGTCTCCATGGCAATCACCAATCAAAACACTTTAAATCCTCCAAATAGCTTATTTGCTACAAATAACTTCCTTATTAGGAGATTGTTTGATTGTTAGTTGGTTTATTGATAGCAGATACTATACGTTTCGATTGTATTGTGCATAGCAACCATATAAAGAAGATTTGTTTAGTACAATACAAAAGCAATGCAGTGATCAAGTGCCGCGGGTAACGAGCTGTTCTATCGAGCGGATGACGCCCCCGTCAGTGAGTTAGTGCGGGAACGTGCCGCTATGAGGCGTTGGCTGTACACTTCACTTCACCTGTCCTACACTACACTTTACTACACTTTACTACACTAGTGTAAGTCGTTTTGTACACGTGTAAGGCAGTGTGAATATTTGTATGTACGGCGTTCGCATTTAATGAAAGGTCGGTTTCCATTTGAAGGTTTAATAGTAAATCAAGTCAAATGCATTATGGCGTTTTCACACTTCTCTAGATTTTTTTTTTTTAATTAAGATTCGATTTGTTTTAACATTTTGATTGAAAATTTGTAACATTTAAAAAAAATCAAAACCTAATTTTTTTTTGCACTTAAGACTCCGCCGGAGATGGGGGTATCGTGGATTTCGGTAGCGGGCTGAGGAAGAGGGGAAGACTTGTGGGCGTTCCTTTGTGCAAAGGACGACGCTATGACAAAGACAGAGAGAGAGACATTAATGCCAGTTCCCCCTGTGCCTCTCTCCAGAAATGTTAGGAGACCCTATGCGATAACAACTCAAGGTCGAGATACAAACAAAGAGCATATTGTGTGCATGCGCGGAAGCGAAGCTCAGTAGTAAAGATACAGGATTCTTGTAATAGTATTATTCTTCATATTTCTTGATAGTTTCGAGTAACTGGAAACAAAAAGCGTTGCTTATACATAATCGGTTTTAAACCGTTTATCTGTTATTCTATTTAGGCCATTATCTTAAATTATTTTATATATTATAAATATAATATAATACAATACAATACAATACAATAAAATACAATACAATACAATACAATACAATATAATATAATATAATATAATATAATATAATATAATATAATATAATATAATATAATATAATATAATATAATATAATATAATATAATATAATATAATATAATATAATATAATATAATATAATATAATATAATATAATATAATATAATATAATATAATATAATATAATATATTATAATATAATATAATAAATATAATATAATATAGTATAATATACTATAATAACACAGGTCTTTTCTCGGCCGGTAGTAGCCGCGCGTACCGGTAAAAGGCGTCAACTTCACCCCTATAGCCCTAGCCGGCTGGTTTTCTACGATTAGCCTACCTAGAAAACTCAGTTACATACATTGTCACTGCATGAACTAATTTAACAACACACTTTTCATATACTTCGTGTCCCATTCTTATTTACATGTTAATGACGAAAGCATATAACAAATTTTATTTAGCCCTTTGAAATAATTTGCCAATATTGACTTGATTGGTAATTTGTCATGTGATAATTGATAGATAATACGTGCGTTCGAAAATAGCAATTTCAGGAAATATAAATCATAAGTAAATACTAAAGAATAGAACGTAGTGAATAATGCATCTCGTGATGCATGATGAGCGTACCAGTAAATTCTGATAATTACATCTGTCACCAAGAAACCTTTTTCATTTTATTTCCTTTTTCTGGTCAACTATATTACAGTTGTTGAATCAATTTTAAAATTGATTGTTTCTTGTCACACGAACATTGAAAATGCGAGAAAAATGTACAATTAATAACTAGGCGTACTTCAAATATCAGTTTGAAATACAATTTGTGACTATCTTGGATGAGCGTAGAAAGTACACATACGGTATAAGGTGCGTGACATTGTAGATTGTGTATTGTCTACGCTGAAACTTCGAAAAACCCAAAACCTGAGACAAATTTGTTTATTTTCTGCATAGTATTATTTATTCATAGTTACTGATATTATCAAGTTTAAAGTATTGTCTACAATATGTTTATCAACGTTTCATATGTATAGACGTATTTAGGTCCAAACTATAACGAGTTATGAGTGTAGGTTTTTATTACCTCTCTTGTACATAAATCTGTTTACCTTGATGCACTGACTATTTCCAACAATGATTTGCTCATAGGAGACAGCGTACTTTAATTTATATCTGGTAGTATGTTACAACAACCTGGTCGGGGGTGCTTCACTGGCGTCGAGTAATGTAAGGGTTCTCTTATATATTGATACATATCAAAAATTTAAAGAACACCATTATTGGCTAAAATCTATACTAATTCAAGGGCATCATTTACGTACATTAATTGAAATAGCATAATCGTGCAGGGGTTTAGCAAAGGGACGATCAGCGTGCTCGCCCCTGCCCCCATAACCCCCCCCCCCCCTCCTCCAGGCAGAAAAAAACGAAAACATTCAGTACGTATACGCTATGTTCATATGCCTTGTTTAAACTTGTCTGTATTCGTGTCCAATGTCTCCAAATTAAAAACATTTTGCAGTTGTAAACACTGTAAAACATTCCAAGTCTAATGTTAGTGTACTGTAGAGCAAGAACAGCGCCTGCAGACGCCTCCGGAGCGCTGAGCCACAGCTACTGTTCAAACCCGGTCTAAGGGAAAATTACAAGTGAGACACCTCAAAGGTTTATTGTTTATGTAGCCTTTCTACGTACCAAAATTTGTCAATAAATCCAATTATTTTTTATTTTTTTTTTAATTTATTTATTTATTGGTCTTTAACGTCGTACTTTCTGTTTACAGAGTGTGCATTAGTGTAAACTACTCAATGTTAGTGAGGGGTTTTACGTTTATGTGTACTGTAACATCCTAGTCGAGCTTATGGACGGAAGCGATGAAGGAAAACGGGACCATTTACCAAAGTTTCAAGGTTGCGTGCGATGGAGTTGAGCGCAAGCGGCTGGGTGATGTGCCTCGTGGCCATGGGGGGGGGGGGGGGGGTTATGGAGGAGGAATAGGGCTGGCAATTGCGTCATACATAAAAGTCATCCGAGTCTTGAGCTAGAAAATACATATATATTTATTGCTGTTGATAGAATTCCTGCATAGATAGCCAGGGGCCAATAAAAGGTTGGAACGAAACTTTTTGGATGGGTCTCCCCGTATCGTGACCAGATGGCTAGGACTGAATTTCGGAACACTTTTTTTACCTAACCTAATGCAGGTGTAAACACTGTCGGAGGTCAAATGTTCGCTGAAAGTGAAACGGGGACAGTGGTTTTTAAGGGATTTAATCCTCTTACTCGACATTTACATTTTTTAGATTTTTATTCCGTGGGGAGAATACAAATATCAATAGGATAATTGCTTTATTATAGAAGTAGCCTATTACTTTTAAAAAGAGCATTATACCTTTATGTACCCTGTCTACACTTCTCAATCACAAATCACAATTTACAATAACACTATATAAATGGTATAGGGGCACATGGTTATTAATACCTAATAATAATTGATAACGTAGCAGTAGCACTGAGGGTCAAATCCATGGTCGTGACTCAAGCCTTCCTCAACTCGGTCTCTCCTCAGCCTCGCTCAACCAGTAGTCACGGAACGGCATACCTTGTGGAGGGAGGGCTCTTGTGATTGGCGATTGGGCGAGGCTGAGGAGAGGCTGAGTTGAGGAAGGCTTAAGTCACAACTATGCATTTAGCCATAAGTGTTGATGCAATGCAATTTGCCAGACTATTTTTTCTAAAGATCTAGAAAATAAATGTCCATGATTAGCACATAAATCTGCAAAAATACTCAATACTCAAAAGTGAACTTTACGTTATCAATATTATCGGAACTGATTATATATAAATTAATAATATGCTTTGCTATACCAATATATCAACTGAATATACTGTTTGAGACATGAAAAATATGGAATGGGTTGGGCCTAATAATTATTAAATAATAAACACAATAATAATGATAGCACAAAAGTAAAAAATTCTTCTAACATTTGAAATACAACTTGATACAAATTCAATTAATCTCATTAGTTACAATTAAACATATTTTTCAGAAATGTTTACTTTTTAACACAATATCTCTTCTGGAAATAGCAAAGGCTTAAAACTCGTCCTGTGTATTTTAAAGTTCAGCGCGAAATTACATTTACCACTAACTGTTTGCCTTCACGTAATTTCGTTTTTTCTCGTTGAAAATTGTAATTTTTAAACGCAAATCAAAGACAATCGTGAATTTACCAATTTCGGGACAAAACTAAAAGGCGCCCCGAATTGTAACATTTCGGGACGCGGGACACTTGGGTCGATTCGGGACTGACCCGCATTTTTCGGAACGTCTGGTCACCCTACGGGTGCCGCCACTGTGAACACTGATAAAACGAATCTTAAATTTTATATTGTAACATTTACTTCAACAGAAACGATTGGTGGATGATTACCTTTCATTACTGCATTTGTCTGTGTCCGTAACAACGAATTTACCCGAAGAAGTGTTTACAATATCCTCTACTACTTTAATGTAAAATACACCAGAAGTTGCACAATGACCGAGCTGTTGGCTACCGAGAATGGGGTCACACTTTCCTGATCAGTGACCCTAAAGAAATAAATAAAACGATTATGCATCATATAACCTTAACCCAAGAAACGTTTTCATTTCATTTTAACACTTCTAAAGGGTTATTTTCTGCACACAGCACAAATAACAGTCAACGATAGTGTAATGTGATACGCTTTTATGTAAATCAGGAATTTGTTTTCTTACTAGGCCGTAGTACCACAATAATTATGAAGATGTCTATCTATACCTGGTTGTACTTTCCACTTTCCAGCGGTTCCGTGAAGCCTCAGGAAGCCTTCTTTTTTTCCTTCTAGCCGTTAACTTGAGGCCTGATTTCCTTCCCATTATTAATTTCTCACTCACAGTTCAGGCCCTACACTATAACAATGGCACATTCTCTGCCGTGTTTGAAAACAACACGGAATAGCGGCAAATTTATTTAGATAACCATCATAGTAAAAAAAATCACTTACCAAAAGTGTGAAAGAAAATCAGTGATAATACACTAATATGGAATCACAAATCTACAATACACCGAATATAATAACAATGATCGAGAAAGACGCTTCCGTTAATTACTGCACTTCATTATTTTCTACGGGCACGATGTTATGTTCGTATGTCATCTGACAGCATGCGTTCGTACCGAGCACGTGGTAACAGACCGGCGGGGGAGGAAAAGGAATTACGTTGCGGACCAATCAGATTTCACAGCCTGCCGTCTGCGGGCGATGTCTGGCTTTCCAACGGAACGGACGAGGCGCGCGATCTCTTGAGCAATCATAGAACGACGATTATAGTAACTCACGTCACTCTTGCCTTTGTTTTGCCCTTTTTATTAGAATTTTGATGAAAACTATTATGGAATGATGCTGTATTTGATAGAGGAAGAATTACATTTCATAATCATGTTCGTAAATCTCCAAAAAATACTAAAGCAAGAAAAATACGCAAAAAGGTCAATTTTAGTTATAATGACCTTGAAATGTACAGTAGCTGAGAAAAATAAATTAAAACGCGTCAAAATATTATTCTTTTATATAATAAAGAAAACCCTATGTAATTTTGTGCACTCATTTCTTAGTAATGCGTCACCAAACAGTCGCGTGCATAGCGGTTTCAAGTGTTTTCAACAGCAATTCTCATTAAAAATCATACAAAATATATTTCGATAATAAAAATTGTTTCGTATCTGTACATAGCTATGTATTATATACAGTTATAACAAAATAGGTGCCTGATTACATTTTGTTACGTAATGTTAGCCGTAAATGAGCCAGAAAAATGACGTGTTTTGAGATTTTGATGTACTTTGATATCGAATTCCTATAATATTCCAATTAAAAATTAAAATTTGCATGTATAAAAAGATAGCTCATGTCTTCACTTGTTAATGGCAGAAAACTTTATTTAGTTTGGTCAAACAGTATACGAGAAAAGTGCACCCGAAAAATGTGATATTTCTACCGTCACCTCCGGTGGTCTCTTAACCAAAATTTCGTAAAAATGTTAAAAGCGTGAGATTAAAAAAAAACATACTCCCAGCGGTGCATTTTTTTTTGTATTCTTTGGTGTAGTGTACAAAATTCATAATATACGTACGTACAAAGAGACGAACACGCTAAACACTTTAAAACGAAGGATACCTCTACGTCCAAAACAGCAGATAATTTTCATTTTTAATGTATATCTCGAGAATGGACTACGAAATCAAAAATCTGAATCAACTGCGCACTGTGGTTTGGTAAGCCCTACATAATGAGATCTCTTAATTGTGTTTTACATTATAATCAGTATGGTTTTTATTACTAATTATTTTATTTCTAAATATCGATTTAATAATCAATATATCTACGCTATAATTGTTATGATATTTCATTCAGTCTGTAGGGCTTAGCAGAACACAGTGCGCTGTTGATTTAGATTTTCTATTTCGAAGTACATTCATGAGATATATTTTTAAGATGAAAATTTTCTACAGTTTTTGACGTAGAGGTACCCTTTGCTGTTAGTTCTAAAATTGAATGGCCAACCTGCTGTGCCTAAGGTGTACGGGTAGTAATCGTGACAGTTAAAAGCGGATATACTCCCCCCCCTAGAGTGTATAGTTGCCCCAACGAAAGTATTCTGATGCTCACGACACAGCCGAGTACAAGGTGACAACTTAATTTTCTACCTCGCTAATTCCTACCGTCTAATCTAAACAGGTCCATTGGGGGTAATTTAAAACCTTCCGTTGGTTACCTGTAACGGTGAGTGTGGCCAAACCGCCTGTGCACTCCACTAAGCCGAACCGTGCATTTACGAAAGTGTGAAAGAACGCCGGGTATCCGTTGATTTTCTTTCAATTGGCGCGGTTGAAGTTGGCAGTAGACAATGACCTGAAATCGGTATGCGAATCCTTTCGTTGGGACTAGTATAATCCACGGGCTAAATATAACCATGATATTGTCGCGTCAGCCATCCAGCTCGCACATGACTGTGTTAAACGACGAGTCAACAACGAGATTGTCATCGACTTATGGTGACTCTTTACTTTCATTGTCCGTTTGGCCTTGGCTTTGACATTGACACGGTTTCAAGGACGTGCGGCGAGCTGCCCTAAGTCCTGGTAATAGGCGTGATTAGTTGGACGGTCTCATTTCGATGAAAACCGCGCCAAATTCAAATTTAAAAAAAAATTATAACACTCTTGTAATTTTTTTGTTTTTAATATATTTTCTTTATTCTTAGAATATGTTTAGAATGCAACACAATATTGAGAGAGTGATGTTAGCATGATGTGGTTTCGTATGAACTTAAAATAAGATTTTAAAACTTTATCCTTTTTTGGGAATATCTTTATATCTTGATAATATCCCCCCCCCCCCCCTACCCTTTATCATTCTAGAATCCTTGAATTTAATGCCATTTATAAAGACGCAATTTTGTTTTTGTCAATTCTCAATTGACAATGGTCAATTCTCGCTATTTGTGTGAAACACTGGGAAAATGTGATACCCTCCGCATAAAAATGTCGTGAAACTAACGTTCTGTTTTTAGTTTTATCTTGAAAACGCTTCACAATATAAAAAGAGTGATAAATCAGAGCATTGTGGTTACGTTAAGGCTGGTCCACACAGATTTTGAAGACATAATGCATAATGTTTTAAGACGTTGTTTTAAAAACAACAATGAAAACATCGTCTTTAAACTAAAACTTTGTGTGAACGCCAGTACGTGTTTCCTATGATCCAACTTTACGACTACGCGTTAAACCTTAAATCTTATGTCTTAAAAATCTGTGTGGACCAGCCTTAAGTTATATCTCAAACGCTTCAAAATATTAAAAAAAGTGATAAAACCATGGATTTATAATAGTACTTCGTACTGGATAGGCAGGTGTGTAGTGGGCAGTGTACGAGATTTTGGACCACGCCCCGCAAAGCTAGTCGGCCATATTTGTTGTTTACTTCTGACAGTCGTCGTGACCGCTGCATTTCACATGTTTCTTTCGTGCATATTTCAAAGGAAAATGTCCTTATTATAAGTAATATGTGACTGTTAAGTTATTGTTAATAGTTAATAATACACTATTGCCTAAGATAACTGGTCTACACAGGTATCAAAGTGGCCACCAGCTGAGTTCGGATAGGCGTAGGCCTACATTTACAATTATTTGGTAAATGAAGTAAATGCGTACATACCAAAGACAGTATGAAAGTATACAAGTCATTAGACACGCGTACAACTAGCCTACTTCAAGTGTGGTTTAGTGCGTGAAGTGTGTTACCACCCAATCGAAGGCTTAGGGCCTATCCCATTCTTGATTTTGTTTCCTCAAGTGCAAAGTGACGCCGGGCCGAAGGCTGAACGACAAGCCCCGGGAAATATGGGTTCTGGATAAAGAAACGGATGGCTGCATATGTGCTGCTCATTGCACATGCATGGCAGGGTAAGAAATATTGTAATATAGTGATAAATGAATAGGTTTAGTTTAGGCCTCCTAAGCCATAGAAATTATACAAGGCCCTAGGCCTAGGCCTACCTAACCTAGGCCTAGGCCAGGCGTATCTGTAAAAAAGCATAGAAAAAAAGGGCTACAATCTGGGCTGCGTACCAAAGCTATGACTGGCAGTGACTGAGATCCGTACCAACTTGATTCGCAGTTTACCTCGCAGTTACCCCTCCAGTCACTACGATGACTGGGTCGAAAAGATCCAGCTATCGTTGTCAAGGGGGGCGTAGCTAATAATTTTACTGCGAATTATGAATTTATAGACAATATTATATGGTTTAAATAGTAAGTGACATCACAACACCATACAATCTCAACTTAGAAGTCCCGTAAGAGTTAAATTATGAATGTAATGTTGTAAGGTTGATTAGCAGATGGCAAATGTTGCTTTTATGAATGACAATTTCTGCTGTTGTCTGCTTTCGCTGTGACTGTGACTGCAGCCCGTACCAGCTCCTGCGTTCACTGCGTTGACTGGGTTACCCCCACCACCAGTCACAGCCACAGTGAACGCAGTCAAAGTTGGTACGCAGCCCAAGAATTGTAGTTATCCCCTACACCTAGGGTTGTTGCCAGGTAACAATAATTATTGTGTAAGGATTTGTTTTCTTTATGGGAAATAACACGCATACAGAATGTAAACGTTTGCTCTGCCTTTAGCTTTATCAGACCTGGGCTTAATGTGCTTCCTAGTTTTAGTTTGCACACCAGCCAGGTCAGTGATAGGATAGCAGCACTAGGTGATCATATAACTCGTTTACGATATAAACCGTTGATTAATCATTCTCAAGCTGTAGGCTGGTTTAATCTTCAAACCTAGATCGCATACAATTTTTGATAGAAGGTTTGGAAGGAATAGAAGGCTACATTTTCGTTGTAAACTAGGATTGTACCATTGAGTTTGTTAATTAGCCCAATGATTGTACTGTGTGGTGAATGTCAACAGCACAGGCTAACAAAAAATTCTATATCAATGTAGTTCACAATATGTCGGATTTAGACGAGTTTGTGCAAAATGACAGGATCAGGTTTACTCCAATCAATAAAATATAAGCTCATATTTAAGTTCATGTTTATTTTAAATATTTGCAAAATTTAATAGTTAAAAAATGTATCTAGGTAGGTCTCTAACCTATTCTTATGTTACAGGTAGAATGTAAGAAAGCTGAAGAACTACAACTTTGCTAGACATACACACCATGTAGGTGGCATCAATAAATGTAAACGAGCCACTCGTTTATGTAGAGCCGACACCAATTGAAGGAAACCATAGAAAATACAAAGTTATTTGAAGCAAAAATAAAGAAAATAGTACCCACTGCAGTATATTTTGCTCTAACACTAGACAGCGATTCCGATTCGGGGGAATCTACTCCGTCACGAGAAAATGCTGAGTGATAGGCCTTATATAAAGATAAAATTATCTATATGTAATATATGACATATAATATACCAAAATGCTATGACTTTATTTAATAAGCTGAGACGAAGTTTGGTTGAAATGATCATTATCTGGTCTTTAATCTTGACTGAATGAAAATTGGCCATTAATGGGGCTACATATGAAACTAAAGTCTGAAATAATTCATATGAAACAAGGCTAGTATAAAAGTGAACCAAATTGTCTGACATCTGGTGTGCTTTCTAACAGTTTTCGTTAATTATTTTAGTCAGGTCATTGTTTTCTTCTTGACGTTTTTGTACGTCTGCTAGCAGCTCTTTGTTTCGGTTTTTGAGGAAATTATTCCTAGCTCAGTCAGTGGATCACCCCGATCCACAGCAGTCATGGTTCCTTAAAAAAAGAACAGTTACAATTACAACTTTAGATGAATAAGATGGATTTTAATTAAAAATTAATTACTTAAAGCATGGGTACCTACATTTAACGTACCGTACGTATGTACATATTAATTTTTTACTAGGCATATAGAAAAATAAATTTTTGAGTTGTTGGTTACTGATAAATGATAATTAAGTCAATATAGGCCCTACAATCATTGAGTATGCAACAATTCTGTATCATGTACTGAATAAAACAATTTGATTTGAGTAAAACTTGCACTATTTTAATATCTATGACTTACCCTGAGTAGTGAATGGTTCCTCTGTAGGTATAATCATTAATTCACCAGGATGTTGATTCACTGGGAGTTCGGCCTGGTAGTGGTCATCAACCTCTGGCTGGTTAAGGATGGTTGGAGCTGAACCAGGCCTGGGGGTTAAATAAATAAATACCTAAATAAATAAATATATAAATAAATATATAAATAAATAAATAATACTACTGAATGTAATTATATGTATTCTTGTATGTGTGAGAATAAAATGGAATTTATTATTATTAGGCCTATATTATTAAAGGCCTAATAATAAAGCTAAATGGTAGGTCAAAAATGTTATTATGTGTGTACTCTGGCTACCAACCAAAGATCATACCAGTTCTGAATCTGATGGAAGATTGATCTCTCTTATTATGAAAAAGTAGGCCTAATCACTGAGTGTGATTTGGCTACCTACTGTAAGTTTTGTACTGAAAATAACTTACCATCAGTGTTGATGTGAATCTTTTGACCGGCTGTAAAATGTCATCTTTTAAGCGGAACTTGTGGCATGTAGACCAGAAGTCTTCTATATTCTTGCATTTTAGTAGAGATGTTGCCTGAACACACCAATCATCCAGAGCTTGTGATGAATCTTCAGAAGCAGCTACAGCTACTTTGAAGTGAAGAGATGTAACTTCCAATAAAATATTTTTTATTTCCAATTCCATGTCTGAGTTGGCTGAAATATAAATACATATATATTATTGTTTGGACCTTATCATTGACCTATCAACAAGTTTAAGGCCTAGTTGAACTACCGGTATCTATAATTTGAAAATATTTGTGTATCTATTGATTAAGCAATCTACAACAAAAACCATTATTACTGTACAATGTAAAAATGTGTATGGCCTAAGAAGTGACTTTTGATTACAGTAGGCTGTCTCTCACAATCCATTAATGTCCATGCACAGAACTATTATAACTTGTTGTTCATCTCAAGTTAAATTACAATGCATAGCCATGGCTACTACATGAACATGGAAATTGTATCTAGCTAGCATGTTGTGATTGCTACTTGAGAACATTACCTAGTGCTTAGTATGCCTAGGCAAGAAAACCTTTTCCTAGTTATGGAACTATGGCAATCGAGAACATCAGTTCAAACATGTTACATAATACAGGCAAAGGTACTTTGCAAGTTTTGCAACATTGACCGAACTAATACCCTATAGTGTACGACGGTATGTGGTTATTAATTACAAGAATAGGTCCAGTCTAAGCTTGAGTATTTTGTCAAAAGAAGTAGGTAGGGCCTACTGCCGAGACCATTGCTACAGAGGGTAGCGATGGCCTTGCTGCTAGACCCTAAACAGTTGATTACATAGGCCTATGTGCATTATCTAATATCACACAATACCATGGTGCATGGGTGACGCTTATGATACAATTGGCATAAACTTATTGCCAATAATTTCTAGAGGCCCTAGGTCCTGCAAATGCAAACGGACTAGGCCTAGCCTAGTCCATGTTGAATGCATAATTGGCAGGCCTACTAGGCCTAGGCTATTTGACATGGTGTTATATATAAATGTTGTATACAAAGAGTTGTCACACACCATGTTACAATAATATCAAGATGATCTAAGTGTATAGCCTAGGACCTAGGCTTATCCAAGTTGGATGCATGGATAGTGATAGTGAATGCTGTTGTCTATCTTAACCTTGTCTACTCTTAGGCCTAGCCTAGATTGGATGTATGGTTGATGCTGTTGGCTTGAGTTCATTTACCACATCAATATTTTCAAGATATTTGCCTAGGTCAAAGCGTAGGCCTAGGCCTAGACTAGGATAGGTGAGTGCTAGGGGCCTCGGCCCTAGGCCCTAGGCCTAGTTGATGGTACGTGACCAATTGCCAATATTTTCTACATAGCTGTGACCTTACCAATTCTCAGGACTAGCCAGGGTTTAATTACAATGTTGTGATTCAACTTCATCTTTCACTGGTACCTAGGCCTACGCCGTACCGGTAAAATACCTGGGCTAGGCTGTACGGGTCTAGGGCTAGGCCTAGTAGGCCTAGCCCATGACAATAGGCCCTCGCCTACTCCATAGCCCACTACGACTGCTTTTCTTCTAGACAACCTAAATTAAGTACTAGGTAATTAGGCCTAGTAGTTAAATAACCATTCAATCTACTTACCTAACGAGTTTCTTATTGTCAGTCTTGGTGTAAAGTACTTCACAAATGTAGTAAGCCTGTGTAGCGCACAGCATATAGGCCTATGCGGCCTACTGAAGTTTCTTCACAATTCGTAAACAACAAATATGGCGGCCATTTCCGGAACAACAATCGTGGACGGCCCCTCCCATTAGAGCTAGATCTCCTCCTCCAATATAACTCCATGATAAAACCACGCATTTTGTTTCGTAAGAATTAAAAAAAAAAGTAGATTCGTAAAGTTTAAAATATCTTTCTCTATTATAATAAGTAATTAATTGTTAATTATTTTAAATTAACACTATTATAACAGCAGTAATGATTAAAATATGTTTTATTTTTTAAATCTAGTTTTTTGTTTTTACAGAAGCACAATGCACTCATTCATTTATTTGAAATATCGATCTTTGATTGGTTATCGCTCACTCGTCGACGGTGTTCGGAGCCTACAGGGTTGGTTTAGTCGCTTTAAATTCTAAAAAAGTCACCCACTGAAAATCAGTTTAGTTACTAAATGGGTAGACTCTAAATATGAATTTATTTATTCATCACGTTTTCAATATTTATTTATTTATTCAGGATTAAAATACAGCTATACAGCCATTTAACATTAAACCTTCAAATGTAACATTATAACATTATAAATTTTTTTTTTGCTTTGCGTTTTATATTGCTTAGCATTGTCATGATATTTGTCAAATTGTGCGTGTTGCGAGTTTTTTTATAGTTAGACTATGCAGACCAATGATATTCAACAGCTATAGTAGGCTAGATCGCCAGTCCCCCAACCTTCCTTTCAGTAGCAAGCGTAGCGATTTGAAGCCATCTTGAAATTGACAATTTACATGCTAATTTGGACCTTTTAGTACTGCTAGCGCTGCCAATGGCAGAAAGTCGCATTAGAAACTCCTATCTCCGCCTGTGTTATTTGCCAATTTCAAGATGGCATCAAAGTGCTACGCCTGCTGCTGCTAGCCTGGCGATCTAGCCTACTATAGATGTTGAAAATCATTGATGCAGACTAATAAGCGGGCTTGCCTCCCCTCCCCTCCCCCCCTTTACTGCCTACGTCACTGTAGTCGAGGATCCCCCTAGCCGCAGCCACCCAGACCACAGACATGACATATATTCTATATTCTCTTGGCTCTAGAGCAAAACAGCTTCATTACTCTGTCAGTGTTGCAACAGCCATAAATCCACACTACAACATACTTAGTAATTACTAATTGCACTCAACGCATTCACGGAATTAATATTATTTATTGAACAAGGTATTATAATCACACCTACTCCGTACTTGTCAATATATAAATTTATATCACTCAATTATTGGAATTATCACTTCTTATTTAATTAAATTGCATTAAATTAAAAATTAATATAATTTGTTTTTGATAGATAATGATGTAGAATACAATGACTAATGTATTTATATAGACACAAACAACAAGCTAATAGCGATTAACATGGTAGGTAGGTAGGTTGACTCCTTGACATAATATATAAGTCGAGGAGATATCTATCTTATCGACAACCGCTTCGGGTTAATTCGTAACTTCCTGGTTGTGTGGATTTTACAATTATACGAGATTGTGATGATGGGTGTGTGTAAACGATTGACGAGTAATTTATTGTTTGTGTCTAAATTAAATAATAATTAAACAACAATATAATATGGTATCAGCTTGCTTTTTAGATTTATTGTATTCGCACAACGTTGTGCACAATAATAACATCAGGAATAAAGAAAATCAGTTCTTTTAAATGATTATTTTTATAATTATAATAATAATAATAATTATTATTATTATTATTATTATTATAATTTTTTTTTTATTATTATTATTATTTATTATTAAGCGAGCGAAGCGAGCGTTTCCACGAGACTCTTGTGGCACTTCGTTCTGTTATTTTTTTTGTTTTTTTTGTGTACTAGACTCTTATGGCACTTCGTGCTGTTTGTTTTTTGTTTTGTTTTTATGTCTGTCGATAGCGGTCGAACGGAAAGTCCGATCAACTTGAAATTTGGACCATCCACAAGCCTCGATGTGGATTGAAGGTGTATAGTTTTGAGGCAAAATCGTTCGAAAATTTACAAAGTTACACTCAATAACTGTAAGTAACGGTGGCGGACCGCCGCGAAAACACTAGACAGAATGACAACGAAAATTCTTAGCAACGCAAATTGCACTGCATTCAACAATATCGGGAAGTATAATAGCTATGGAAATAAGAAAAAAATTTGAAATGCACATTCTTGAATTGTTGTTAATTGTTGTTTTTATTAGCTTTGAGATCTTTTTGCCAGAACGTTCGTAGATATTGACGCGCTCGCTTATCAACGCGTCAAACAGAGCGTTTTCCTAGTTATTATTAAAGACGAAAAACTTCCGCAAATATAACATTATGTGAAACTCAGGGACTGCTGCCTTATCGTGGTGGGCAGCTTTGCGTGCTCCGTTGATGCCCAGTGCAACTTACAGATAATTATACTACAATGCCAACTTAATTCTAATAAAGTCAAATTTAATTTTTTTACCATCAGTGTAATAAATTCAATAATTTTCTTAAAAATCGGTTTGATTATTCCTTTCAGAAATTCACCTAAACTCCTTCTATAAAAAACTTAAAACCACGCGAAAAATGTGTATTTACAAAAGAATCGCTTGCAGCGCAGTAGTGGGGGGCATCCCCCCACACCCCCTATTTTTTCAGATGGAAGATTATGTTATGGATGTGTCTTCCTCTGCTGCTGCTCTCTGCCTCTTCCCCCCCACTCCCCCCAACATAATATATTCCTGCGAACGCCACTAGCGGGAGTCTTTTGGCAAAGGAAACGAATTTTGCAAAAAATGAAAATTTCATAAAAATAAATATTTATCATGTTATTAACGAGCAGAATAATATAAGATTATTTAATAATCTTAACATTTTTCTGCTCGTTAACAGAATCAATGTCTTCCAAAGTCACATAATGATAAATATATACTGATAGATTCTCTAATTATATGAAAATAAATTGATAGTCTGTATTGGGTATTTTTATTTATTGATGAAAACATCTTATCGGATAAAAATAGTATTGATGCAAAGTCAATGTTGGAAGATCACTGAACTTGGCTTACATGATGAATAAAAGTAAATAAATAAATAAATAAATAAATGACAACTAAATAAATAAATAACTGCATAAATAAATATATGAATAACTGAATAAATGAATAACTGAATAAATGAATAAATAAATAAATATTGATACATAATTAGGGGGAAACAATCCCTAAATCCCTGAAAAACAGTCTTGTTACTGAGTGGGTAGACTCTAAATGTGAATTTATTTATTTATAACAAAAATTGTTTGGGAGTGGAACGTTTATTTTCCCCCTATATTGAAATTGAAACATTCATTAAATAGTTATTTTCGAAATTATTAATTACTCTTACTTATAAGTTGATTTTTAACTAGGGGGAATTTCCTTTAAAGATATCATTATTTTAATATTGATAATTTGTAAAACTTCTAATAATTTAATTTAATAAATGAAATCATTATATTTCATACCGGTAAATAATTTTCATAAATATGTATAAAAGTTGAAATTAACAAGAAATATTTTTTGTGCTCATTTTTTAAATTATTGTACTGAAATATAATTACGCGTATTTTAATTCAATTTAAATAAAAAAGATAAATTAATATCATTTAAAATAAAATAAAATAAAATAAAATAAAATAAAATAAAATAAAATAAAATAAAATAAAATAAAATAAATTAAAATAAAATAAAATAAACGAAAATAAAATAAAATAAAATAAAGTAAAGTAAAGTAAAATAAAATTAAATTAAATAAAATAAAATAAAATAAAATAAAATAAAATTAAATTAAATTAAATTAAATTAAATTAAATTAAATAAAATAAATAAAATAATAAAAATAAAAAAGTAAACGGAAAAACGATTAATAATATTATAATAACAAATTTAATTTTTATTTCCATATAAATTTATTTAAATTTTATCTAGAATCGTTCCCCACTCACCAGTGCGCAGCTCCAACAGTTTAATCCCTCCACTCGTCGCACAGCATCTACTACCACATGTACACTAGAGCGCACTAACACGGTAAATGCTACACCCGTCCAGTACTACTACACTCCACTATGCACAATCACTCCAACATACACAGAAAGACTCTGCGATAACCTTCGCACAATCCCGGCCCTCTGATTGGTCGGATCGACAAATCCCAGCTCCCTGATTGGCCACATTGACAAGCAACTCTCCTAACAAGGGAATTAGCAATAATTTGGTTTTTTATCTCCGTTTGTGGCGTAAAGGCAACTTTAGTGACGTTTGTACCAGTGAAACCGTGGAAGGCTGTTGGCGTTATGGACAGCGATGGTAGTGGTCACAAAAAAGTAACGGAGCTCAATGATCAATTCCCCCCCCCCCTACACCCCCCTTAAATAAATAAATTCCTATTTAGAGTCTACCCACTCAGTAACTAAACTGATTTGCAGTAGGGGACTTTAATTTAAAGCGACTAAACCAACCCTGTAGGCTCTGAACGCCATCGACGAGTGAGCGATAACCAATCCAAGATCGATATTTCAAATACGAAACATATAAATCAGTGATCGGACAGTGCGAACACCCGCGGACAAATACCAGAATCAACGAGGCCGATTCAGAACAACTTTGAATTCAAGGCGGGTTCACACAAAATGACTAAGACTAACGATTAGTGTTTAAGACTAACGATTTAAGGTTTAACAGGGATGAAGTATACGATTTATGTTTAAGCGTTAACAAACTGTTATAGTGATTAGTGTTTAAGAACGAGTGATTAAGAAAGTTGATTTTCGATTGTTGGCATTGTTGAAATACATTTGGGGATGGATGTTTCCGAGTACGTTGTTTTCCCAAGGCTTAATCACTCTATTGTTAGTCTTAGTCCATAGTCATTCTGTCTGAACGCGCCTTTATTGAGTGCTTCGTTACTAGGACGGCTCCAAAGTCACCGTTTACTTATTCCTAAGCCAAGAAGTAATGCAATTGAATACACATTAGAAGTTAAATAACTTCTGCCTGATGCGGGATTTGAACCCGGGACCTTCTGCACTGGAAGCATGGATGCCAACCACTGGACCAACGAGCCACCTTAAAACAAGGAGGATAGGTACCGAGTTTGGCCACTGAGGGCGCTAGTGAAAACGAATGAAGCGCTCAAGTGGCAATGTCGCGCAACTTTACGATGCAGCAGCGTCGTTCTTAAGCTACGTCGATAATGACACATTGTGGATATTGTTTCATTAAATACGGATTTTAAAAGTTTTGGGGCGGATTGTGTGAATTCCGTCGGTCCGTTTTAAAAGGCGCAATGCGCCATTTAAATCAGGACACATTTTAGAAAGTTACAAGTTAAAGGTATAGTCGTCGTACAACACCTTCGGTAATGCTTTCGTCATCAGTCAACGACGTGTTTAAGGTCTCGGCCAACCCGAGCAGGTATCTGAATTAGCCATGCGGTCGCTGGTCGGCTGCCGCTCACCCACCCGTGACGGAAGCATTACCGAAGTTGTTCTACGACGACTATATCGTGTTCACTGTTAGAAGGAAATTGTTTTATTGTGTGGGCTGGGCTTGTCTGAGAGGTTCATTTGAAAGTACCAACCACAATGTCACAAACCTGGAAAGCATGTGCTCGACTATGGTCGCGGGCGGGGGGGGGGGGGGGGGGGGGGGAGGTAGCAGGAGGTCGAGGGGACCCGAGAATACCCATCCCGAAGACCATTTTGTTACCCTCAATTTCCATAGATTTCGAACCGAACAGCAAGTGTATACGCTATGTTGCCAAGTGTAGTGATGAGCTGTCAATTGGTCGATATTTATTTATTTTATTGTAATAAGGGCCAGTGTAGGGCACAACGCCCTCTTTAGCCTGATGAGTGATGATAAATGAACGTTAAGGAAGAAGGGAGGAGGGGAAACCTGGTACCGGCACGTAGCCTACTCCTGTCGACTAGTACCAAGGGGACCATCCGCTTTACGTCCCATCCGAAAGGACGGTGTAACTTTTATACCAGTCATATAGGTTCCTCCACTAACCTGGACTGTTGACGAGAAGAACGAAGCTGTTACACAAGCTTTCGAACCCTCCAATCTGCTCTAACCAACGGTAACTAGTGTTTCGGAGGAGAGTGGTCACCTTTCCACCTCCTGACCTAGCCCAGGGCAAGGTCTACTTGATCTCCGCCTAGCGGAGGAGTTCGACGAGCCTCCGCTAGGCGGAGATCAAATTGACCTTAGCCCGGGTTTGCTTAACTTCGGAGTAATAGTCGATTTATAGCTACGCGTTGCGAGCGAAGCGAAGGCGCGAGCTCCAATCAGTGGCCGAGTTTGCGTGAAACTATTTACTTCTTTGCATGAAACTCAGCCGCTGATTGGAGCTCGCGCCCTCGCTTCGCTTGCTACGCGTAGCTGTAAACGTACCATAAGCTATTATGGCACCGCTGGGAGTTGAATTTAAATTGCCCGCGCTAAATGTAGCCCATCCCACATTTCAAACATTGCATCCGGTAAGTTTCTTTTAAAGTTGAACTCTATAATATTTAATCGACCTTGTAACTATTCCTTGAAGCAATTCTTCTCGGCATTCCACAGTAGGCCTACTCATAAATCTGTACATTGCTCAGAAAACCACAAAGGCTGTGCGTATGCGTATAGACTCAATTTATGGATGTGGTTTGGTTGGCATTCTTGGGATCCGATTTAAAAAAACGGAAGTTTTAATATAATAGTGAGACTGTGAATATATGAATACTGAGCTATATAAGGCCTGGTATAGTTAGGTTTTCCTCAGTCGTAAAAGCGAATGCTGGGATTGAGTCCTACTATCAGCCCTCGGACATTCCTTCCCAACTATCCAAACACCCTAATAACCTAGTTGGTCACCTGAAGAGGGGCACATCAGGTAAAGCTGGTGTGCACCCTAGAACGGGTATATTTACGAAAAATTAGTAAAGTAGTCCCAACGAAAGTATTCTGATGCTTACGACACAGCCGAGTCCAAGGTGAAAACTTAATTGTCTACTTTGCTAATTCCTACCATCTAATCTAAACAGGTCTATTGGGAATAATTTAAAACCTTCCGTTAGTTACCTGTAACGGTGGGTGTGGCCAAACCGCCTGTGCACTCGACTAAGCCGAACCGAGCATTTACGAATGTGTGAAAGAACGCCAGGTATCTGTTGATTTTCTTTCAATTGGCGCGGTTGAAAGGGGCAGTAGACAATGACCTGAGATCGGTATGCGAATATTTTCGTTGGGCCAACGACAGTTTTCGCATACCGATCTCAGGTCATTGTCTACTGCCAATTGGAAGACAATCAACATATACCTGGCTCACGGTTTGGCTTAGTCGAGTGCACAGGCGGTTTGGCCACACCCACCGTTACAGGTAACCAACGGAAGGTCTTAAAGTATCCCCAATGGAGCTGTTTAGAATAGATGGTAAGAATAACCGAAGTAGAAAATGAAGTTGTCACCTTGGCCTCGGCTGTGTCGTGAACATCAGAATACTTTCGTTGGGACAATTGTAGCCCTCCCCTCCCCCAAGCCGGGGTCAGGTATAAAGAGAGGAGGGGAAGCCTGGTACCAGCACGTAGCCTACTCCTGTCGAAAAGTACCAAGGGGACCATCGGCTTTACGTCCCATCCGAAAGGACGGTGTAACTTGGCCCAGTCATATAGGTTACCTCACTAACCTGGACTGTTGACGAGAAGAACGAAGCTGTTACACACAAGCTTTCGAATCCTCCAATCTGCTCTAACCAACGGTAACTAGTATTTCAGAGGAGAGTGGTCACCCATCCACCTCCTGACCTAGCCCGAGGTTGTTTTACTTGTGTTCCCATGGGAACCGGCTAAGCGTTGACTCACACTACAAACTAGTTTGAGATCATTGGATCATTGTGCTGTCATCGGCAGAGAAATAAATAAATAAATAAATACATAAACTCACATTTAGATTCAACCCACTCAGTAACTAAACTGATTTGCAGTGGGGGACTTTAATTTAAAGTGACTAAACCAACCCTGTAGGCTTCGAACACCATCGACGAGTAAGCGATAACCAATCAAAGATCTATATTTCAAATACAAAACATATGAATCATTGATTGGAAATACCTAACTGCGTTAATATATGTAGATGAAAACAGCAAGGACGTGGTTTAGTAGTATTCTGCATTATTGGCAAGGTGAACGCGTCGGGTGAAATGTTAAACAACTTGTTTGTTGTTTGTGGTTGTTTTAACGGGAAAGGTAATTTTCCAATACTATTCTATAAATAATAAACGTAATTACTAGTCTCATAACGATCTCGCATTCTTTATCTACCGATACTTTCATGCAAGCTGTGGTGACGAAAAATTTGGGTTAAAGCCTGTCCGCTCATGGTAGAATGATCAATGTGGCTTAACGTCTCATATTTTTGCAACAATGGCTAATCGAGACGATGAGTGGGTGATAATGAAGATGAAAAACATGATAATGAAGAATAAAGCCACTTCCGAATCAGATCCATTGTACGTCGCGTAGGTCGTCATACGGGAGTCCAGCAAGGGAGGGCAGGGCCAAGTGGGAGGAGAAATATTCAGGGGGACAGTGGTGGGGGGGGGGGGAAGGGACAGGGTCTCCTTTTGTCGCCTCTTACGACTAGCAGAGTCACTCTGGGCCCGGGCAGAGACGGGTCTCCATTCGTCGCCTCTTACGACTGGCAGAGTCACTCTGGGCCTATTCTTCCCCGGGCCCAGACGGGCGATCTCATGGTAGAAACGAAACGTTTAGATCTAATAGGCCATGTTTGTGTATTGTACCATTATAATCGGCTTGTAAACCAAGATTTACTAGAAAAACACGGTTGCCAATTTTATAATAACGGAAATCGAAAGAATGTCACCCTTTGAAAGAGTAAGAATTGCAATGAAATGACAACAGCGCGCTACCTGTTGGCCCTTTAAACCCTATTTCCCGGTCTATTAGGGCCGGTCTTACAGTCTCCTAGTAGGAAAGTTATTTGTAGCAATTAAGCTATTTAGAAGATTCCAAGAGTTTTGATTGGTCGTTGCCATGGAGACAACAAGCTATTCGACGAATAGGTAGTTATTAGGACATTGTGAGACTGGACCTTAGACAAACGTTGGTCATTAGCTCTAAACGTTACGTTTCCACTATGAGCGGACAGATGTTACTTGCAAGTTCTCGCACTATCATCCTGCGAGTGAGATAAAGTTAGTTGTCAGCTATTAACTACCTAAGCCAACATCATTTAAACAGCGTCAGTGTTTAACACCTAAAGTCTCATTCATTCATGTTGATCAGTATTGATTCAAGACCGCCTTATAGTCGGTTACATCTTCTAAATACACACACAGACAGATACACACTTAACTGATCAAGGTCGGACGATGGGTGCGTCCACTTAGCAACTGTTACAGCACGGCTTCGGACCAAGGTTCGATAAATCACCGCTAGGCGCGCGCCGCACAGGGGGACGACCGATGATTTTCAACATCTATAGTAGGCTAGATCGCAGCAGCAGGCGTAGCACTTTGATGCCATCTTGAAATGGGCAAATAACACAGGCGGGGATAGGAGTTTCTAATGCAACTTTCTGCCATTGGCAGCGCTAGCAGTACTAAAAGGACCAAATTAGCATATAAATTGCCCATTTCAAGATGGCTTCAAATTGCTACGCTTGCTACTCAGTGGAAGGTTGGGGGACTGGTGATCTAGCCTACTATAGATGTTGGATATCATTGGGGGGGCGACGTATTCATAGTTCCCACGTGACGTCACAGCGGTCATGATTGCGACACAATTGATGAGGACCAATCCTAGATCATTGGCAAATACTAGTCAAATTTAATAAATGAGCCTAATTTAGAACTTAAAAAGTAAACATAAGTAATAAACAAACAAAATATTAACACACACTAATATTATCTCAAAAACAGACCGAATTTAAAAGAACTAAGAATGTCTGTGTTCTATGACAACAGGCTTCAATTGTTTCTCCATGGCAACGTCAAAGTTTGATCACAAATGTGGCCGCCACGCGCAAAGATGTGATGCCAGATGTGTGCAACCTATGACGTAGATTGACCAGATAAAGTGCAAAGAAGAAGTAAATTTAAATTTCAGTTAGTGGGTCCGTTTTAGTTGAGAACAAGAAAATCGGTCGATCTTGGCATTTCACAAATGATGTACTACCTGACTAGCACAAACATGAGACGAAATCCCCGAATTCATTACCGGAAGCCGTAACAGAAGTTCAACCATGCGCACACCTTTCTTGGAAACCCAACAACTATTTAAATAATATAGGCGTCCACACAACAATTAAACGATTACATTTGATTGCTTTATGACAGTTCGGACCCAAAAATTTCAAGGAAACTGGGGTCGCACTCGGGCTGTACAACTTTTTATAAATGGAGTGAAAAAAATGCCCTGAGGCGTTCTCAGCTTTGTCACGGACAAAGTTGAAACTTTTTCTCACTCCAGAATGATAGTACAAGAACTGGCAATAAATACCACTGCAAGTGTTATTTTTCCAACGAAAGTATTCTGATGCTAACGACACAGCCGAGTCCAAGGTGACAACTTAATTTTTTACCTCCCTTATACCTACCGTTTAATCTAAACAGGCCCACTGGGGATAATTTAAGACCTTCCGTTGGTTACCTGTAACGGTGGGTGAGGCCAAACCGCCTGTGCACTCGACTAAGCCGAACCGTGCATTTACGGATGTGTGAAAGAACGCCAGGTATCTGTTGATTTTGTTTAAATTTGCGCGGTAGAAATGGACAGTAGACAATGACCTGAGATCGGTATGTGAATCAAGGTTAATAGATGAAGATCTTGTGTCCATTAATGAACCTTGATATAACATTTGACAGCTTACGTTTGATTGTTCTACGTTGTTTTTGTGACGATTTAGGGGGCCGTGCGAAGAACACGAATAGATACCTGGATCATTTTTAAAATGGTCTATTGAATTTGCATCAAAAGCCATCTGAAACATAGTAACAATGAACTACCACCGATGGAGGTGGCTCAGCGGTAAAACGGGAGACTCTAATTCGGGAGGTCACCGGTTCGATTCCGGCCACCGGCAGTCCTGACTGAAGGTTTTTTCCGAGGTTTTCCTCAGTCGTAAAGGCGAATGCTGGGATTGAGGCCTACTAACAGCCCTCGGACATTCCTCCCCAGCTATCCAAAAACACCGTAATAACCTAGTTAGTCGCCTGAAGAGGGGCACATCAGGTAAAGCTGGTGTGCACACTATAACGGGTATTCCTACGAACAATAATTATTATTATCATCATTAACTACGCGACCAATCACATGCCATTGTGGCCTCCAATGTGGCCACCATGCGCAATACGTGAATACACTCTATTGTACCCCGGATGCAAACCTTGCGGCAAACCGTTACGTGTATTGGGAACCCAAGAAAATGGATTCGAATCCCGCACAATACATGAGTTATTTTCTCTGTATCTGTCCTTCGTCTTCACCTATAACTTTTTTGCCAACTCTAATAGCATCGTTGCATTCATAATAGACGTACATAAAGCAATAATATTAATTCATCGTGGATCAAAGAAGAGTTCTATTCATAATGTGCTAATAACTATAAGAAATCTTGCATTTACATTCAGGTGAACACGTGTTAGATCATTGTTATAAATTACACTATTATCAAGACAGAAGAACCTTGAATATTATCGTTCTTTTTCTGTTTTTTTTTTTTTTTTTTTTTTTTAAACAATGTACTTAGAACGAAACAGAACACAATATCTACGCGTCAAATCACCGCCTTATATAGATGACACTTCTCGAGAAAAGCCGGTGGCGTTTGTTGTCGTAATCACTATGGCAGTAAAGTCTGTCTGCTCATAAAACGTTTAGAGCTAATGGCCAATGTTTGTCTAATAGACCGTGAAATACGGTTGTTTTAGTTGTCGCCATTAAAGTGCTGCTCTAGGAGATCAAGAAGGCCTTGCTAGGTTTTTGTGTCATATAGGCCACTAGCAACACCAAAAGACAATAATGAAACAAATGAATTGAATCGATGGACAAACAACAAGATGCCAAGAAAAAAATCGTCTGATTTTGGAAAACAAAACAAAAAACAAACAAATACACATACAAAACTTTCACTTAGTCGTTGTCTATTATTAAAAGTTTTAAATGGCAAGCAGTTACTATTGCTACACTTGTTTTTATTTCTATGGTTGCAATTTTATTATTTTGACAGCTGATGGTTTGTCCATCAGTTCAATTCATTTGTTCCATTGTTGTCTTTCGGTGTTGCTAGTGCCCAATAGTTGGCCGTGTTATTTTTACCAACAATGTTAAACAATACTGGTAACAATGGTAGACGCCTTCTATATGGTGTGGAATTAATTTGCAGCAGCATTTCAATGGCGTCAAATTTCAAGATGTCAGCGCCCATATATTTCCTCTAAAACAACCGTATAGGGTGTATTCATATAATGCGTATGGTGGCCATACTGGAGGCCACAATGGCTGTGATTGGTAGTTCATTGTTACTATGTTTCAGCTGACGTTAGGTTGAAGTTCGATTGTTCTCCAACTTTACTTTGGTTTGCTATTATTACTGAAAAACTTTCTTATTTCGGCCGCTCTTTTTGTTATAATAATAATTTTAATTTTTGTAGGAATACCCGTTCTAGGGTGCACACCAGCTTTACCTGATGTGCCCCTGTTCAGGTGACTTACTATAGGTTATTAGGGTGTTTGGAGAGCTTGGAAGGAATGTCTGAGGGCTTATAGTATGACTCAATACCCAGCATTCACTTTTACGACTGAGGAAAACCTCGGAAAAACCTTCAGTCAGGACTGCCGTTAGCCGGAATCGAACCGGCGACCTCCCGAATTAGAGTCTCGCGTCTTACCGCTGAGCCACCTCTATCGGTGCTCTTTTTGTTGTTTATAATGGCACAAATAGTCATTCATTTCATTGAAACTTTATTGGGGGATATACGTGTTCAAATTCTCATATTTCCCCGTAAACAACATTATTTGTTTTCTATTGACAGCTAAATGAAACTTGAAATAGTACTATAGGTGGCCTCCAATATGGCCGATGTGACGTCACGTGAATACTCCCTATATAGGGTACGTTCCGAAACTAGCTGAATATGCCATTTCCGTGCTGAGGCCGTTCCGTAACCTCCTGAATATCATAGGCTGGGCGTTCCGTAACTCCCTGCGCCAGCATATTCAGCATCATGAAAACGCCAGCCGTTCGAGCGAGGGCATCTGCCAACATTCACAAATCATGGCGGCGTTTTCAAAATGCAATAATTTAAAAGCTCGTCAAATTGTCAGGAACTATATAATTTGATCATTATTTATACCACGCGTTGCAGGATTTTTTTATCTTTCATGATGTATTCGTTATTATTGGGAAACGATTAGAATATTGTTTTTTTAATTTCATTACAAATTTTTAGCGCGCATTTCCTCCATCTTTTCGCTTGTAGGCGTTCCGAAACACTTGACAAAATGTGACGCTGGGACGTGCTAGCTGACGCTGGAACCCCATCATTTTCAGGAGGTTTCGGAATGTACCCATAGGGTTTAAAGGGGCAACAGGTAGCGGCGCGCTGTTGTCATTTCATTGCAATTATTATTCTTTCAAAGGGTGACATTCTTTCGACTTCCGTTATTATCAAATTGGCAACCGTGTTTTTCTAGTAAATCTTGGTTTACAAGCCGATTATAATGGTTCAATACACAAACATGGGTCATTAGTTCTAAACGTTTCGTTTCTACTTTGAGCGGACAGACTTTAACGCGCTCTATCTTAAGGCGTAGAGTTTGGCCACTGAGCGCGCTAGTGAAAACGAATGAAGCGCTCAAGTGGCAATGTCACGCAACTTTACGATGAAGCAGCGTCGTTCTTTCTACTACGTCGCAAAATGGCAAATTGTGACAATTGTTTAATTTAATACAGATTTTAAAACGTTTGGGCAGATTATGAATCCCATCAGTAAATCTTAAAAAGGCAAACCGTCATTTAGATAAGGACACGTTTTAGACCTACAATCAACAAAAAACACAATGCGGAATAAATATGTAACGGTGATCAATCTAAATAGAAGTAATGATTTGTTTTCTTTCTGGAGTTGCAACAATGAAGTCTACTGCCACGGGCCCAATATGTTTTGGTGGGTTTACACACCGGAATAAGGTTTAAGGTTTAACATTTAATATTTTGTTCTAAGGAAAGTATTTTCCAAACTGATTTACTAGGATCGCTACCATTGGCCGGATTTATAAAAGCTCGTCTCTCATTGGCTGGGCTGAGAATTTTTGGGATAAGGGCTAACAAGTTGGAATAGTTTCAACTTTCGTCCTAGCCCTTAAATCTTAGGAAGTTATGTGAACGCCATGATGCTACTAGCTTGATTCAACTTGGTTAAACCTTAGACCTTAAACCTTATTACGGTGTGTAAACCGGGCTTTTCGGAGTCCGGTGCCTTATGGGTAGACCGTATGACAGGTAGAGTGCGCTGTGAGCGATGACGTTCAGTTTACCTAAGTTATTATATCTAGCTCAACTTCAGTTAAGTGCTCCAAATCTTATATGCCTAATACCGACATTCCACGACTCAACATTTTCGTCAAACTTATTGAATTCTAGAACAAAAGCGAATCAAAAACAGTTGCTAAAAAACTGCAACAATATAGCTTTTATTAATGGATGCTTTTTTGTCCTTGAATTCAATAACTTTTACGAAAGTATTGAACCGTGTAATGTGGGTATTATACACTGTTTACAGTAGTTTTGATTATAGACATATTTATGCACTTAAAACTTAATTCTTCGTAAAAGTTATGTTATTAAAATAACATGCAGCTGAAGAATTCAAAAAACAAGTGAAACCTAGTACAATGGTTGATGGAATAACACAGTCTACCACACTCTTCGCGCGCGGGTAAGGTTAAGCTGTCCCACAGCCATCTGTATTTACACGACATCATTATTGTATGCGTCATGTGAGGGGCATACTGACATTTGTGTGAACAGGAACGCACGCAGCGCTGCTGTCATACGGTCTCCCATAGATGATTTTCAGAATTGATTTAGAAAGCCGTGATTACTTCTATCTATGGGTCCTGGATCAATTCTGAAAAGGGTCTTTTGTATGGGCGTCTCAGGTCAAAGCTGAAGTACGTAGCAGTACCTGTCCTGAAAGGTCCAATTTTTGTCATTCATTCCATGTTAAATATTGTCGTTAGTCAACTGCCTAACTGTCAAACGACAATATTTTTGTTTTTTATCGATAAGAAAGGTATTAACTGTCAAAAACATTGTAAAACAATACTGCCATAGATGATTTATATTTAAAACTATCAAATATAAACGACTTGAATGTTTGAATTGAGAAAACGAGGTGCAAAGATCGAGTTGGACCTTTCAGTACTGCTAGCGCTGCGAGCGGCAGAAAGTCGCGCCTGAGACGCCCATTCCCTCTGTGCCCACGCCCACCCCCAATCATATTATAAAACTAGGAAAACGCTCTGTTTGACGCGTTGATAAGCGAGCGCGTCCATATCTACGAACGTTCTGGCGAAAAGATCTCAAAGCTAATAAAAACAACAATTAACAACAATTCAAGAATGTGCATTTCAAAATTTTTTCTAATTTCCATAGCTATTATACTTCCCGATATTGTTGAATGCAGTGCATTTTGCGTTGTCATTCTGTCTAGTGTTTTCGCGGCGGTCCGCCACCGTTACTAACAGTTATTGAGTGTAACTTTGTAACTTTTCGAACGATTTTGCCTCAAAACTATACACCTTCAATCCACATCGAGGCTTGTGGATGGTCCAAATTTCAAGTTGATCAGACTTTCCGTCCGACCGCTATCGACAGACATAAAAACAAAACAAAAAACCAAAATAATGAAGTGCCATAAGAGTCTAGTACAAAAAAACAAAAAAAAAACAGAACGAAGTGCCATAAGAGTCTCGTGGAGACGCTCGCTTCGCTCGCTTAGCAACCGATGAATTGCATACAATTACAACTAGGAAAACGCTCTGTTTGACGCGTTGATAAGCGAGCGCGTCAATATCTACGAACTTTCTGGCGAAAAGACTTCAATGCTAATACAAACAACAATTAACAACAATTCAAGAATGCGCATTGCAAAATTTTTTCTAATTTCCATAGCTATTATACTTCCCGACATTGTTGGATGCAGTGCAATGTGCGTTGCTAAGAATTTTCGTGGTCATGTTTTCAACACGGTCCGCCACCGTTACTAACACTTTTTGACAGCAATAGAAATGTAATTTCTGCCTCTAATATGTATTGGATCGCGTTTACATTAGTATATTCGTGACCGGACAAAAATTTACTATAAGATAGCCACCTCACATTTTGCCGTTACTGCGTTTTAGAAAAATATTTTCGAGTAACTTTCGTGTAACTTTGCCAATATTTATTGTATCGCCAAAAAATGAACATATTCGTGACCGGAAAAAAGTTTAAAAAAATATGGCTATCTCACATTTTGCCGCCATTTTGTTTCAAAAAAATATTTTGCAGTAACTTTGGTGTAACTTTGTAACTTTTCAAACGATTTTGCCTCAAAACTATACACCTTCAATCCACATCGAGGCTTGTGGATGGTCCAAATTTCAAGTTGATCGGACTTTCCGTTCGACCGCTATCGACAGACATAAAAACAAAAAACAAAAAAAACAAACAAACAAAAAAAAACAGAACGAAGTGCCATAAGAGTCAAGTGGAAACGCTCGCTTCGCTCGCTTAATTAATGATGAGAGTTGTTTCTATTGTTGAGAACACTGGATGAGCATTATTTCTGGTTTTATCGCACCTTGGGTAGGAAAATAAAACATAACTTATTGATGTTTTATGTATTCGTTGTCGATTAATAGTGATCAGGCGTTGAGTAGATAATTGTAGAGTTTGAAGGTCGATATTGCATCATGGCGGCTGCATATATTGAGGAGGGTTATTATTTCTTTACTTACCATAATATGCTGATGCATTTTATAGTGTTTTTTTTAATAAGATCGGTAAAGGTTTCATTTGCCTAACTATTTTACTTAGGGTCGCTACCATTGGCTGGATTTATAACACGTCGCCTCTCATTGGCTGGGCTAAGAATTTTAGGTATAAAAGCTAACGTTAAGGGTCAAATGCATAGTCATCTCCGCAACTCAGCCTTTCCTCAGACAAGCCCAACTACCAATCACAGAGCAGCATTGCCATGTGGACTGCTCTATGATTGGTGGTTGGGCAAGTCTGAGGAAAGGCTGAGTTGAGGAGACGACTATGCATTTAACTCTAATTAGTCTCGTCAAATTAACTTGCAAGGTGTTGTCGTCACGGATTATGTAATAGAGAAGTGACGCGTGTGACAACTACCAACCTAAATCTAGTTGCATCTCGTTCTCTCGCCTCAGGTTTTGTAGTGATGATAACGCACGCATGTTGTCAGGCGTGGTGGGGTCGCCTTCCATTCGAATGGAAGGCGACCCCACCACGCCTGACAACATGCGTGCGTGCACCGACCGTATAGTAGCCGCCAATTTAATAGAGCGCTTCGTCGAGCCCTATTGTACAAGCATTATACGCATCTTTAAACTCCACTTTAAGGTGGACAAAAGGCTGCAATTCCAACCGCAGGTAGAATGTTGCACTACCCGTCTGCACAGAGAAAAACATCGACCTCACAGGTATGGCCAATGGCCAAATGTTTTCATCGCAGGTAGTAATATTACCAGCACGTTCTTCGAAGCACTGAAGCGCACTGGAGAGTGTCATTGGTAATGAGAGGTTTTATTATTCATTGACAGGTACAAGTTGTCGCATAACAGTTCAACCAAATACAAAGAAATAGCCGGCGCTCTACTAAATTGGCGGCTACTATACGGTCGGTGCAGTGGACAATAGCAATACAGGTATCTGGAAATTCTGCGGTGAATACCGTTGAAATAGACAGTGTGGAGCGACCGTCTCTTCTCGGAAATTTAGGGGTCACCTTGTTAGTTACGGCGTGGCCAGTATAGTCCCAACGAAAGTATTCGCATACCGATCTCAGGTCATTGTCTACTGCCCCTTTCAACCGCGCCAATGGAAAGAAAATCAACAGATATACTAGTCCCAACGAAAGTATTCGCATACCGATCTCAGGTCATTGTCTACTGCCCCTTTCAACCGCGCCAATTGAAAGAAAATCAACAGATATACTAGTCCCAACGAAAGTATTCGCATACCGATCTCAGGTCATTGTCTACTGCCCCTTTCAACCGCGCCAATTGAAAAAAAATCAACAGATACCTGGCGTTCTCTCACACATTCGTAAATACTACACGGTTCGGCTTAGTCGAGTGCACAGGCGGTTTGGCCACGCCCACCGTTACAGGTAACCAACAGAAGGTCTTAAATTATCCCCAATGGACCTGTTTAGATTATATGGTAGGAATCAAGGTCCACTAGATCGCTTGTAGCGCGCGCTACGCAATTACTCCGCTAGGAGTAAATCCAGTAGACCTTGGTAGGAATTAGCGAAGTAGAATATTAAGTTGTCACCGTGGACTCGGCTGTGTCGTAAGCATCAGAATACTTTCGTTGGGACAACTATATTATGGTTTCCTTAAATCTTCAAACTCAGGAAAGTGTGTGAACGCTATGATGCTTTTGGCTTGATTTGATTTTGTTATACTTTAAACGTTATATATTAATGAGTGTGTAAACTGAGCTTTATAGACACCGAGTTAGGCCACTGAGGGCGCTAGTAAAAACCAACTGAGGAAAACCTTCAGCCAGGTATGGGCAACACAAGACAACCTAATGCCGACATTACACGACTCAATACTTTCGTCAAACTTATAGGGAACTCGCAACTGACGTCACATCAGGACTACAACAATGGAACAAATGAATTGAACTGATGGACAAACAATCAGCTGTCAAAATAATAAAATTGCAACCATAGAAATAAAAACAAGTGTAGCAATAGTAACTGCTCGCCATTTAAAACTTTTAATGATAGACAACGACAAAGTGAAAGTTTTGTATGTGTACTTGTTTGTTTTTAGTTTTGTTTTCCAAAATCAGAAGAAATTATTTTTTGACAGCTTGTTGTTTGTCCATCGATTCAATTCATTTGTTTCGTTGTTGTCTTTTGGTGTTGCTAGTGCCCTATTGAATTCAAGAACAAAAGCGAATCAAAATCAGTTTGTTAAAGAAACTGCAACAATGAAGCTTCTATTAATTGATGCTTTTTGTCCTTAAATTCAATAAGTTTGACGAAAGTATTGAACCGTGTAATGTGGGTATTCGCCACGGACCCACTGCATTTCATAAATAAATAAAAATAATTAAATAAAACAACTATGACCTGTCCTACCGTCCGCAGTGAAACTAATGCGAGAGTTATTTTTAGAATGCAGCTCCTTGCCATTGACGGCGTGACCCAACTCATCGACCTTGACAGAGCCGCGTGCGACCTCTAAATAAGACTATTCCAAACAACTCCATCCGTAAAATACCTCCTCGTTGCAAACAACTCAAACAGATAACTCATTGCCGACGACGATGAACGCATTCTTGTGCAGGGATACAGGGCAAGGCTTTGTACCCGTATCTGGTGTCATTAAATACCTCTAATTATATGTGTATATGTATAGGCTACTTAATTAATTGTTCCGAGGGCATCATAAAGTGATTAGATCTTGTTGGTAATGGCGCCCACCCACTAATAATTTATTATTAATTAATAACTCAATAATTAATAAAGAAGTTATTTATTGATTTAATGATGATTATTTATGATTAAAAGTTATTATTAATTACCAATTTTAACGAATAAATTAATTGCCGAGCGACAAATGATTTCCATTAAGAGGAAGGACTACAGCCAATAATTATTAATCATTTTTTGTAGGAATACCCGTTATAGGGTGGACACCAGCTTTTCCTGATGTGCCCCTATTCAGGTGACTAACTATAGTGGGTCCGTGGTTTAGTTGAGAGCAAGAAAATCAGTCGATCTTTCGTCGATCTTAGCATTTCGCAAATAATGTATAGTTTCGTCAAATTACCTTGCAAGGTGTTGTCGTCACGGATTATGTAATAGGGAAGTGACGCGTATGACAACTACCAACCTAAATCTAGTTGTATCCCGTTCTCTTGCCTCTGGTATTGTAGTGATAATATCGCCCGCCTGTTGTCAGACGTGGTGGGATCGCATTCCATTCACAGTCGGTGCAGTGGACAATAACATTGCAGGGATCAGGAAAGCTCGCGCTGAATACCTTTGAAATAGACCGTGTGGAGCGATCGTCTCTTCTCAGAATTTAAGGGGACATCTTGCTTCTTACGGCGTTGCCAGTATATATATGTCGCAACGAAAGTATTCTGATGCTTACGACACAGCCGAGTCCAAGGTGACAACTTAAATTTCTACTTCGCTAATTCCTTCCATCTTCTTTAAACAGGTCCATTGTGGATAATTTAAGACCTTCCGTTGGTTACCTGTAACGGTGGGCGTGGCCAAACCGCCTGTGCACTCGACTAAGCCGAACCGTGCATTTACGAATGTGTGAAAGAACGCCAGGTATCTGTTGATTTTCTTTCAATTGGCGCGGTTAAAAGGGGCAGTATACAATGACCTGAGATCGGTTTGCGAAGACTTTCGTTGGGACTAGTATATCTGTTGATTTTCTTTCAATTGGCGCGGTTGAAAGGGGCAGTAGACAATGACTTGAGATCGGTGTGCGAATACTTTTGTTGGGACTAGTATATCTGTTGATTTTCTTTCAATTGGCGCGGTTGAAAGGGGCAGTAGACAATGACTTGAGATCGGTGTGCGAATACTTTTGTTGGGACTAGTATATCTGTTGATTTTCTTTCAATTGGCGCGGTTGAAAGGGGCAGTAGACAATGACTTGAGATCGGTGTGCGAATACTTTTGTTGGGACTAGTATATCTGTTGATTTTCTTTCAATTGGCGCGGTTGAAAGGGGCAGTAGACAATGACTTGAGATCGTCGTGCGAATACTTTTGTTGGGACTAGTATATCTGTTGATTTTCTTTCAATTGGCGCGGTTGAAAGGGGCAGTAGACAATGACTTGAGATCGGTGTGCGAATACTTTTGTTGGGACTAGTATATCTGTTGATTTTCTTTCAATTGGCGCGGTTGAAAGGGGCAGTAGACAATGACTTGAGATCGGTGTGCGAATACTTTTGTTGGGACTAGTATATCTGTTGATTTTCTTTCAATTGGCGCGGTTGAAAGGGGCAGTAGACAATGACTTGAGATCGGTGTGCGAATACTTTTGTTGGGACTAGTATATCTGTTGATTTTCTTTCAATTGGCGCGGTTGAAAGGGGCAGTAGACAATGACTTGAGATCGGTGTGCGAATACTTTTGTTGGGACTAGTATATCTGTTGATTTTCTTTCAATTGGCGCGGTTGAAAGGGGCAGTAGACAATGACTTGAGATCGGTGTGCGAATACTTTTGTTGGGACTAGTATATCTGTTGATTTTCTTTCAATTGGCGCGGTTGAAAGGGGCAGTAGACAATGACTTGAGATCGGTGTGCGAATACTTTTGTTGGGACTAGTATATCTGTTGATTTTCTTTCAATTGGCGCGGTTGAAAGGGGCGGTAGACAATGACCTGAGATCGGTATGCGAATACTTTCGTTGGGACTAGTATATCTGTTGGTTTTCTTTCAATTGGCGCAGTTGAAAGGGGCAGTAGACAATGACCTGAGATCGGTATGCGAATACTTTCGTTGGGACTAGTATATCTGTTGATTTTCTTTCAATTGGCGCAGTTGAAAGGGGCAGTAGACAATGACTTGAGATCGGTGTGCGAATACTTTTGTTGGGACTAGTATATCTGTTGATTTTCTTTCAATTGGCGCGGTTGAAAGGGGCGGTAGACAATGACCTGAGATCGGTATGCGAATACTTTCGTTGGGACTAGTATATCTGTTGGTTTTCTTTCAATTGGCGCAGTTGAAAGGGGCAGTAGACAATGACCTGAGATCGGTATGCGAATACTTTTGTTGGGACTAGTATATCTGTTGATTTTCTTTCAATTGGCGCAGTTGAAAGGGGCAGTAGACAATGACCTGAGATTGGTATGCGAATACTTTCGTTGGGACTAGTATATCTGTTGGTTTTCTTTCAATTGGCGCAGTTGAAAGGGGCAGTAGACAATGACCTGAGATCGGTATGCGAATACTTTCGTTGGGACTAGTATATCTGTTGATTTTCTTTCAATTGGCGCAGTTGAAAGGGGCAGTAGACAATGACCTGAGATCGGTATGCGAATACTTTCGTTGGGACTAGTATATCTGTTGATTTTCTTTCAATTGGCGCAGTTGAAAGGGGCAGTAGACAATGACCTGAGATCGGTATGCGAATACTTTCGTTGGGACTAGTATATCTGTTGATTTTCTTTCAATTGGCGCAGTTGAAAGGGGCAGTAGACAATGACCTGAGATCGGTATGCGAATACTTTCGTTGGGACTAGTATATCTGTTGATTTTCTTTCAATTGGCGCAGTTGAAAGGGGCAGTAGACAATGACCTGAGATCGGTATGCGAATACTTTCGTGGGGGCTACTATAGTATTAATTCGCGCTGCCGTAGAGAGTTAGTCAGCTCACTTCGAGAAAGAGAATCATGCTGATGACTTTCAAGTCTGCTGCTAAGTAGTTGTAGAATGCAATTATATTCATATTACCGTAGGTTTGACATAAAAAGCGTCCTTAACACGACAAGATGGGCGATGCAAGGGCGCGATCACGTGAGAGAGAGACTGGGTCCAAGGTCGATACAGCGGAGCAATGACGGCGCGTGTTAAGAGTCCAGGTCTACACAGCGGGGGAATGAGAGCGCGTGTGAATTTTACTACAGACTATCTGTTATGCTCTTCTATATAGTTGTCTTAAGACTACGTTACAAATGATTTCGTCACAGGCGACGGGTTCGTAGCCAATCAGCGATCGGTATTTGCGCGGGTGTGTCTCGGGCGGTTCGCTGGTTGACTATACGAGTGCCTCGCCTGTGACGAAAGCATATGTAAGGCTGTCTTGGGTTGCCTATATACTGTTTTTTGTTTTTTGTTTTTCCTTGTTGATGTTTTTTCATTTTGTTTTGTTGTTTTGTTTTGTGTTTGTTTTTGTTTTTTATTTTCTGGTTTTGTTTGTGTTTGTTGTGTGTTGTTTATTGTTCGTAAATCTAAAATGTGTCCTGATTTAAATGGCTCCCTGCGCCTTTTAAGATGGACTGATGGGATTCATAATCTGCTCAAAATTTTTAAAGGCCGTATTTAATTAAACAATTTTAACAGTTTTCCCGTTATCGACATAGGAAGAACGACGCTGCTTCATCGGAAGTTTGCGTGACATTGCCACTTGAGCGCTTCATTCGTTTTCACTAGCGCCCTCAGTGGCAAAACTTGTGCCTATATATAGCCATGATGATAAAAGTATGGTTAAGTATATAGGTCTCTCACAGCAAGAAGTAAGATAGTATCAGAACCGCCCACATTTAGTTTCCAACTTAACAAGTGCGAATCACTGACGTTTTTTCCGATTATCAAGTACAATTTGGTAGCGTTAAGTTTTTTGCACAAGAAAACGTGCAAGCAGGTTTCCGTCAAAAAACTTAACACGACCAAATTGAACTAGATAATCGGAAAAAACGTTAGTGATTTGTGCTTGTTAAGTTGGAAAGTAAATGTGGGCGGTCCTGACTCCCCTGAGACTATCTTACTTGTTGGTGTGAGAGACCTTTAATAAGATAATCTTAACACACAAATGTACACGGACGTAATAGGGAACACGCGTATGAAAATTTTAATCGATTTTTAAATACCTTTTCTCTCATTTAATAATTTTGTGTCTTTGAATTTTGAAAAACGGATCAGTCTATGCCTCAAAATAATTGGTTTAGTAATGATAAATTAAAGGGCGCGAAAAACGAGCCGCCGCCATGTTGATAGGATTTGACGTCATGGTTTTGTTCTTTGTACGCTCACCGCCTCAGCGATTGGTCTGTTACGCCACGTCTACAGAATCATTGCGTCACTGCCACCTGTACGCGTTTCAGATCCCCGGGTTTAAACTTCAATAGGGAAGTCTCACGCATTTTTTGTATTTGCTTACTGGTTACCTCAAGTTAAAATAAACGGGAACTAATTGGTTTCGGCTCGAAAGGTGCATTAACATCGCTTTAACAGCAAGTCAAAGATATTGCTGTCAAAACACGCTCAGAAACGGACCTGCGCCATCTTGCTCGTGATTTCAAGGTTCTGACGTCATATGTCAGTAAACAATAATTTTATATCATGCAAATAGTACTGAAATCCCACCCTTTAGTAGATTATTGCTCTCATAAGACTCTAACTGAACCAACGTTTATTTATAGTTAGTAAATGAACACTTCTCTACATTAATTAACAACAATATGTTAAATAATTGCATTATTTTAAACACGTTTTGGTAAATACTGTATCAAAATGTATTTTCTGAAGAAAACAGTGGTATAAAAGACATTGTTGTAAAGTCACTGCATCCTAGATATTGTAAAATGTCCAACTTAATATCGTTGATATTATTAAGAATACTTCAAGGAGGCAGTTGTTTTCATGACATATGACGTCAAGAGCCGTTTTTCAATTAAGGAACAAGAAGTTCCAAATTTCAAACTTAAAATGCTAATAGAATTGGATATATACGCTTCTCAGATATAAAAATTATACCACCCGTATTTTTAGATAATGATCTTCCATTTTTAGGTGCTTTGAGGAATATTTATTTTTGATGAGACTTCCCTATAGGCACCGTGTGTTAGTACATACAGCGCTATATGTGGCCAAATTTAGCAACAAACTGCTGAAGATTTCATTCCGCGGTTGAAAATAGTGCTGGATATTATTGTGATATATTTTGTTTTTTGTTTGGTGTTTGTTTTGTTTTTTATTGTTGATGTGTATTTATTTTGTTTTGTTGTTTTGTTTCATGTTTTTGTTTTGGCTTTTATTGTCTTGTTTTGTTTGTGTTTGTTGTGAGTTATTTGTTGTTTTTACATCTAAAACGTGTCCTGATTAAAATGGTAGCTTGCCTTTTTAAGATTTACTGATGGGATTCATAATATGCACAAAAATTTTAAAAGCCGTATTTAATTAAACAATTTTCACAATTTGCCATTACCGACGTAGGAATTGGTAGGAAGAACGACGCTGCTTCAGCAGATTGTTGCGCGACTTTGCCACTTTGAGCGCTTCATTCGTTTTCACTAGCGCCATCAGTGGCCAATCTCGGTGCCTATTGCGACCACATCAAACCTATAGGGAACCCGCAACTGACGTCACATCCGGACTACAACAATGGAACAAATGAATAGAACTGATGGACACACAATCAGCTGTCAAAATAATAAAATTGCAACCATAGAAATAAAAACAAGTGTAGCAATAGTAACTGCTCGCCATTGAAAACTTGTTATGATGGACAACGACTAAGTGATAGTTTTGTATGTGTATTTGTTTGTTTTTTGTTTTGTTTTCCAAAATCAGAAAACATTCTTTATTGACAGCTTGTTGTTTGTCCATCGATTCAATTTATTTGTTTCATTGTTGTCGTTTGGTGGTGCTAGTGCCCTATTTAAACATTTCTGTTTCACTTGGGACTTGCATTAATATACTTTTTGTATCTGATACTTTTAAAGTAAGTGTTTGGTTTAACAAAAAAGGTCGTACGCGTGTTGCCTATTAGTGAGAGGTATTTTATATCCGTGTTTATTGGGGGTTTATGCTGATTTAATAACCATGACTTTTGTTGCGTTTCTTAAACTCCAGAGCTAATTAACAACATAACAACATAACAACAAGGAGTACGTCCGGTCGAGGTGGTTGCCTCCTCGTGGTGACCGGTGCCCGCATGGGGGGGCTCTCGTTTACATGTTTAGTCATTCCCCTGCTCATTGATTGGGGCTTTAAGGCGAAGAGTAGGCTCATTAATATTTTTTTTTTAAACGCGTAATTAATGTGTTTAAGTTATATCAAGAAAAAATATTGAAATAGTGTGAATGTACGGATTGTGTTGTCTAAAAAACTGGATTAAAATGTTGAAATTTGTTTTATAGTTACTGGCTATAGTTAGTATACTACTAGTTCTAGTGTATAGTTTGATTTATTGTCCTCCTTTGTTAATCAGTTTTCATAAATAAATGAATAAATGCATGAGTGAATGAATAAATGAATGAATGAAGAAAGGAAGGAATGAATAAATGGATTAATTAATTAGTAAATAAACAATAATTATGCTTATTTGAAATGAAAATATTTATTGGAATCTGATATACATTTATAATACATAATAGCATTACATTTTCTATCACATATTTGATTTACTTTAGACACTTAAAAAAAATGTAAATTGATTTTAACAGTCGGAAATCTAGGGTTCCACTGGCTAAGTGGCCATACAACCTGTGATGTGAATGTAACAAGAGCGCCTACGTTGCTTCATAAGATTAATGAATTCTTCGGACACATTATTTCATAATACTGTCTCATCACTCATAATAATGTCTCAGAGAAAAGACAGAGAGACATAAAGTTGCCCCAACGAAAGTATTCTGATGCTTACGACACAGCCGAGTCCAAGGTGACAACTCAATTTTCTACTTTGTTAATTCCTACCATCTAATCTAAGCAGGTCCATTCGGGATAATTTAAGACCTTCCGTTGGTTACCTGTAACGGTGGGCGTGGCCAAACCACCTGTGCACTCGACTAAGCCGAACCGTGCATTTACGAATGTGTGAAAGAACGCCAGGTATCTGTTGATTTTCTTTCAATTGGCGCGGTTGAAAGGGGCAGTGGACAATGACCTGAGATCGGTATGTGAACACTTTCGTTGGGACTAGTATATCTGTTGATTTTCTTTCAATTGGCGCGGTTGAAAGGAGCAGTAGACAATGACCTGAGATCGGTATGCGAATACTTTCGTTGAGACTAGTATATCTGTTGCTTTTCTTTCGATTGGCGCGGTTGAAAGGGGCAGTAGACAATGACCTGAGATCGGTAGGCGAATACTTTCGTTGGGACTAGTATATCTGTTGATTTTCTTTCAATTGGCGCGGTTGAAAGGGGCAGTAGACAATGACCTGAGATCGGTATGCGAATACTTCCGTTGGGACTAGTATATCTGTTGATTTTCTTTCAATTGGCGTGGTTGAAAGGGGCAGTAGACAATGACCTGAGATCGGTAGGCGAATACCTTCGTTGGGACTACTATACTGAAATGATAAACTACTTCGGGAGGAAGTTACACAAGATTGTTACAAATATGACCATTTCATTTGGGGGGCACGAACACAACAAAAGTGTCAATGGTGCGAATTAGTGGGGGGCGGGATTTCCCCCCCCCCCTCTGGTTATTTCATTCCTGGCTCTGTTTTTTCACACTCTCCTTTCAAACACTAGTTACCGTTGGTTAGAGCAGATTGGAGGGTTCGAAACCTTGTGTAACAGCTTTGTTCTTCTCGTCAACAGTCCAGGTTAGTGGAGGAACCTATATGACTGGTATACAAGTTACACCGTCCTTTCAGATGGGACGTAAAGCCGATGGTCCCCTTGGTACTTTTCGACAAGAGTAGGCTACGTGCCGGTACCAGGCTTCCCCTCCTCCCTTCCTCATTATCATTCATCAATCATCACTCATCAGGCTAAAGAGGGCATTGTGCCCTACACTAGCCTTAATGACAATAAAGTTTAGGTAAATGTATCCCCACCTCTGTATACCCATCTTATTTCATATTACATGAAGTGACTTTAATTTACATAACAGATTAAAACTACAAAACATGTCGATGAAAGGCTAAATTACGAAAATAAAGGGTACCTCCACGTCAAAAACCTCACAAAAGTTTAATTTTTAAATTATATCTCAAGAATGGATTTCGAAATCGAAAATCTTAATCAACAGCGCACTGTGGTTTAGTAACCCCTACTAAATAATAGGCTCTACTTTTGTCTTACATTATAATCGATATGGTGTTTATATCTAACTAGGAAAACGCTCTGTTTGACGCGTTGATAAGCGAGCGCGTCAATATCTACGAACTTTCTGGCGAAAAGTTTTTAATGCTAATACGAACAACAATTAACAACAATTCAAGAATGCGCATTGCAAAAATTGTTCTTATTTCCATGGCTATTATACTTTCCGACATTGTTGTATGCAGTGCAATGTGCGTTGCTAAGAATTTTCGTGGTCATGTTTTCAACACGGTCCGCCACCGTTACTAACACTTATTGACAGCAATAGAAATGTAATTTCTGCCTCTAATACGTTTAGGATCGCGTTTACATTAGTATATTCGTGACCGGACAAAAATTTACTATAAGATAGCCACCTCACATTTTGCCGTTACTGCGTTTTAGAAAAATATTTTCGAGTAACTTTCGTGTAACTTTGCCAATATTTATCAGATCGCCATTACATTAACATATTCGTGACCGGAAAAATCTGTAAAAAAATCTGGCTATCTCACATTTTGCCGCCATTTTGTTTCAGAAAAATATTTTGCAGTAACTATGGTGTAACTTTGTAACTTTTCAAACTATTTTGCCTCAAAACTATACACCTTCAATCCACATCGAGGCTTGTGGATGGTCCAAATTTCAAGTTGATCGGACTTTCCGTTCGACCGCTATCGACAGACATAAAAACAAAAAAAAAAAAAAAAAAACAAACAAACAAAAAAACAGAACGAAGTGCCATAAGAGTCAAGTGGAAACGCTCGCTTCGCTCGCTTAATAATTGTATTACTAATTATCGAATTAATAATCCAAATAACTACGGTAATGGTTGTAATATTTTATTCGGTCTGTAGGGCTTACCAAAACACAGTGCGCTGTTGATTTAGTCGATTTTGTGTTGCAATCTTGAGTTATAATAATTGCAAAATGAAAATTTTCTGCGCTTTTTGACGTAGAGGTACCCTTCGCTTCTAAGGTCGGTTTACATACGTATTTAAGATTAAGTTTTATTTTTCTAACTATTTTATACATAGGATCGCTTCCATTGGCCGGATTTATAAAACGTCGCCTCTCATTGGCTGGGCTAAGAATTTTAGGTATGGGCTAACGTTGCTGTGTAAACGCTATAATGCTTTTGGCTTGATTTGATTTTGTTTACCCTTAAATCTTACATCTTCAATGTGTGTAACCGATCTTTAATAACACTGAAAAACAAATACAATCAATACCTTAAATCTTTTAAATAAGTATTTAATTATTTGTTTATGGTTTGTAAATCTAATTAGTTTTGATGTTTTTGTTTTAATGTAAATTATTTATAAATATTTATGGATTTTATGGTCTGGAATAAACATTTAAGAATAATTATAATTAATAACTTTGAATTAATATAATAATAAGTAAGAACGCACCTTATGGATGTATGATTGAGGACCGTTAAATTACTCCTTCACGGTTGAGCTTTGTTCTAATTACCATCACGTGCGATGTTAGGGACCTTGAAGTGAAGGTCAACGTGAAGGTTTGAAGGTCAAAACCACCCGTTTATCTGTTATCTTATCTATTGAAAATAATTTATATATTCGTAAAGGCGGGTCTACGAAAACGCGTCAAGTGTATAATGCGTATAAGAGTCCCAGAATTAAGATATCACTGAAATATATGGGTACAATTTTATTTCAGAAAATTAGCAAATTGAATTGATCTGTTTTAAGAATGTATCTCAGCTAAGCCTGCTGAACATCCGCTTTCGATCGGTTAAAATGTGTTTAGATAAAATGTTTTTAAATTGTCGCTAAAGTCACCAAATATCGTTATTTCAAATACGAAACATATGAAGCAGTGATTGGACAGTGCGAACACCTGCGGACAGATGTCAGAATCATCACGGCCGATTAAATAAAAATAAATAAATAAATTCACATTTAGAGTCTACCCACTCAGTAATTAAACTGATTTGCAGTGGGGGACTTTAATTGAAAGTGACTAAACCAACCCTGTAGGCTTCGAACACCATCGACGAGTGAGCGATAACCAATCAAAGATCGATATTTCAAATACGAAACATATGAATCAGTGATTGGACAGTGCGAACACCTGCGGACAAATGCCAGAATCAACAAGGCCGATTCAGAACAACTTTGAATTTATTGAGTGCTTCGTTGCTAGGACGGCTCCAAAGTCACCGTTTACTTATTACTAAGCCAAGAAGTAATGGAATTGAATCCACATTAGAAGTGAAAAAACTTTTGCCTGAAGCGGGATTTGAACCCGGGACCTTCTGCATTGGAAGCAGGGATGCTAACCACTGGACCAACGAGCCACCAACAACTTTGAATTTATCGAGTGCTTCGTTGCTAGGACGGCTTAAAAATCACCGTTTACTTATTCCTAAGACAAGAAGTAATGGAACTGAATTCTTAATAGAAGTTAAAACACTTCTGGCGGGATTTGAACCCGTCCACTCCTTTGTTGACAGTTGTAAATGTCACTCTTGTCTAAAATCACAAGCGGCAGTCAACGGGGTGGACACACAGTTACAAAAAGGGGAACTTCCCCTATATACAGGGAGCGATACCCGTACGTAGTCCGACCCATGGGCCGAGCGATTTTCTGTTAATCGGAGATCAAAAATGACGCCCGGTCGAAACCGCCATGCATTTTGTATGTGTTTGTTGAAACCATGGTAACCAATCCGAGATTAGTAAATCGGCCGATTATACAGTTTGGTGAATTCGGACCCTAGGAATAAGGATACCTCTACATCAAAATCCGCAAATAGTTTCATATTTTAATTATATCTCAAGATTGCAACACAAAATCGAAAATCTGAGTCAACAGCGCACTGTGTTTTGATAATCCTTACAGACTGAATGAAATATTATAACCATTAGCGTATAGTTATTTTGACTACTAAATCGATAATAATTAGTAATAAAATTATTTTAAAATAAAAACCATACTGCATTATAATGTACAACGACAGTGCGCTGTTGATTCAGATTTTCGATTTCGAAGTCCATTCTTGAGATATAATTAAAAAAATGAAAATTTGTGCTGTTCTTGATGTAGAGGTATCCTTCCCTGTTTAAAATTAACTGAGGTAATATCCGTGATACTTCCGGTTCTGGAGATGTTATTGCTGTTTAGTTGTAGAGGGCCATTATGTATTTATGTAAACAAGCGCATGCGTACTTGATGGAGAAAGCAGCTGTTGCTCATAATATCTGCATCACTCAATACTATTACTTCACTTTCATAACACATGCGAGTTGTGCGTGTTGTGCAAAAGATATTTATTTATTTTATTTTATTGTAATTAAGGCCAGTGTAGGGCACAATGCCCTCTTTAGCCTGATGAGTGATGATTGATGAATGATAATGAGGAAGGGAGGAGGGGAAGCCTGGTACCGGCACGTAGCCTACTCCTGTCGAAAAGTACCAAGGGGACCATCGGCTTTACGTCCCATCCGAAAAGACGGTGTAACTTTGACCAGTCATATAAGTTCCTCCACTTACCTGGACTGTTGACGAGAAGAACGAAGCTGTTACACAAGCTTTCGAACCCTCCAATCTGCTCTAACCAACGGTAACTAGTGTTTCAGAGGTGAGTGGTCACCCATCCACCTCCTGACCTAGCCCGAGATTGCTTAACTTCGGAGTTCGTATGGGAACCGGCTAAGCGACCGCGGCTAAACCGTTGGCTTGTGCAATAGATAGACGCCACGTCATTGAATACCCACTGCTGAAAGCGTGAGTGAGTAGTATAGGGTAGAGGCGCAACGCAATCGGCACTGTTTTACTGCCCAAAATACTTGAGTCGGGTAGTAGAAATTCGCCAAGCGACGCATGAGTGACGGAGCTTTCGGCTTTCTTCGTATATCTTCGGTGAAGTAGCCGACCAATCAGGCTCCGTCATCGCATCGCTTGGCGAACTTCTACTACCCGACTCAAGTATGTTGGGCAGTAAAATGCAGTAGACAAACTGCCGATAGCGTCAGGCCTTTACCCTATATTACTCATTCAATACTATTAGTTCACTTTCATAACACATGCTAGTGTGCGTTATTGTAGTCATCGTACAACATCTTCGGTAATGCTTCCGTCACGGGCGGATGACCGGCAGCCAACCACCGACCGTGGCTAATTCAAATACCTTGAGATACCTTCAAATACCTTGGGTGGTTCGTTGGTCCAGTGGTTAGCGTCCCTGCTTCCAATACAGGAAGGTCCCGGGTTCAAATCCCGCTTCAGGGAGAATCAGTTACATCACTCTTCTTGTCTTAGGAATAAGTAAACGGTGACTTTGGAGCCGTCCTAGCAACGAAGCACTCAATAAATTCAAAGTTGTTCTGAATCAGCCTTGTTGATTTTGGCATTTGTCCGCAGGTGTTCGCACTGTCCAATCACTGATTCATATGTTTCGTATTTGAAATATCGTTCTTTGATTGGTTATAGCTCACTCGTCGATGGTGTTCGAAGCCTACATGGTTGGTTTAGTCACTTTAAATTAAAGTATACCACTGAAAATCAGTTCGTTACTGAGTGGGTAGACTCTAAAGTGAATTTATTTATGTATTTAATTTATTTACCTGCTCGGGTTGGCCGAGATCGTAAACACGTCATTGATTGATGACGAAAGCATTACCTAAGTTGTTGTTAGGCGACTGCGACTTTAGTGAGTTGTGCGTGTTTTGCAATGAATAGATGCCACGTCATTCAGTACCCATTGCTGAAAGTGTATAGCTCTCTTACAACAACTTCGGTAACGCTTTCGTCATCAATCAATGACGTGTATATACGGTCTCGGCCAACCCGAGCAGGTATTTGAATTAGCCACGGCCGCTGGTTGGCTGCCGCTCACCCACCCGTGACAGAAGCATTACCGAAGATGTTGTACGGCGACTATACAATCAAGATTGTATTATGTGTAATTTGCCCCGGATATTGAGGATCTTTGAAAATGAGAAACAAAACTGGAGGGTCCGAAACCTTGCTAAACAGGGAAGGGTATACATTTACGTCAACAACCGCACAAAATTGTTATAACAGCACTATATCTCAAGAATGGACTTCTAAATCGAAAATCTGAATCAACAGTGCATGCACTGTGGTTTAGTAGGCCCTACATACTGAATGCTCTAAGTCGTGTCTTACATTGTAATCAGTATGATTTTTATAATAACTTTATTACTATAATTATCGAATTAATATCAAAATAACTACGCTAATCGTTATAATATTTTATTCAGTCTGTAGGGCTTACCAAAACCAGTGCGATGTTGACTCAGATTTTCGATTTTATGTTGCAATCTTGAGATATAATTAAAAAATGAAACTTTTCTGTGGTTTTTGACGTAGAGACTACCCTTCGCGCTTAACTGGCCTTATAATCACGCCTGAAAATAAAGATAGCTGTCTCTCTTTCTCTCTCTCCCCATTCCCATCCCCGAGAAGGCCCAACTGGCCTTAATAACGCCTGAAAATAAAGATATTTATCTATCTATCTATCTCTTTCTCTCTCTTTAACTCTTTCTCCCTCGCCCTCTCCTTCTCCCTGTACCAAGACCACTTCTTCACCTTTAAGATTGCCACTACGTCGTGCTATTTTAAATCAAATAATAATGAAGACGATGGCAGAAGCCGCGACAGTTTAATT
>OX246749.1:3772914-3889228 GCA_945910005.1 Isoperla grammatica | reverse complement strand
GTGAATTACTTAAATAAGAAATAATAATTATAATTACTGAAAACTAATAAATCTTTTTGCCACGGTATTGAGCTCTCACGAATTCAAAATGAGTGTAATTGTCACTTTTTCGATATTGTGTGGCGTTATTGAGATATGACGAAAATACGTTAATTTCGCGGGTTTTAATATTGGCGAGTAGTTTTTCCTCAGATATAATAAAAAAATTAAAATTTGTTGCCGTTTTTGACGTAAAGATACCCTTTGCTCCTAAATAATGTGTGAAAGAACGCCAGGAGTCTGTTTCTTTGAATTAGCACGCTTGAAAGATGCAGTAGACAAAGATCTGGGGTCGATATGCGAGTATTTACGTAGGGGTTTTTCATAACAGTGATGCAGACAAGCATTGCATGGTTTTTCCTTCCGGTTTGTAATGCATAATTGAATAGAAATTAAGTCATTAATTAACTATTCTTCTTTATTGTCATTGTCATCGAAATCGTCACGGAATCACCAGTTTTTCGGTGTGTGGGGTTTTCTTATTCCATCGTGATCTTGCTCACTCACCTTAGTCTTCCTCTTTGTCTCTTTTTTGTCTATTGTCAACTGCTCGGCAGTCCAGGAGTGGAGGAACCTATAAGGCACTAGCAACACCAAAAGACAACAATGGAACAAATGAATTGAACTGATGGACAAACCATCAGCTGTCAAAATAATAAAATTGCAACCATACAAATAAAAACAAGTGTAGCAATAGTAACTGCTCACCATTTTAACTTTTAATGATAGACAAATACTTGGTGAAAGTTTTGTATGTGTATGTTTGTTTTTTGTTTTGTTTTCCAAAATCAGAAGAATTTATTTTTTGACAGCTTGTTGTTTGTCCATCGATTCAATTCATTCGTTTCATTGTTGTCTTTTGGTGTTGCTAGTAGCCTTTATGACTGGTAGAAAAGTTACACCGTCCTTTCGGATGGGACGTAAAGCCGATGGTCCCCTTGGTACTTTTCGACAGGAGTAAGCTACGTGCCGGTACCAGGGTTTCCCTCCTCCCTTCCTCATTTTCATTATCAATCATCACTCATCAGGCTGAAGTGGGCGTTGTGCCCTACACTGGCCTCTATTAAAATCAAGTAAAGTAAGTATTGTATATGGTACTAGTGGGGCTGTCTTACCCCGTTGTCAATAAAGATATAATATTATAAATATCATTCTCTTTCGTGCCGGGTTTCTAGAGGGGGGGGGGGGGAGGGGGCTTGGTTGGACTGTGTTCTTTAGGACATTTTAAATTTGTATTCACAATTTTATTTTGTAGATTGGTAGGGGATATTTGAGAATGTTTAAGAGGCATTTCCATGTTGTTATTATTTGTTTTATTATTAATTGTATTATTATTATTATTATTATTATTATTATTATTATTATAATAATAATAATAATTATTATTATTATTGTTGTTATTATTATTTTTATTATTATTATTATTATTATTATTATTATTATTATTATTATTATTATATTATTATTATTATTATTATTATTTTTATTATTATTATTATTATTATAGTTATTATTATTGTTATTATTATTGTTACTATATGTATTATTATTATTATTTGATTTCATTGAATGTTTTGTTATTTATTATTTTCAAAACTGCGCAATGTGCCGTTTTTAATTTACGCTGGTTGAAATTATTGTTAAATTTAAAATAACAATCGTAACGATAACAAACTGTGAATGTTTTTAAACCCATTGTGTAGCTGATACAAAACCAGAGACAGGACCAGAATCACTTTTTCAATGTTTGAAAGCGTTCTCATGGTATAATAAAAAACATTAATTTTTGGCAGTTTGGCAGAAAGACTACAGCCAATATTATAACCCGCGAAATTAACGTACTTTGATCATATCTTAATAACGCCTTACAAATACACTTATTTTAAATTTGTGAGAGTTCAATATCGTACGAAAAAGATTTGTCAATTTGCAGTAATTATAATTGTTATTGTTAATTTACTTAATTCACAACTAAATTAACAATAACATAAATTATAATTACTACAATACAAACTACCAATTTTCTTACAGTATTGAGCTGTCACAAATTAAAAATAAGCGTTTTAGGGCCGATCTTACAATCTCCTAATAAGAAAGTTATTTGTAGCAATTAAGCTATTTGGAGGATTTCAAGGGTTTTGATTGGTGGTTGCCATGGAGACAACAAGCTATTCGACGAATAATTAGTTATTGAGACATCGTAAGACTGGACCTTAGTCACTTTTTTGATATTGTGGGGCGTTATTGAGATATGATCAAAATACGTTAATTTTGCGGGGTTTTCATATTGGTTGTAGTCTTTTCTCTTTAAAAGTTTTGCTCACATCAATGGCGGCCTTGAACTGCAATGACGACAACAGCGCAACGCATAGTCTGCCTTGCCTTGTTTTTACAGTAAATACATTAAAGATATACTAGGTACTACTATTATTCCAATGTCTTTGGTTTTTCCCCTAAACGCGTCACATCCATACTGCGCGGTATCATGTTTCTAGGAAGAACTACGCTCACTAGATACAAAGCACTTGTTTCCTGTGACCCCGTGTCACGGCCTTCTCTGTAAAAACAAAGAGCTTATAGTGTATGTGTGGCGACACTGCGCGGTGTAGCCGGTGTAGCTGGTGCAAGGCCATCGAACACGCACTGCATAGCTTTTATATGTTTTGCTAACGTCATTCGTTGCATGGCGGCCATTTTGTGTTGAATATATATATTTGTGTGTGTCACACGCAGAAATTTATTGACCCGGAATAAATGTTAAAACACACACACACAATTATAAAACGGTACCAAGGTCACTTTCTATAAAAAAAAAATGGTAAATTTTCGGGGTAACACGTTCCTACTCCTTCCTCAGACCGCTCCCTCGGTCTGAGGAAGGAGTAGGAACGAGTTACTCTGAAAATTCGCCGTTTTTTTTTTAAGTAATTGACCTTGGTCCCGATTTATAATTATGTGTGTGTCTTTTAAGATACATATATATATATTCTTAGTGCCGGGCTACAGCAGATAATCGTTGCTCCAGACAGAGCGCGAATTGAGAGGAGTATCAACCCCCCATTTCTTGTGGTTTCAACCCTGGAAAGGTATCTCCGCCGACCGAGGATGGCTAAATCCCCAACTTTGGATACCCATCTCATCTCATATCATATTAAGGGCAATCGTTTGGACGTTTGGATGGTAGCAATAAGGCTCTATTTCCTTTTGCTTTCTATTCTCGACCGGACAGTGTCCTTAAGAGAAATATGAGAGAGTAGGCCTACAGAAGTGATGGATATGTTGCTGAAGGCAGAACGTTAGGAAAAATAATGAACTGGCCCGAAGGCGGAATGAATTTAATGTGATATTAGTACGAAATTAATAGAGGAGGTTGGAATAGCAACTACGAGGAATAAAATTGGGAAGTTCAAGAAGGGTTCTGGGAATGATCAGATGTTACAACTTCACCCGTCTTTTCTTGGGCCGGTTTTAATATGTCCTAATAAGAAAGTTATTTGTATCACTTAAGCTATTTGGAAGAATTCAAGGGTTTTGATTGGTGGTTGAATGGAGAAAACTATTGTATAAGATAATTGGAAGATGACAATATATAGCTTTTCGACGAATAATTAGTTATTGGGACATTGTAAGACTGGACCTAAGTGACTTTATCTAAAACGTGAAGGCTGGTCCACACAGATTTAACAATGAAAACCAGGTCTTAAAACTAAAACTTTGTGTGAACGCCAGTACGTGTTTCCTATGATCCAACTTTACGACTACGCGTTAAACCTTAAATCGTATGTCTTAAAAATCTGTGTGGACCAGCCTTTAGTAATAGAGCATCAATTATATCCAGGAAGTGTGTGTATACATTAATAAAGAAAACCTGGACTCCCAGATCGAATCTAAGGCCATCTCGAGAGCAATAACACCCTGCCAATCACTAAACTCAAAGGAGGCGATGTTATTGTGTAGATAAACGATGTCAATCATCCCCATAATTCAGCAAAGCTCCTCGGACCTTCTCAGCCGGTACCGACAGCTACAAACCCCACGGACAAATAACTTGACCACTATGGATACAGCTAACACTGTGTAAGGGGATGGTTTCGGCTTCTTGTAACTGTGTGTCACCGAATCAACTGTTTGGAGATTTTAGACATGACTGACATGTACAACCTTCAGCAAAGAAGGCGACGGCTAAGTAGCCCTTTCGGATTAAAAATTGACAGGGTGTCAGTTAAGTTTATTTATTTATTTATGTATTTATCATAAACAGGGACAAAGCCCCACAACTGTGATAAAATATATATAAAGAACATACACACATACACAGGTATACACAGAGATGAGATAAAACAAAACATAAATCTGTGTATGGGTGTGTGGGTGTAGGCGCGGGTTGGAACTATGTATAATAAATTGTGGAAGGAAGTTACACAAATATGTGTATAAATTGGTGCATTATTTATTATACTTCAAAACCGCACCTACACCCACACACCCATACACAGATTCACGTTTTCATGTTTTGTAATCTCTGTGTATACCTGTGTATAAAGTTGTGTATTCTGATGCTTACGACACAGCCGAGTCCAAGGTGACAACTTAATTTTCTACTTTGCTAATTCCTACCGTCTAATCCAAACAGGTCCATTGGGGATAATTTAAGACGATTCCGTTGGTTACCTGTAACGGTGGGTGTGGCCAAACCGCCTGTGCACTCGACTAAGCCGAACCGTGCATTTACGAATGTGTGAAAGAACGCCAGGTATCTGTTGAGTTTCTTTCAGTTGGCGCGGTTGAAAAGGGCAGTAGACAATGACCTGAGATCGGTATGCGAATACTTTCGTTGGGACTAGTATATCTATTGATTTTCTTTTAATGGGCGCGGTTGAAAGGGGCAGTAAACAATGACCTGAGATCGGTATGCTAATACTTCCGTTGGGACTGGTATAGCCCTTTCAGGTTAGTGATTGGCAGGGTGTAAGTAAGGTTGGAACCAAGTATAGACCTCACAACTTAAACTATGCCTACATAACTAATATTCTAACAACATGCCGTACTTTGCACGAACCTAACCTACCTGTGTTTACAGCAAAAAAATTTGTCGTATATCTCCGGTTATTTCCGTTGCTCTTCGTTTTGATTTGTTATTTATTATTTTATAAAATAACCACTCTGTAAATGTATAAAGAAACATTTCGCACTGAGTCGGTGACAGCTGTGACGTAGAAGCTGGTTCCCGACTATGGGTCAGACAATACTGGGCTGCATTTAGTCTGGTGTCAGCCTTGTCCTGCTAGATAATGATATATCATATTCGGACCGTGGGAAGAAGCATCATTTTTAAGGCGGTGTATTTCTTGCAAGTGTGGTCCCGCCCATATGTTGCGTTTTTTGGTGACTGCTAGGCTAGTCCCAACGAAAATATTTGCATACAGATCTCAGGTCATTGTCTACTGCCCCTTTCAACCGCGCCAATTGAAAGGAAATCAACAGATATCTTAGGTCATTGTCTACTGTCCACTTTCAACCGCGCCAATTGAAAGAAAATCAACAGATATACTAGTTCCAATGAAAGTATTCGCATACCGATCTCAGGTCATTGTCTACTGCCCCTTTCAACCGCGCCAATTGAAAGAAAATCAACAGATATACTAGTCCCAACGAATGTATTCGCATACCGATCTCAGGTCATTGTCTACTGCCCCTTTCAACCGCGCCAATTGAAAGAAAATCAACAGATATACTAGTCCCAACGAAAGTAATCGCATACCGATCTCGGGTCATTGTCTACTGCCCCTTTCAACCGCGCCAATTGAAAGAAAATCAACAGATATACTAGTTCCAATGAAAGTATTCGCATACCGATCTCAGGTCATTGTCTACTGCCCCTTTCAACCGCGCCAATTGAAAGAAAATCAACAGATATACTAGTCCCAACGAAAGTATTCGCATACAGATCTCAGGTCATTGTCTACTGCCCCTTTCAAACGCGCCAATTGAAAAACAATCAACAGATATACTAGTCCCAACGAAAGTATTCGCATACCGATCTCAGGTCATTGTCTACTGCCCCTTTCAAACGCGCCAATTGAAAAACAATCAACAGATATACTAGTCCCAACGAAAGTATTCGCATACCGATCTCAGGTCATTGTCTACTGCCCCTTTCAACCGCGCCAATTGAAAGAAAATCAACAGATACCTGGCGTTCTTTCACTTATTCGTAAATGCACGGTTTGGCTTAGTCAAGTGCACAGGCGGTTTGGCCACACCCACCGATTGTGTAGTGTATAGACCGACCAAAATTGTCAACCCTAAATCTTAAGGGCGGAATGTACAGTCGAGTTAAGGTCATTTCTTTATTGTTGCTGTGGAGTTTTGTTCTTTTTCTGGAAAATAGCATGTAATAAAACAATTTTATAGCAACAAATCCTGTTCTTAACTTGACATTAAACTCTACAGTGGCCCTGAATCTTCTAGAAGTGTGTGAACCGTCCAACATTTTCAATCTTGATCCTTATATCTTACAGAAATATCTAAACCAACATTAATTTAAAAATCCCCCGCTCATCTTCGGAATTATAATTATAATATGCTATGCTTGAATCATTATATTATTATTTATGCAATTCAGTCATAACAAACTACATAAGGCATATTGATGGCAACAAGAAAAAGGGCCGAGCCCTATAGCACAATAAGTGTCTTGCCACCATTTATAGTCTAGATACATACTTGATACATACATTAGATTGCTACAAATATAAGAATTTGCATTTTATTTTTACATGAACATATCGTAACACTTATTTATATAGTTATTCCTATTTATACTATTAATCTTACTATTACTATTGTCCATAATAAATTAAATAAAACCAATACATACTTAGACAAAAATTCAAAATTAATCCAACTAGATAAATTGGTTGTCAACATATGACAAATACTGAACTGAACCAGATTGCAGTTCCTGATTTTTTGCAATCCTCATTTCGTTTGAGCTGGGACCGTTAATAAATCAGTTTTTTTTTTCTTCTTTCTTTATTCTTTTTTTTCTTCTTTTTTCTTCTTTTTTCTGTTTTCTTTTCTTTCTTCTTTTTTTTCTTTTTTTTCACTTTTATATATATATATATATATTTATTTTTCCCACAATTTTTTTTGTTTCTTCATGTTCTTTCTTATTTGCATACTTCTATTTTTATTTTTTAATATGTTGGATTTCCACTTCATTTGATTTTATTTCATTTCTCAATTATTCTTTCTTGTTTTTGACTATATTTTATATAGTTCAGTAGTTTGTTTTGTTTTTGTTGTTATTGTTATTTAAGGTTTCATTACTATTGACTGTTTGCATAGCTTAGTTTTATTTAAGGTCCTCCTTTGTAAATCAGTTTCTATAACTGAATAGGATGGACATTAAATAAATAAATAAATAAATAAATAAATAAAACTTAAACTAAACAATATATGAAACAACATGGCCGCTGTGTGTGACTTCACTTGAAAGCTAGGTGATGCGTATTACAACACAAAACCTCATGATAGCGCAATTAATTACTGTAAGTGAGTAAGTATGTAAGTAATAATCAGTCACCCTGTTTAGCAATCTTTGCTTCACACTGCTGTCTATTTAATTAGCGAATAATTTTCTTGTACGTCAATGCAACTGACGATTAAATGAAAAACACAACAAAGTTGCATTGAATGACTGAACGTGTGAGCTTCACACAATAATATTATGGTAGATGTGTCCTTGACTAGCGAAGACCTTGACCTTTTGACCTTGAGACCTTGTCAAGGTGACGTGTTTGTGACGTACAACACGTGCGCACGCGCAGGTGAACTCTTATTGAGGGGACGCTCAAATAAATAAATAAATAGATACATTCACATTTAGAGTCTACCCACTCAGTAACGATTAACGAAACTGATTTTCAGTGGGGGACTTTAATTTAAAGTGGCTAAACCAACCCTGTAGGCTCCGAACACCATCGACGAGTGAGCGATAATCAATCAAAGATCGATATTTCAAATACGAAACATATGAATCAGTGATTGGACTGTGCGAAAAACTTAAAATGCGTTTGGCAGTAGGAGTTTTACAGATGTATTCGCCGTCAACTAATTACTCTTAAACTGTTACTAGGATTATTATAGATATTTACCCACTTGTAGAGGGATGTCATATCTGTGCATGGTATTAAGTACATTTGTCACCAACCTATCCAAAAATAATGTACCCATTTTTAAACAGATTCTCCGATATATTCCCCGAACATTTTCGACGATTGTAATTTATTTGCATCATTCAAACATGAGTATATAATTTTTGAGCAGGCTTTTCACAATGTATTTAATACCGTGCGTAGATATGACATCTCTCTGCAAGTAGGTACATTTTCATTATTATCATATTATTTGTTTAAGAGAAATTAGTTGACTAAAAACATCAAAACTACTTGCGAAGACTTAACTCTTTCAAGCAAAACATCTCAAATAAAGAAAAAGATACGTTTTTAAATTAGGTATGTAGGGTAATTTATTATTTAATAATTAAAACAATTTATATATGTGCCTATTATTGCAGAAAATTGGCGGTATGAAATGGATACCATTATGTCTCGTTGGTCCAGTGGTTAGCATCCCTGCTTCCAATGCTTCATCCCTGCTTCCAATGCTTCATCCCTGCTTCCAATGCTTCGTCCCAGGTTCAAATCCCGGTTCAGGCAGAAGTTTTTTTAACTTCTAATGTGGATTCAATTCCATTACTTCTTGTCTTAGGAAACTGTAAACGGTGACTTTGGAGCCGTCCTAGCAACGAAGCACTCAATAAATTCAAACTTGTTCTGAATCGGCCTTGTTGATTCTGGCATTTGTCCGCAGGTGTTCGCACTGTCCAATCACTGATTCGTATGTTTCGTATTTGAAATACCGATCATTGATTGGTTATCGCTCACTCGTCGACGGTGTTGTTCGGAGCCTACAGGGTTGGTTAGTCGCTTTAAATTAAAGTCCCCCACTGGGAATCAGTTTCATAACTGACGTAGGTAGACTCTAAATGTGGATTTATTTTGATTTTATTCATTTGAAGTATTGGAGTTTTACTCTTTTAAGCACAACATCTCAAATAAAGAAAAGTTAATTTATTATTTAATAATTTTAAAAAAAATATATATGTGCCTATTGTTGCAGAAAATTGGCGGTATATCACTATGCAATGAGCCACACACAACTTAATAGGCACCGAGTTTGGCCACTGAGGGCGCTAGTGAAAACGAATGAAGCGCTCAAGTGGCAATGTCGCGCAACTGTACGATGAAGCAGCGTCGTTCTTCCGCTACGTCGATAATGGCAAATTTTGAAAATTCTTTAATTAAATACGGCTTTTAAAATTTTTAGGCAGATTATGAATCCCCTCAATCATCTTCAACAGCGCAAGGCACTTTTTTAATCAGGACACGTTTTATACTTACAAACAACAAACAACACACACAAACAAAACAAGATTATAAAAAAACAAAAACAAACACACACACAAAAAAACACAACAAGAAAAATCAAACTCAAAACAAAAAACAAGATATTTTACATTATTGGCCTAATATCCGGCAGTATTTTCAACCGCGGAATGCAATCTTCACCAATAAGTTGCTATATTTGGCCACATATAGGGAGTATTCACGTGACGTCACATCGGCCATATTGGAGGCCACCTATAGTAGGCTACTATTTCAAGTTTCATTTAGCTGTCAATAGAAAACGAATAATATTGTTTACGGGGAAATATGAGAGTTTGAACACGTATATCCCCCGATAAAGTGTACGAAAATGATTGTTCTATGCCTTTGTAATCGATTAAAAGAGTAAACAAGACAAAAGAGTTTGTTTATGTTGATTTCAAGTAATAATAGCAAACCAAAGTTAGAGAACAGTTGAATTTGCATCAAACGCCGTCTGAAACATAGTAACAATGAACTACCAATCACGACATTGTGGCCTCCAATGTGGCCACCATACGCAATACGTGAATACATCCTATAGCGCTGAATGTACTAACACACGTTGCCTATAAAAGTCATGCCCTAACCTTGAGGCTATTTGTTACTTTGCTTAGCCGGTTCCCATACGAACACCGCAAACACGAAGTTAAGCAACCTCGGGCTAGGTCAGAAGGTGGATGGGTGACCACTCACCTCTGAAACACTCGTTACCGTTGGTTAGAGCAGATTGGAGGGTTCGAAAGCTTGTGTAACCGCTTCGTTCTTCTCGTCAACTGCTCGGCAGTCCAGGTTAGTGGAGGAACCTATATTATGACTGGTCAAAGTTACACCGTCCTTTCGGATGGGACGTAAAGCCGATGGTCCCCTTGGTACTTTTCGACAGGAGCAGGCTACGTGCCGGTACCAGGCTTCCCCTCCTCCCTTCCTCATTATCATTCATTAATCATCACTCATCAGGCTAAAGAGGGCATTGTGCCCTACACTGGCCTTAATTACAATAAAATACATAAATATTTGTGACTGTACGAGGCACTTACTTATACCTCTGACTGACGCGTGACACCGTTGCTAGTTTATCACCGATAAATTTGCTAATCAAACTGCGACGGCGCGGTGGTGAATCGATGTAAACATACCGACATAAACACTGATAACGTAGATTGACCTTGAATTGATGCAGCATATAAACACTGGTATGCACAGCTGATAAGCATTCATAGTTCATTGCGGTGTTGCCAAAGTGTTGCTGTTGTCATCCATCTTGTAATGTTCGACAAGTCGCAACGGGTTCTTGTGGCCATCTTATGTTTGCTGTTCTTCTGTCGTAAGTATTTGCTCACTACGGAGGCGGGAAACATGTGATATAGTTGAGAAACTGTAAGAATGACGGACCCCTCCATATCCCCTCCACTTCTACCCGACCCCCCTCAACTCCATGAAACAACAAACTGAAACAAACTGATTTTCAGTAATGTTTTTTATTTTGTCAGGTTGTCACGGAGTTCAGGGGGGTCGGGTAGCTGTGGAGGGGATATGGAGGGGTCCGTCATTCTTACAGTTTCTGAACTATAGATAAACGCGACTTTATTTTACAACGCTTATATCTGGACGGAATCTTATAGTCGATATTTCACCTACTTCTAAATGTCACATCGAGCTGAAATGTTTCACACATACGTATTCTTAATGAAAATACATGAATCAATTGTCATATTTACTAAACTGTTAATTAATCTATCATAATTAATTAATCAACGTTTTTTATGGGAATCGATATTTCACCCATTTTCCAACGTCCGTTCGAGCTGAAAGTGTTCACACAGACGTATATTTTTGATAACAATACATGAATTAATGTATCACATTCACTAGTTAATCAATTAATTAATCATAATTAATTAATCAAACAACGCTTCATATGGGAAATTGGTCACAGCTATAAAGTGAGGATGGGCTAACCAGATGCAGGCATCGGATTTACACAGCCGCTGGTTGTTCGGGACTCAAATATCCGCGATGAAAGCATCAGAAATGATGCTATTTTTTTTTGCTATGCGGCGACAACGCTCAACGCGCTCCACTTGCAAGTGCAACCCCGTGCGGTGTCATTCACCATGTACGCATAGTTGCGTTCCTATCGCGTGGTTCGACCTCACAGTTGATCGGATGGAGTTGGTGCCAGCGCGACTACTGTTACAACATTACAACATCCGTTAAGACTAAAAAGTATAAAATAACATTACCTGAAAAAAATACTTTTTTAAAACAACGCTTATATTAAAATACTAAAAAGTAAAAAATAAATTTTCGCCCGACAAGTCTTTGCCTTACTCGGAAAATAAAAGCGTTGGGCGCTTTTCCTCCATGAACAACCAAATTCTGTAATCTGTATCAATACCGTAAGCGCCCAACGCTTTTATTTTCCGAGTACGGCAAAAATGTGTTGGGCGAAAATTTATTTTTTACTTTTTAGTACATTTTAATATAAGCGTTGTTTTAAAAAAGTATTTTGTTCATGTAATATTTTTCATCAGATTCACCTTCTTTGAAACTTCGGTTTAAAAACTTATTTAAGATTAAAGGTTTAATTTTCCTAACTGTTTTATTTAGGATCGCTCCCATTGGCCGGATTTATAAAACGTCACCTCTCATTGGCTGGGCTAAGAATATTTGGTATAAGAGCTCGGTGTGAAAACATCCCAAAACACATCAACGTACTATAGGTAGCTTCTAATAGACGTCACGTGGCGGCCATTATGAGGTACACATTGCTTGTTTACATTTGTTCTGTCAATAGAAGACACATAGGTTATTCAGGAAATATCACAGTTTCAAACCGTATATACTCGCCGTACAAGATCTTCGGTAATGCTTCCGTCACGGGTGGGTGAGCGGCAGCAGCGACCGTGTCTAATTCAGATACCTGCTCGGGTTGGCCGAGACCGTAAACACGTCATTGATTGATGACGAAAGCATTACCGAGGTTGTTTTGCGAGACCTATAGATTGATGTGTGCAGGTAAAAGCTGAAGAAAAAAGTAACACATGCAAATGATTGTCTTCAAACAGAGTTTACGCGTTCTTATTTTGTTTTCAGTCATTATACGGAATCTTTGTTTGCAAACAGTTGATGTGTCAGTCAAAGGACATCTGCAATATTGCAACAATGCAGTGTCGGAAGAACGTAAACTAGGAAAACGCTCTGTTTGACGCGTTGATAGGCGAGCGCTTCCATATCTACGAACGTTCTGGCGAAAAGATCTCAAAGCTAATAAAAACAACCATTAACAACAATTCAAGAATGTGCATTTCAAAATTTTTTCTTATTTCCATAGCTATTATACTTCCCGATATTGTTGAATGCAGTGCAAGTGCAATTATTTGCGTTGCTAAGAATTTTCGTTGTCATTCTGTCTAGTGTTTTCGCGGCGGTCCGCCACCGTTACTAACAGTTATTGAGTGTAACTTTGTAACTTTCGAACGATTTTGCCTCAAAACTATACACCTTCAATCCACATCGAGGCTTGTGGATGGTCTTAATTTCAAGTTGATCGGACTTTCCGTTCGACCGCTATCGACAGACATAAAAACAAAACAAAAAACAAACAGAATGAAGTGCCATAAGAGTCTAGTACAAAAAAAAAACAAAAAAAAAAACAGAACGAAGTGCCATAAGAGTCTCGTGGAGACGCTCGCTTCGCTCGCTTAACAAATGTTTACAGAGTACCTCAGTATGGCTACCGTGCGATACCGGAAATGACGTTATTGCAAGCTCCCTAAAAGTATCCCCTTGTCCCCAGGGTTGAGCGCGTCCTACACCGTTACTATCACACCGAGCAAGGCAGACGTGACCTGGTACGGCAGTAAGCCCGCCTTCCAATGCTCGGCCGACGCGGACCTAGTGCAGTGTCAGTTCAGCTATTGGAGTCACGTGATCAGCCGGAAGAAGGTCGGCGTCATTGACCTCAGCCCGGGGGTTGAGAACAGGACGAGCGACCGCATCTACAGCAACCCGCAGCTGCTGGCGGAGGAGAAGGGGAGGGAGTGCGGGGTCACCCTGGCTGTGGACAAGGGGAGGGTGTGGATGGTGTCTTGTCGGGTGCGACGCAATGGTGGCGGGTGGAACTACGCCACGGCCTACCTGGATACCTTCCGTGAGTACTTGTTACCATTTATTTTAAGACTTTCTTCATCTTTACCTTCAGTTTCAGCTTTCGCAACCTTCACCTTCTTCTTCATCACCTTCACCTTCGTCTTCAACTTCTTCTTCATCATCTTCACCTTCATCTTCGTCTTCATCTTCACCTTCATCTTCGTCTTCATCTTCATCTTCAACTTCACCTTCATCTTCATTTTTATCTTCATCTTCATCTTCATCTTCATCTTCATCTTCATCTTCATCTTCATCTTCATCTTCATCTTCATCTTCATCTTCATCTTCACCTTCAACTTCTTCTTCATCACCTTCACCTTCATCTTCATCTCCTTCGGCTTCAGCTTTATCTTCGTCTTCATCTTTATCTTCGTCTTCACCTTCACTTCAACTTCAGCATCATCATCATCTTTATCTTCTTCATGTTCTTCATCTTCTTCATCTTCTTCTTCTCCCCACAGACCACGAGCTCCTCGCCGTGGGGTCGCCCCCTCGCGAGGTGATCGTGATGCCCAACGAGCCCGCCCGACTCCCCTTCATGGCCGAGTACCCGTTGGGCGCCTGCATCTTCTACAACGTGCGTCACTTCCTGGACTACACCGAGGGGATGATGTCCAAGAAGAGCGGGGGTGTGTTCCACTACCTGGGGGAGGGGCCCGACATGGGCCAGTGTGGCCTCCAGATGGTCCCCAGCGTCACCGAGAAACAGGCCGGGCCTATCCGTACCTACCTGGTGGACACTAAATGGTCTAAAGACGTATTCATACCCTTAGTACTGGTGGCTGCACGTAGGTTTTTTTTTTTTTTTTTTTTTTTTTTAACCATTTTATTCTTATCTCTTGTGCGCGGGCTGTCCTAGATATTATAACCTTTTTTATTTTTTTTATTACCTTAAGACATTACTTAAGTTCGTATCTATCCAAGAAACACGCCGGTAAAGAGGACTCCTCAAAGGGTGGCTTATTTCCCGCTCATTGTGCAAGGTACAGTTCGTCTCTATCCAAGATGCACGCCGGTAAAGAGGACTTCTCAAAGATGGGCTTATTTCCCGCTCACTGTGCAAGGTAAAGTCCGTCTCTATCCAAGAAACACGCCGGTAAAGAGGACTCCTCAAAGGGAGGCTAATTTCCCGCTCACTGTGCAAAGTAAAGTTCGTCTCTGTCCAAGAAACACGCCGGTAAAGAGGACTCCTTGAAGGGTGGTTTATTTCCCGCTCACTGTGCAAGGTAAAGTTCGTCTCTATCCAAGAAACACGCCGGTAAAGAGGACTCCTCAAAGGGTGGCTTATTTCCCGCTCACTGTGCAAGGTAAAGTTCGTCCCTATCCAAGATACACGCCGGTAAGGAGGACTCCTCAAAGAGAGGCTTATTTTCTGCTCACTGTGCAAGGTAAAGTTCGTCTCTATCCAAGAAACACGCCGGTAAAGAGGACTCCTCAAAGGGAGGCTTATTTCCCGCTCACTGTGCAAGGTAAAGTTCGTCTCTATCCAAGATGCACGCCGGTAAAGACGACTTCTCAAAGAGAGGCTTATTCCCGCTCACTGTGTAAGGTAAAGTTCGTCTCTATCCAAGATACACGCCGGTTAAGAGGACTCCTCAAAGGGAGGCTTGTTTCCCGCTCATTGTGCAAGGTAAAGTTCGTCTCTATCCAAGATACACGCCGGTAAAGAGGACTCCTTAAAGGGACGCTTATTTCCCGCTCACTGTGCAAGGTACAGTTCGTCTCTATCCAAGAAACACGCCGGTAAAGAGGACTCCTCAAAGGGAGGCTTATTTCCCGCTCACTGTGCAAGGTAAAGTTCGTCTCTATCCAAGATGCACGCCGGTAAAGAGGACTCCTCAAAGGGTGGCTTATTTCCCGCTCACTGTGCAAGGTAAAGTTCGTCTCTATCCAAGAAACACGCCGGAAAAGAGGACTCCTCAAAGGGTGGCTTATTTCCCGCTCACGGTGCAAGGTAAAGTTCGTCTCTGTCCAAGAAACACGCCGGTAAAGAGGACTCCTTAAAGGGTGGTTTATTTCCCGCTCACTGTGCAAGGTAAAGTTCGTCTCTATCCAAGAAACACGCCGGTAAAGAGGACTCCTCAAAGGGTGGCTTATTTCCCGCTCACTGTGCAAGGTAAAGTTCGTCCCTACCCAAGATACACGCCGGTAAAGAGGACTCCTCAAAGAGAGGCTTATTTTCTGCTCACTGTGCAAGGTAAAGTTCGTCTCTATCCAAGAAACACGCCGGTAAAGAGGACTCCTCAAAGGGAGGCTTATTTCCCGCTCACTGTGCAAGGTAAAGTTCGTCTCTATCCAAGATGCACGCCGGTAAAGACGACTTCTCAAAGAGAGGCTTATTCCCGCTCACTGTGTAAGGTAAAGTTCGTCTCTATCCAAGATACACGCCGGTTAAGAGGACTCCTCAAAGGGAGGCTTGTTTCCCGCTCATTGTGCAAGGTAAAGTTCGTCTCTATCCAAGATACACGCCGGTAAAGAGGACTCCTTAAAGGGACGCTTATTTCCCGCTCACTGTGCAAGGTACAGTTCGTCTCTATCCAAGAAACACGCCGGTAAAGAGGACTCCTCAAAGGGAGGCTTATTTCCCGCTCACTGTGCAAGGTAAAGTTCGTCTCTATCCAAGATGCACGCCGGTAAAGAGGACTCCTCAAAGGGTGGCTTATTTCCCGCTCACTGTGCAAGGTAAAGTTCGTCTCTATCCAAGAAACACGCCGGAAAAGAGGACTCCTCAAAGGGTGGCTTATTTCCCGCTCACGGTGCAAGGTAAAGTTCGTCTCTGTCCAAGAAACACGCCGGTAAAGAGGACTCCTTAAAGGGTGGTTTATTTCCCGCTCACTGTGCAAGGTAAAGTTCGTCTCTATCCAAGAAACACGCCGGTAAAGAGGACTCCTCAAAGGGTGGCTTATTTCCCGCTCACTGTGCAAGGTAAAGTTCGTCCCTACCCAAGATACACGCCGGTAAAGAGGACTCCTCAAAGAGAGGCTTATTTTCTGCTCACTGTGCAAGGTAAAGTTCGTCTCTATCCAAGAAACACGCCGGTAAAGAGGACTCCTCAAAGGGAGGCTTATTTCCCGCTCACTGTGCAAGGTAAAGTTCGTCTCTATCCAAGATGCACGCCGGTAAAGACGACTTCTCAAAGAGAGGCTTATTCCCGCTCACTGTGTAAGGTAAAGTTCGTCTCTATCCAAGATACACGCCGGTTAAGAGGACTCCTCAAAGGGAGGCTTGTTTCCCGCTCATTGTGCAAGGTAAAGTTCGTCTCTATCCAAGATACACGCCGGTAAAGAGGACTCCTTAAAGGGAGGCTTATTTCCCGCTCACTGTGCAAGGTACAGTTCGTCTCTATCCAAGAAACACGCCGGTAAAGAGGACTCCTCAGAGGGAGGCTTATTTCCCGCTCACTGTGCAAGGAAAAGTTTGTCTTTATCCAAGAAACACGCCGGTAAAGAGGACTCCTCAGAGGGAGGCTTATTTCCCGCTCACTGTGCAAGGTAAAGTTCGTCTCTATCCAAGAAACACGCCGGTAAAGAGGACTCCTCAGAGGGAGACTTATTTCCCGCTCACTGTGCAAGGAAAAGTTTGTCTTTATCCAAGATGCACGTCGGTAAAGAGGACTCCTCAAAGGGAGGCTTATTTCCCGCTCACTGTGCAAGGTAAAGTTCGTCTTTATCCAAGATACACGCCGGTAAAGAGAATTCCTCAAAGGGTGGCTAATTTCCCGCTCACTGTGCAAGGTAAAGTTCGTCTTTATCCAAGATACACGCCGGTAAAGAGAATTCCTCAAAGGGAGGCTTATTTCCCGCTCACTGTGCAAGGTAAAGTTTGTCTTTATCCAAGATACACGCCGGTAAAGAGGACTCCTCAAAAGGAGGCTTATTTCCCGCTCACTGTGCAAGGTAAAGTTCGTCTCCATCCAAGAAACACGCCGGTAAAGAGGACTCCTCAAAGGGAGGCTTATTTCCCGCTCACTGTGCAAGGTAAAGTTCGTCTCTATCCAAGAAACACGCCGGTAAAGAGGACTCCTCAAAGGGAGGCTTATTTCCCGCACACTATGCAAGGTAGTAAACGTCAAGCTTGTCACCAGGAAGGATGTACAGTTTTAAAAAAAGTGACCACCAATAATATATATTCAAATAAGAAAAACACCCACTTGACAAGAACGAAGACGGGGGCTCAGGATTCTGTCCCTTTTCAAAGGGGCGACCATATTTATCTCTTGCTTCGACGGTCCATGTGGTTTGTAACTGTCTTTACCATGTTACACCCACATTACACGGTTCAATACTTTCGTCAAACTTATTGAATTCAAGGACAAAAAAGCATCAATTAACAGAATCTACATTGTTGCAGTTTTTTAACAAACTGTTTTTGATTCGCTTTTGTTCTTGAATTCAATAAGTTTGACGACAGTATTGAGTCGTGCTAAGGGGTTTGCCAAATAAAGGGGATGATTGACAGCATAAGTCTCCAACAATAAGAAACAGTTCCTTTTAGTTCTCATTTTGCCGGCGTGTATCTTGAATCGGCACTGACTGTAGACATTACTAGGTGTACATGCAGTGCCTTGAGATGTAACTAAAAAAATAAATAAATTCACATTTAGAGTCTACCCACTCAGTAACGAAACTGATTTGCAGTGGGGGACTTTAATTTAAAGCGACTAAACCAACCCTGTTGGCTTCGAACACCATCGACGAGTGAGCGATAACTAATCAAAGATCGATATTTCAAATACGAAACATATGAATCAGTGATTGGACAGTGCGAATACCTGCGGACAAATGCCAGAATCAACAAGGACGATTCAGAACAACTTTGAATTTATTGAGTGCTTCGTTGCTAGGACGGCTCCAAAGTCACCGTTTACTTATTCTTAAGCCTAGAAATGATAGAATTGAATCCATATTTGGAGTTAAAAAGCTTTTGCCTGAAGTTGGATTTAAGCCTGGGTCCTTCCGCATTTGAAGCAAGGATGCTAACCACTGGACCAACGAGACACCTACTAAGGTATAGTAGTTTCCTAAATAGTCCTCTTGTGTTCAAGGTCGACCCGCACCCCCCACCCTGGAGCTTGACCAGGCCAACAACCTGACCACGATAATCTGCGAGGTCGCCTACAGTCGACCCCTGCCCGAGATATCGATAATGGTCGGCGATCACGAGTTCACGGACGTGAAGGTCAGCGTCGTGCCCTCTAAGGGGGGCGAGGAATGGTGGTGGCCTTGGATGGACGCGAAGCTGACGGGCAGGGTGGCGATGAGGTTCACGGGCAAACATACCGAGACGGTGGCCAAGTGTCGTGTGTCGCATGTTGCTCTTGAGCAGCCCCTAGAGGCATCCAAGGCAGTCTGGGTGTAGCTGGGTGTAGGTAGAGTACATTAGCAGACATTCTACTCTTCATATGACCCTAGAGCAGCCCCTAGAGGCCTCCAAGGCAGTCTAAGTGTAGCTGGGTGTAGGTAGAGTACATTAGCAGACATTCTACCCCTTATATGGCCTTGGAACGGCCCCTGGAGGCCACCAAGGCAGTCTGGGTGTAGCTGGGTGTAGGTAGAGTACATTGGCAGACATTCTACCCCTTATATGGCCTTAGAGCAGCCCCTGGAGGCGTCCAAGGCAGTCTGGGTGTAGCTGGGTGTAGGTAGAGTACATTGGCAGACATTCTACCCCTTATATGGCCTTAGAGCAGCCCCTGGAGGCGTCCAAGGCAGTCTGGGTGTAGCTAGGTGTAGGTAGAGTACATTGGCAGACATTCTACCCCTTATATGGCCTTAGAGCAGCCCCTGGAGGCCTCCAAGGCAGTCTGGGTGTAGCTGGGTGTAGGTAAAGTACATTTGCAGACATTCTACCCCTTATATGGCCTTAGAGCAGCCCCTGGAGGCCTCCAAGGCAGTCTGGGTGTAGCTGGGTGTAGGTAAAGTACATTGGCAGACATTCTACCCCTTATATGGCCTTAGAGCAGCCCCTGGAGGCCTTTAAGGCAGTCTGGGTGTAGCTGGGTGTAGGTAGAGTACATTGGCAGACATTCTACCCCTTATATGGCCTTAGAGCAGCCCCTGGAGGCCTTTAAGGCAGTCTGGGTGTAGCTGGGTGTAGGTAGAGTACATTGACAGACATTCTACCCCTTATATGGCCTTAGAGCAGCCCCTGGAGGCCTCCAAGGCAGTCTGGGTGTAGCTGGGTGTAGGTAAAGTACATTTGCAGACATTCTACCCCTTATATGGCCTTAGAGCAGCCTCTGGAGGCGTCCAAGGCAGTCTGGGTGTAGCTAGGTGTAGGTAGAGTACATTGGCAGACATTCTATCCCTGATATGACCCTAAAGCAGCCCCTAGAGGCCACCAGGGTAGTCTGGGTGTAGCTGGAGTACATTGGCAGACATTCTACCCCTCATATGACCCTAAAGCAGCCCCTGGAGGCCACCAGGGTAGTCTGGGTGTAGCTGGGTGTAGGTAGAGTACACTGACAGCCACTCCGTCCCTCATATGACCCTGCAGCAGCCCCTGGAGGCCACCAGGGTAGACTGGGTGTAGCTGGAGTACACTGACAGACACTCCGTCCCTCATATGACCCTGCAGCAGCCCCTGGAGGCCACCAGGGTAGTCTGGGTGTAGGTAGAGTACACTGGTCCGATTTTTTAATCTCTTTTGTAATTCACGAATAAATATATAATAAAATATACAAATAATATAGTTTCTCCTTATAATATTTTCCACTTGTATTCTAAATAGGGTGAAACTGGATTGATGGAGACTATGCATCGAATACACATATAGACTATACTAACTATTTAGTAACTAACATTAAAAACCTACTTTACTATTAAATTAGAGAAATAATGGAGATTCAATCATGTTCTCAAGAAAGTTGTCCCGTCCTTGTACGAGAGATGTTTTTAGTCACCCGTGCTGCCATCTTACGGCAGTAAGAGAAACTTACGATAGTCGTGGCGCGCTCGATAGCTCCGGCTGCTCCTAGTTCAAGTTGTCACCGCAAGCGCCACCAACCGGAGCGCCTTGCAGTTATGCAACCCGCCGCTGCGCATAGAGAGTGGTTTCCTGAAAACGCTTCAAATCATATACAGTTGTACAGTGTTATAATAAACAATAAATACTGATACCTACACACATACTTGTGCATATTTTTTCTCCTTTCTATCAATCCTTTTCATATTGTTAAATCAAAATAAAAAACGAAGAGAGGTCACATTTACATATATTAATGCGACATTACGCACTGTAAGTATTATTTAACATTTCTGGACGCAGTTAGAAATAACTCCTAAGTCATTGTATTGGAAACTTTTAGTAAGAACTATTTAAATAGACGTCTGATTTCCAAGGAGGGCTGGCAGCAGTGTTCCGTAGTTGGGGCCACTCCTACCAACGGGGGTTGTCGAGCTGTCACATCCCTTACCCACGTCTTGAAACAGTTGATTTCTGAGGGGGGTTGGAAGGACTCCTTCCAACTGGGTTGGTAGTAGACACAGCTATAATAAAATATAAAAATAATATATTTTATCCTTGTAATATTTTCCCCTTGTATTCTATAACTAAATTGCTGGAGCCTATGCATCGAATACACACTACACAATACAACTAACTATTTAGTAACTAATACTCAAAACCTAATAAACTAACTATACTAACTATAAACTAGAGTACTATTTGGTATTATTCAATCACGTTCTCAAGAAAGTTGTCTCGTCCTTGTATGAGAGATTGGTTTGATAGTCACCCGTGCTGCCATCTTACGGGAGTAAGAAAAACTCACGGCAGTCTCGTCGGTTCGCTCGATAACTCCAGCTGCTCCTAGTTCACTTCTTACCGCAAGCGCCACCAGCCGGAGCGCCTGCAGTTATGCAACCCGCGCATAGAGGAGCGGTTTCCTGAAAAATCTCGGCGTTTACAGATCATGGTTATGGTTTTAAATACAGTTGACAGTACAGTAATGTTGTTGTTTGTTGTTGTTGTTGTTGTTGATCAATATTAAACAATAAATCCTGTTTTATTTCTCTATGCAATAAATACTGATACCTTAAGGTGACCATACGTCCCGGATTTCCCGGGACAGTCCCGTTTTTTCACACTCTGTCCCGGCGTCCCGAAGACTTTTTGAAAAGCACTTAAATGTCCCGGAATTGTGATACACGTTTCTACTGTCCCGGAAATTATCGATGCGGCTAGTATTAGAACAAAAAGCGTGATATATTGAGTTAAATTGTGATGGCAGCTGTACACGTAGCTTACCGGTACCATATCAGCTAACCGGCCTACCCTACCCCTACCTTCTACCGTCTCCCTACCGCCTAGGCCAAAGATAATAACAATAATACAATACTACGTTATATTATTATATAACTACGTTATTGGCCTAGGCTTTGACTCGCCGCCTCCCACAGGTTCTGACTTGTTGTATTTGGCGCATCATTAGTCGCCATTGAACTTTGATACTGTGTGTGTGTTTGTTTGTGCTGCGACAATGCTGCCGCCAAAAAGGAAGTGTTGTGAGTTACAGTAGTTAGTCTGAAGCCCAGAACTTATTCTAAAAAGCTTAAAACCACATAAAATTACACTTTTTCAAACAATTGCCTGCGGCGCTGTTGTGGGGGCTTCCCCCCGACCCCCCAATTTGGTCGCCGAAAGTTGTGTTTGTCCCGGAATTTCGATTTGTAAATATGGTCACCTTATATACCTACCAACATACTTGTGCAAATTGAGTATTTTTTCTCCTTTCCATCAATCCTTTTCATGCTATTAAATGAAAAAAAAAACGAAGAGATCAGATTTTTATTATAAGAGGAATTATTACGAAAATCGCAATTCTCGTGCCCGCTACAAAAACTGGTTTATTACTTAAATATACTAATTTATTATGCAAAATTTGATTTCAGAATACTTCACTTAAAAATGTATATGGACTACAAGCATAATTAAGTTATTTCAATTAGATGTAATGCGGTTTTGAGCCAGAATCGGTTTTGACGGATCAATTAATTGGTTTTTCTGAATGATTCTCCCATTTGAATAACATGTGATTTTTAACATTGTGAAAATTGATGGGACGACCTGACTTGGGAGTTCGACGAGCCCCCGCCAGGGGATTTACGGACCTTGATGATAAGTAGAGTAGTTGGCAGCAGTGGTTGGTGATTGATTGATTAATGGGGCATAACGTCTCATATTTGTGCAACAATGGCTAATCGAGACTATGAGCGGGTGACAATGAAGATCAGAAGATGATGACGAATAATAAAGCCACAACTGTAACGCACATTACTTTTAATACATAAATGGCCACCTTAACCTCACTCCAATACCTAAATTGTATCTAATAATAATTAATAATACAGTTGCAGGCTCAGTTGAGTGTATTTATACTCTTTTTTGGTCGTTAAGACGGTTGGGGGGGGGGGGGATGTACTATCATGGAAAGGAATTGATAGTAAATATATTATCACTAAATAACAAAAAAAATGGAGAGAAATATAAGATGAAAAAAAAAACTAGGAAACATAATAAGTTGTGTGAATGTAACCAACTGAATTGTATTTTTTTTTTATTATTATTTAATAACTCTCCTATTCACTTGCAAAATTTATTTCCATAGAAGCACAATAAATAAAACTGTATAACAGAAATGGAAAATCATAAAATAGCTAGCTAGAGGAGAGCCTAGGAAACTACTGTACTATTGAAAAAGAACAATATATTAATTTAAATTAATTGAGTCAAGAACAATTTATTAATTTATATTAATTGAGTCAAAAAGTACTTTATAAATATAAAATATGAGAAAATATATATTTTTATATTTATATGAGAAACTAGCAGAAGTACGAAAATAAAGTAAGATTACTACGTACACAAAAGCAGGTTGACAGAAACAGAAAAAGGAGTAAATTAGAAAGAGAAAAAAAGAATATATTTTAAAGTGAGTATAGACCATAAACACATATTAATGTAACGGAAACACAAAAATAACAAATTAAATAAAATTCGATTATTGATTATCTATTCAAATAACTTTCGCGCGCTGCCGCATAGAATAGAAAGCGACGTGAACTCAACAACGAACTCTTGCTTAGACAAGTGTGTAGCTAGCAGTGATCGATTGAGCTACGTCACATTTAAAACAACACAAGGTTCGCGAAACATGTCAAGGGCAACAAACTGTCCTGTTTCGAGCATTAAACCACTCGAAAAAAATCCCCACTGCAATTTTATCAATAATTATAACTGTGTCAAGGTCATTGTGACGTAACGTATTCGAAAACGAGACTGAAATCGTCAGAAAATGTAAAATAAACTAGCCGAAGTAAACGTTAAATATTTTCCCTATCGTCGTTTATTGTAACGAACGTAAACGTTCGATTCGCACGACGTAAATATCGTTACGTCGTTATTTAAGAATTATTTTCAAATCGTTCCATTTGTTTATTCACGGAGACGTCGCTATTCTACCAATAGTAAGCGCGAGACTCGCCTCGTGGCTCTCCGCCCGTCCTCGTCCGCGTTACAACACAGACAACGAGCTGGCCGGCGAGTCTACATACTTGCTGAAAATGACGTCATCGGGCTGTAAATGGAATCTGGGTGAAGCTGTGGGTAAGTTCGCCGGCGCGGTGGACACGGAAAAGTCGCATTATTCTGGCTTTACGTACGTTTAAAAATACATATTCGTGGCGAGTCGATTACGACAAGTGCGTTTCGTGTTTTTAGGAAGTGTTTTAGTGGAATGACATGTGTTTATCGCGTCGATTTACCATTAAATAACACCATTGGATATCTCTGTTCTATAACCTCTACACCTGGTAAGTGTTACTTTCCTTTTTACGTGCTCTTTAAATCTCGTTTTGGCCTTATTTGTCATTTTAAACGTCAACAAACGGATTGAAGGAACGATCATTTGACTGAATTATTATCGAGTTTTGTAATTAAAGGTAGGTTTAGGCCTAGGACTGACTGCATTACAAATTAGCACTTGTTAAGGTTGGGTGAGTTTACTCATATGAAGGCTAGCCTAGGCCTACGCCTACTTTTGTGCAACCACTCACTTGGAACGAAAATACGTTAGGTCTAGCGATTTTTAATTAGATTAGGTGTAGAGCAAACGTGATCAAATGGGTCGAGAAATAACTTGGACCGTAACCTTATCGCCCTAGGCCTAGGCCTACCCCTAAAAGGCCTGGTTTGGTGTAGGTTCGGTAGGCTTAGGCTAGGCTACGCCTATTAGGCCTAGGCTACGCAACCCCTCGGTAATTTCTCAATAAGCAATCGATTGGAAAGGAGCGCTGACTTTTCCTAATCGTCAAGCTCGTGGGTTTCTACGAAATCGTGTAGGCCTAGGCCTAGCCTAGACCTTGGGTTCCTCCCTAGGGACTAGGCTAGGCTAGTTAGGGCCTACCCTAAGAAATGTAGGCGCTACAGTTTTATGTAGGCTTATAGGGTAGGCCGAGGCCTAGCTGGGTTGTTGTTCTTGCTTTACGTCCCTACATCATAGGCATAGTTGAAATACATAGACGCCTTAAATCTAGAGCTAAAAATAAATAACCTGAGCTAACTTACCCTAGTAACGCGACAAATTAATATCTAGGCCTATTATAGATTTATATACTAGGCCTATAGGGTATAGATAATAATTAATAATTATTTTATAGTGAACATGGAGGGAGGTGAGGGCGTTATGCTTATATCACATCAAGACGTGAATTAAGTTACGATAACCTAATTAGTTCACGTACGCATCACATGACATGGCAGTCATGATACAAAGTAACGGGAACATCGTACAGTAGTATTTTAGGGTTTAAAATGGTATGTACAGATCTTCACATGTAATTTACATCATGAATGCCAGTGATCAGTGAAAGTTATGTTTACTTTTGTGTATTTTTTTTTGTAATCGGCTACTGTCAAACTAAAAGCATTTTCTGTAATATAAAGGTGTGTGCATACTGCATACATAGTGTAATCATTGTATTTTAAAGCTAAATCATGTTTACAATTAAGGCTTACCTATGTGTGTGATACCGGTGCTGTATTGCATGGTATACAGAGGTGTCAGTCGATTAGGGCCTTTCCCATTTCCGATCAACATCAAACACCAACAAGTGGATTTAATTTATTACTCTTTCTCTCTCACAAGAGGATGTTAAATAGGCTATATAGATCTTTGATTGGTTATCGCTCACTCGTCGATGGTGTTCGGATCCTACAGGGTTGGTTTAGTCGCTTTAATTAAAGTCCCCCACTGCAAATCAGTTTAGTTAACTTACTGAGTGGGTAGACTCTAAATGGGAATTTATTTATTAATTCATTTATTTATTTACTTTTATTTAGGTCTACTGTCACTATGTAACGGTCAAGTGAATGAATAAATAAATATCAAGTAAAATAACCAATTAATCAGCATTTTTACAGACTAAATTATAGGATCCTTCATAGGTATATTTATTTTGTTAGTTACATTACTCTTCCGAGGTTCGTCCTGCGTCACTCAGCCATTTCATTGCTTGTTGACAGTAATATTTTACATTTTTAAAACACGTGTTGATAGAAACAGGGCAAATAAGTGATTGAGTGGTATAGGTACCTAAATGATTGATCATCGGATCACTAATCGACATGATCGATATTGAATCGCGTGCTGTATTGGTGGTCTCCATATCAACAGAAGTTGCTCAGGAGGTTTCTTTATTATTCTGATAGATAACTGTCACACAAGAATACGGTAGGCCTAGCCTATTTCATTTCGATGACTTTGAACAAATTTTCATTTTTTATAAAAATGAGTTTTAAGTTTCACACTAATACTTTTAGAGGGTTTTGACATCACAGCAGTGTGAAAACAGCAGTGCAATAGTCAGAAAATCTAAAACTTAAAACCTCAATAGTAGAAATCTTCTTTTCCTATGCCTGCATTTTTGGCTTACTGGGCCATCATACATTTTCTGGTTTTAGCCTTAAAAGATTTGGTAGGGGCCTAACTTAAAAAATTAAATTATGTTGCTGGTATTTTTAGATGATAAGCTTTTTATTTCATTACTTCCAGACATGTTGTAGATTCGTCCAAAGTTCCCTTTTGTTATGGCTACAACAATTTAAATGTTATAATAAGTTATAACGAATTTACTACCATACTTTAAACAATGCCTCCCCCCCCCCTCCCCCACATACACACACCACAAATCATGATCTTCGAATAATATAGGTTTGTTTACAAATTGTTTTTAATATTAATTGAATATTAAATTAAATATTAAATATTATTAATTAAATATGTTTGCAACTTGGCTAATCGAGACGATGAGAGGTGAAATATGAAAATGAAAATGATATGAAGATGAAATAGGGGGCTGTTTGGAGGAAAGGGGCAAGTAGAAGGGCGGGGAGGAAAGAGAAAGGGAGTGGGGAAGATGTGGTCTGCATTTCGTCTGACTTCTCCTCGACCTGTCCGGCTAGGGTGACCCTACCAGAAGCATACGCTTCCGCGGGCCTAGCTCCAGGAATCAACAAAGCACGTAAACCTGCCCTCCACTATAAGGTAGCAGTCCTGGGCAGGTTTCCCAGTAGAGATGGGATTCTTTTTCCGCCTCCTCCATATCTCTCGGCTGGCATTGCGTCTCTTATATCTTGAAGTGGTCGAGCATTTACGTAGGTGTATGCTCTTCTGTTGCACATAGTAGTGTTACATGTGCTTGAGTCAGTTATCCCTAGTTTATGCACGTGTGTCATAAGATATATTTAGAGACAAAACTCCAGCCCGAACTGGGAATCGAACCCTGGACCTTCTGCATTGGAAGCAGGAATAAACAAACTCAGTAGACCTATGCCAATGAGCTACACAAAGTTAAAAAAATAATTATAAAGAAAGTTAAAAGTTCAAGATAGTTTTTAAAATCGAGAAACACCTTTTTGAATCCAATGGTATAGTCATCGTACAACATCCTCGGTAATGCTTCCGTCACGGGTGGGTGAGCGGCAACCAGCCAGCGGCCGTGGCTAATTCAGATACCTGCTCGTGTTGGCCGAGACCGTAAACACGTCATTGACTGATGACGAAAGCATTACCGCAGTTGTTGTAAGAGAACTATGGTAGTTGGTAGTGTAAGGGGAGGGGCTTTTGTCCAATGCTTGTAATAATTGCATTGAGCAGCCTCGTGAACAGTGAATGCAGTAGGCTAGGCTCAGCCCAGACCGGAAGTTGGAGGTCGAACATAATTGCCACTGCTTTATCCTCAGATAATTACCAGTGTGACTGTTTCAAGGATATCGCTAATTGTTCTCAGTATTGACGTCCAACAGTTATCTGTAGGACCGACATTCATACATACTGCGACGCAATTGTAGGGTGATCATACTATGAACATACCTACTATGGTATTATTTGTAACAATGCTATTACTACAGTATTATTTATATAAAACTATGTATAGTCATCGTACAACATCTTCGGTAATGCTTCCGTCACGGGTGGGTGAATAGAATGCGACCCCACCACGTCTGACAACATGCGACGATATTATCACATCACTACAATAACTGGGGTGGGTAGGTTGGTAGTTGTCACACGCGTCACTTCACTATTACATAATCCGTGACGATCGACAACACCTTGCAAGTTAACGCGACGCGACTATGCGACAACACAAGTCAAATCAAGAACGGGTGGCTTCAATCATCATGTATAGTTAGTGAAGTGAGTAAATGTGTCATCTGTCTGGCAGCCAGCTGACTTGTTTGATTTCTCCGTCTGTCTGCTGCTAAGTAGGCTAGCTAGGCCGCCCCACCTACCTACTACCTGGTAGCACAGGTGGGTGTGTGTGTGGATACAGACAGTGTGATGCTAGGTAGACTTTCTTTCTCGCTCGGTCACGTGATGTAATACTCGGATCAAAGGTGGGGGGGCCACCCACCCCCGTTCAACCTGCCACACTCTATGCAAGGTCCGTAAATCCCCTGGTGGGGGCTCGTCGAACTCCCAAGTCAGGTCGTCCCATCTATTTCCACAATGTAAAGAATCGCATGTTATTCAAATGGGTGAATCATTCAATAAAACAAATTAATTGATCTGTCAAAACCAATTCTAGCTATACCGCATCAGGGTACATCTAATTGAAAAAAATTAATTAATAATTATACTTGTAGTCTATCTACATTTTTAAGTGAAGTATTCTGAAATCCAATTTTGCATGATAAATTATAGTAGATTTAAGTAATTTAAACCAGTTTTTGTAGTGGGCACGAGAATGGCGATTTTCGTGCCCATGAAGAAACCTTACTTCGAGGTTTACCGAACCTCCAGACCAGAGGATTGACGGACCTTGCACTCTATAGTAGGCGTAACAAGTGCACAGAGAGCGTTGCGAGCGATCCGGCCAACGGTCACTGAATATTGGGTCACACAATTTTCAACAATACGAATAGCACAAGACTCAATTGAGGGGGTTGTGACATCACAGGCGGACAATTTGTTGCTAGGCAACTCCATTGTTGTATCTTTCTTTGATTGGTGCATATTCAATGTTTGTCCGCGAAACAAAACACGGCCACACGGCTATTTTTGGAATTGAGTCTTGTGCTAATTGAACATGGTTGAACACCGCCAGACTAGAACCATGTTATGTTATGATATGATACTAATTAAGTTGCTGCTGCATCGTCTCTAGACCGTATAGTATAGTATCGTTGAGTGAATAATATAGGGTAGAGCCGCAACGCAATCGGCAGTTTGCCTACCGCCTTTTACTGCCCAACATACTTTAGTCGGTAGTAGAAGTTACCCAAGCGACGCGATGACGGAGTTTTCGGCTGTCTTCGTATATCTTCGGTGAAGTAAGTAGCCGACCAATCAGGCTCCGTCATCGCGTCGCTTGGCGAACTTCTACTACCCGACTAAAGTATTTTGGGCAGCAAAAGGCGGTAGACAAACTGCCGAGCTTCCGGCTGTCTTCGTATATCTTCAGTGTAGTAGCCGACCAATCAGGCTCCGTCATCGCGTCGCTTGGTGAACTTCTACTACCCGACTAAAGTATGTTGGGCAGTAAAAGGCGGTAGACAAACTGCCGATAGCGTGGGTCCTCTACCTACTCTATATTACTCACTCAACGATAGTATAGTATACATGTATTGTATGCGAGTCACTGACCCTCTATAGTTGGTTCCCAGGCTAAGTAAGTAGGGCCTGCATTACATTCTATGTTGAGCGCTCTAGATTGCAAGATTATCCACCTCATTACGCACCCGCATTATCTTGACCATTCTTCAAGCTCAAGTTGGCCCGAGCGAAGGATACCTCTACGTCAAAACACGTAGCAAATTGTCATCTTTTAATTATATCTTAATTCTTAATCTCAAGATTGAAACACAAAATCGAAAATCTGAGTAATCATAGGCCTAGCGCTGTAGTTTGGTAAGCCCTACACACTGAATGATAAATGTATCTAACGTTATAATCAGTATGACTGTGATACTTATTTCATTAGTAATTTAATAAAATAGGTATCACAGTCATACTGATTATAATGTTAGATACATTTATCATTCAGTCTGTAGGGCTTACCAAACCACAGCGCTATGATTACTCAGATTTTCGATTTTGTGTTTCAATCTTGAGATATAATTTAAAAATTTAAATTTTGTGCGGTTTTTGACGTAGAGGTATCCTTGCCTGTAAAACATGCTCACTCGCAAAGTCCAGTAAGTAGGCTATCAACTTAGCTAGTTCCTACGAAAAAAGTACTTAGTACCTAACAATGTATATTATATATAAATTACATCTTCGCTGTTAAAGCGGCCTAAATAACACTAAGCTAATCTATTTTCTAGGACACTTATGATTATCACCACTGTCCTCAAAATCTTTATTTAAACAACAATAATCAATGAACCTTGATATAACATTTGAAAACTGATTTTTAATTATCTTCAAGTTAATTTTTAATAAACCTTTCTCAGAATTTATCTAAGACCCTTAGATAGAGCTAATCACGGCCTCCTAGATCTTCAATGCTCTGCGGCGTTCTCAGCTTTGCCACGCACAAAGTTTAGGGTCTCGGACAGACGTAGCATAGTCACGTCTACGGGATGACAATGATAGAGCATAGTCACGTCTACGGGATGACAATGATAGAGCATAGTCACGTCTACGGGATGACAATGTCACGTCTACGGGATGACAATGATAGTGCATAGTCACGACTACGGGATGACAATGTCACGTCTACGGGATGACAATGATAGTGCATAGTCACGTCTACGGGATGACAATGATAGAGCATAGTCACGACTACGGGATGACAATGTCACGTCTACGGGATGACAATGATAGTGCATAGTCACGTCTACGGGATGACAATGTCACGTCTACGGGATGGCAATGATAGAGCATAGTCACGTCTACGGGATGACAATGATAGAGCATAGTCACGTCTACGGGATGACAGTGCCACGTCTACGGGATGACAATGATAGAGCATAGTCACGTCTACGGGATGACAATGATAGAGCATAGTCACGTCTACGGGATGACAATGATAGAGCATAGTCACGTCTACGGGATGACAGTGCCACGTCTACGGGATGACAATGATAGAGCATAGTCACGTCTACGGGATGGCAATGATAGAGCATAGTCACGTCTACGGGATGACAATGATAGAGCATAGTCACGTCTACGGGATGACAGTGCCACGTCTACGGGATGACAATGATAGAGCATAGTCACGTCTACGGGATGACAATGATAGTGCATAGTCACGACTACGGGATGACAATGTCACGTCTACGGGATGACAATGATAGTGCATAGTCACGTCTACGGGATGACAATGTCACGTCTACGGGATGGCAATGATAGAGCATAGTCACGTCTACGGGATGACAATGATAGAGCATAGTCACGTCTACGGGATGACAGTGCCACGTCTACGGGATGACAATGATAGAGCATAGTCACGTCTACGGGATGACAATGTCACGTCTACGGGATGACAATGATAGTGCATAGTCACGTCTACGGGATGACAATGATAGAGCATAGTCACGTCTACGGGATGACAATGATAGAGCATAGTCACGTCTACGGGATGACAATGTCACGTCTACGGGATGACAATGATAGTGCATAGTCACGTCTACGGGATGACAATGTCACGTCTACGGGATGGCAATGATAGAGCATAGTCACGTCTACGGGATGACAATGATAGAGCATAGTCACGTCTACGGGATGACAGTGCCACGTCTACGGGATGACAATGATAGAGCATAGTCACGTCTACGGGATGACAATGTCACGTCTACGGGATGGCAATGATAGAGCATAGTCACGTCTACGGGATGACAATGATAGAGCATAGTCACGTCTACGGGATGACAATGATAGAGCATAGTCACGTCTCTACGGAATGGCAATAATAGAGCATAGTCACGTCTACGGGATGACAATGATAGAGCATAGTCACGTCTACGGGATGACAATGATAGAGCATAGTCACGTCTACGGGATGACAATGTCACGTCTACGGGATGGCAATGATAGAGCATAGTCACGTCTAGGGATAGAGCATAGTCACGTCTACGGGATGACAATGATAGTGCATAGTCACGACTACGGGATGACAATGTCACGTCTACGGGATGACAATGATAGAGCATATTCACGTCTACGGGATGACAATGTCACGTCTACGGGATGACAATGATAGAGCATAGTCACGTCAACGGGATGACAATGTCACGTCTACGGGATGACAATGATAGAGCATATTCACGTCTACGGGATAACAATGAAAGAGCATAGTCACGTCTACGGGATGACAATGATAGAGCAAAGTCACGTCTACGGGATGACAATGTCACGTCTACGGGATGACAATGATAGAGCATAGTCACGTCAACGGGATGACAATGTCACGTCTACGGGATGACAATGATAGAGCATATTCACGTCTACGGGATGACAATGAAAGAGCATAGTCACGTCTACGGGATGACAATGATAGTGCATAGTCACGACTACGGGATGACAGTGTCACGTCTACGGGATGACAATGATGGAACATAGTCACGTCTACGGGATGACAATGATAGAGCATAGTCACGTCTACGGGATGACAATGTCACGTCTACGGGATGACAATGATAGAGCATAGTCACGTCTACGGGATGACAATGATAGTGCATAGTCACGACTACGGGATGACAGTGTCACGTCTACGGGATGACAATGATGGAACATAGTCACGTCTACGGGATGACAATGATAGAGCATAGTCACGTCTACGGGATGACAATGTCACGTCTACGGGATGACAATGATAGAGCATAGTCACGTCTACGGGATGACAATGATAGAGCATAGTCACGTCTACGGGATGACAATGATGGAACATAGTCACGTCTACGGGATGACAATGATAGAGCATAGTCACGACTACGGGATGACAGTGTCACGTCTACGGGATGACAATGATAGAGCAAAGTCACGTCTACGGGATGACAATGTTACGTCTACGGAATGACAATGATAGAGCATAGTCACGACTACGGGATGACAGTGTCACGTCTACGGGATGACAATGATAGTGCATAGTCACGACTACGGGATGACAGTGTCACGACTACGGGATGACAGTGTCACGTCTACGGGATGACAATGATGGAACATAGTCACGTCTACGGGATGACAATGATAGAGCATAGTCACGTCTACGGGATGACAATGTCACGTCTACGGGATGACAATGTCACGTCTACGGGATGACAATGATAGAGCATAGTCACGTCTACGGGATGACAATGATAGAGCATAGTCACGTCTACGGGATGACAATGATGGAACATAGTCACGTCTACGGGATGACAATGATAGAGCATAGTCACGTCTAGGGATAGAGCATAGTCACGTCTACGGGATGACAATGTCACGTCTACGGTATGACAATGTAATACAAGGTGTCGTCCGCTGCGCCACAAACGCGCGTGTGCCAGATTTGTCGTCGGGCCAATTTGGCAACGCCGCCCTCTCATTTATTTTCGTAAACACCTTCCTTCGTCTTGGCGTGACCCGCAAAACAACGTTTAGGCTTCGTCCGTTCAACCTATTGCGGCTGCACTCGGTCGGGTGTGTGGGTGGTGGGAGTCGAACTGGAGACTTCTCTTATTAAGAGCGTTCGGAAGTACAGTGGAGTTCCGCGGGAGTTTACACCAACCGTTTAGGTAGTAATCTTGGTACACCCCTAGAGCAAAGTCGAGTCGAGCAATTATCTCCATTCAAACTCGAGCAAAGGACGAGGACGAAGAATTCAGATGACTGAATACACTCATCACATTCTTCAAGGCGATGAGGTCCAATCGTTCTAGGAAAACAAGAAATCCCGGGGTAGCTTAGCCTATCTTTCAACGTATCTATGGGTGTCCAAAACGGGTGGAAAATGGTGTGGCTATGGTGTAAACTCCCGCGGAACTCTACTGTAGTCCCAACGAAAGTATTCGCATACCGATCTCAGGTCATTGTCTACTGCCCCTTTCAACTGCGCCAATTGAAAGGAAATCAACAGATATACTAGTCCCAACAAAAGTATTCGCATACCGATCTCAGGTCATTGTCTACTGCCCATTTCAACCGCGCCAATTGAAAGAAAATCAACAGATAGCCTATACTAGTCCCAACAAAAGTATTCGCATACCGATCTCAGGTCATTGTCTACTGGCCCCTTTCAACCGCGCCAATTGAAAGGAAATCAACAGATATACTAGTCCCAACAAAAGTATTCGCATACCGATCTCAGGTCATTGTCTACTGGCCCCTTTCAACCGCGCCAATTGAAAGAAAATCAACAGATACCTGGCGTTCTTTCACACATTCGTAAATGCACGGTTCGGCTTAGTCGAGTGCACAGGCGGTTTGGCCACACCCACCGTTACAGGTAACCAACGGAAGGTGTTAAAATTATCCCCAATGGACCTGTTTAGATTAGGTGGTAGAAATTAGCGAAGTAGAAAATTAAGTTGTCATTCAGCTGTGTCGTAAGCATCAGAATAGTTTCGTTGGGGCAACTATATTATATAATGTTTGCAGTGCAGTCATAATGTTATACACCACGGTAATTAATTGTTACGATATGTAGTACGTATGTATATAGGCACAATTGAATTAATAAGCTGTTCACACGTCTGTATTAAGTCAAGTTAACAGTTATATAGCTTAGTGGGACTCATTTATTACGAATACTTGTTAGCCTACTGTTGTTACACCTGCATAAACATAAGTTATGTAGTATTCAGTAGACGTCACGTGGCGGCCATTATGAGATACTCATTGCTTGTTTACATTTGTTCTGTCAATAGAAGACACATAGGTTATCCAGGAAATATCACAGTTTCAAGCCGTATAGATTGATGTGTGCAGGTAAAAGTTCAAGAAAATGATAACACATGCAAATGATTGTCCTCAAACAGAGTTTACGCGTTCTTATTTTGTTTTCAGTCATAATTCATAGTTCCCACGTGACGTCACAGCGGCCATGATTGCGACACAATTGATGAGGACCAATCCTAGATCATTGGCATATATACATCAAATTTAATAAATAAGCCTAATTCAGAATTTAAAAAGTAAACATTGGTAATAAAAACATAAGAAGTTACCATACAAACCAATTTTTTTTTTTAAAACAGGCTGCATTTTAAAGAACTGAGGATTTCTGTGTTCTACCACAACATCCTTCAATTGTTTCTCCATGGCAACGTCAAAGTTTGATCACAAATGTGGCCGCCACGCGCACAGATGTGACGTACGTGCAGCCTATGAATACGGAACTTTTGTTTGAAAACAGTTGATGTGTCAGTCAAAGGACATCTGCAATATTGCAACAATGCAGTGTCGGAAGAACGTAAACAAATGTTTACAGAGTACCTCAGTATGGCCACCGTGCGATACTGGAAATGATGTTATTGCATACTTGTTTGAACATGTTCTACAGCACGAAGATCTACGACATAGTCATTTTAAACATAGTAAATTTGAACACAATGTAGTTTCAATGTGTACAAATGTATATATTTTATCATTTTTCATATACTTTTTCAAGACTATTAATATCTTGTGTTTTCGTAATGAAAGTCATCAATTTGACACTTTTATAAAATTAGAGAGAAATCCTATTAACGGTTTAGGCGTGAGGAGTGTAAGTTTAAACTTTGAACTAGAGAATTTAAAATGCTCTTTGCTCTTATGAATGTCCTTTTAAATTCCAATAAATATTTTCGTTCTTCAAATATGTTTGAGTCGTCTTGGTTGCAACAAACGAAGTGAAGAACATTTTTTTAGAAAACGTAACTATTTATTGGAATTGAATCCAAGTAAGAGTTCTTTAGGGAGTGACATTTGTTTTAGGCTAGTTTTTGTTTTATGGCAATTTCCACCGACAGGGATGGGGGGACATTAGAGTAGGTGTAAAAGTAATAAGTACTAGTAATAGTATAAGTAATATTTGACGTGTGTGTGTGTCAGTGGCGTAGGCCTAGGCAGGAATTTATTTCGGGGGGCTGGAGGGGGGGGGGCTGCCCATAGTAGAACGTAGCTGTAACAAGGTGCTCCACAAACGAGACAATTGGAAGGGGGGGGGGGGGATGCCGCTACAATAGCGCCGCAGGTTATTAAAAAAAAAAATCCGCATTTTTGAAGTGATTTTAATGTGTTTTAGAAGAAGATTGGGTGCTTTGCTGGACGGGATACATTACAAATACATACATTTCGCACAAAAATTACTATATTATTACAACTTCGCCTACGAGAGTGTTTCCCAACTAAGCAAACAGAAATGAATACATCAATGTATATTTTATTTCTTGCGTAGATCTAGATGATTTGCAGAGTATAATTATTAAAACTTATTAAAGCCCCCCCCCCCCCCCTTAGCACCCCCCTGGATGGGGTGTGTTTATCAATGACGGCTAAATGTGCAACAAATCATCCGTAGTTGCTGCACTAATAGAGACAGTGTTAACTAACATTAACGCGGACGGCGCCTCAATAATTGGGCTAGTTTGACTATTTTTAAAACTGTTAACCCACTTAGAATTATTTTCTGTGGTGTAAACAAGTGGTGCGTGTGTGTGTGTGTGTGTGTGTGTGCGTGAACAGATCTGGTTCGGTACAGTTCCGGACAAGGGAAACGCGTTGTTGCCGATCTGTGTTTGTTTACGGGCCGGAGTGCGCTGCATTTAGGCTGGAACTCACAGTCGGTCCCTACACCTAAGGGCGCCCGTTGTTACCAAGGTAAAGTCTGTCCGCTCATAGTAGAAACGAAACGTATAGTTGTCCCAACGAAAGTATTCTGATGCTTACGACACAGCCGAGTCCAAGGTGACAACTTAATTTTCTACCTCGCTAATTCCTACCATCTAATATAAACAGGTACATTGGGGATAATTGAAGACCTTCCGTTGGTTACCTGTAACGGTGGGTGTGGCCAAACCGCCTGTGCACTCGATTTAGCCGAACCATACGTACGAATGTCCCAACGAAAGTATTCGCATACCGATCTCAGGTCATTGTCTTTCAACCGCGCCAATTGCAAGAAAATCAACAGATATCTGGCGTTCTTTTACACATTCGTAAATGCACGGTTTGGCTTAGTCGGGTGCACAGGCGGTTTGGCCACACCCACCGTTACAGGTAACCAACGGAAGGTTTTAAATTATCCCCAATGGACCTGTTTAGATTAGATGGTAGGAATTAGCGAAGTAGAAAATTAAGCTGTCTTCTTGGACTCAGCTGTGTCATAAACATCAGAATACTTTCGTTGGGGCAACTATACTAAGGTACAATCTTAGAATGTCCCAATAATTACTTATTCATCGAATAGTACCAGACTGAGAACTGTCATGGTCGCTTGCGTTTATATGAAGGTGTACCCAAACTTGATTTCGGTCTCGCGCCACATTGGTCGTACATAACCCTACTTTTTCCTTCTGCCATATAAAATTATTTTAAAGATGCATCCCGGCGAACAAAAGTTTCCAAGCTGTTGTAAATATTTTACTTGATTTTTGTTGATGGCAACTACAATCATTTTCCATCTAATTCACCTACAAACAGCGTTCGTTCAAAGTTCCAGTTCTTCAGTCAGTACGCTCTACCCGTTTACATGATAGGACTGAGTCGGTTTTTCGGTACGGTCTAGCTTTTTTGGCGGACCGGACCCAGTCGGTTCGGTCCCATCTTTTAGGTGTTTATATGGCCTGGACCGTACTCAGTACCGGACTCAGTCCGCCATGTAAACAGGGTTATTGTAAGACCGGCCCTAAGCGAAAGACTGCATGCCGTTACGAATATTGTGTGAAATAACGCCAGGACTCTGTTGATTTTTTTTGAAACAGCGTGCATGAAATGGAGTGTTATAGATATACGTATCTGAGATCGGTATGCGAGCCTAGTTGGGTTAATGTAATTATACAGTACTCAGAGAAATAGAACAAAAGAGATAAACAGTTATTTAAACACAAGGTTATAGACAGTGAGTATCGATTAGAACTTATCGATGTCTTGTCTATTATTATCGAAAGGTCGAAGTGTGAGGCAAGCTCAGGGCTCGCGTACTTTACAGTATAAACTATAAACTATGTAAGTTACGTCACGTTAACTTGCAAGGTGTTGTCGTCACGGATTATGTAATAGTGAAGTGACGCGTGTGACAACTACCAACCTAAATCTAGTTGCATCCCGTTCTCTTGCCTCAAGTATTGTAGTGATAATATCGCTCGCATGTTGTCAGACGTGGTGGGGTCGCATTCTATTCACGGTCGGTGCAGTCGATGTAGTGGACAATAACAATGCAGCTATCGGGCAATCTCGAGTTGAATACCGTTGAAATAGACCGTGTGGAGCGACCATCTTTCCTCAGAGTTTTAGGGAACTTCTTACGGCGTGGCCAGTATACTAAAGTCATCGTACAACATCTTCGGTAATGCTTCCGTCACGGGTGGGTGAGCGGCAGCCAACCAGCGGCCGTCGCTAATTCAAATACCTGCTCGGGTTGGCCGAGACCGTATATACACGTCATTGATAGATGACGAAATCATTACCGAAGTTATTGTAAGACGACTTTAGCTGTCAAACGGCGGCTGTGTGATTCTGTTCTATGGCAGGGGCAGGCAGACAAACGTGCACCGAGTGTAGGCTGGATAGGCGTAGCTATTATTAGAGCAAACACACTGCGGAAGACATTCCTCTGCCAAACAACTTAGTAAGACAATACGTCAACGACTTTGGAAACACTCGCCACAAAAACTATTTTCGTCTGAAAGAGTCAACGAATGTTATTGCTCGTGGTGAGCAAGGTTCCACGGACTTAAATAAAATAAAATAAATAAATTCACATTTATAGTCTACCCACTCAGTAACTAAACTGATTTGCAGTGGGGGACTTTACTTTAAAGTGACTAAACCAACCCTGTAGGCTCCGAACACCATCGACGAGTGAGCGATAACCAATCAAAGATCGATATGTCAAATATGAAACACACGAATCAGTGATTGGACAGTGCGAACACCTGCGGACAAATGCCAGAATCAACAAGGCCGATTCAGAACAACTTTGAATTATTGAGTGCTTTGTTTTGTTGCTAGGACGGCTCCAAAGTCACCGTTTACTTATTCCTAAGCCAAGAAGTAATGGAATTGAATCCACATTAGAAGTTCAAAAACTTCTGCCTGAAGCGGGATTTGAACCCGGGACCTTCTGCATTGGAAGCAGGGATGCTAACCACTGGACCAACGAGCCACCTAATAGCGATAATAGTAACTTCGTTACTGGACTTGAATCAGCTAACAAATCAATGTACCAATTAAATAGCCACGGAAGAAGGCGGTGGGCGGCCATTTTAGCCCTTAAGTTTCGGATTTTGACATTGTTCACATTGTTGTTGTGACTGTTGATGTGTAATTGCTTGCGATAGGGGCTAAAATGTCCGAGAATGTCTGAAACTGGAAATGAGAATCGCAGACGCGTATTCCAACCATGTTGCACATCCAGATAGTTGTAAGTCCATAGTCCGTCGATCCCCTGGCGAAGGCTTGGGAGTTCGACGAGCCCCCGCCAGGGGATTTACGGACCTTGGTGGTGAGCGGTGCGTGCAAGAAGGGCACTCGTCCATACCATGTGATCCAGTTGTCCTCCCAACGAAAGTATTCTGATGCTTACGACACAGCCGAGTCCAAGGTGACAACTTAATTTTCTTCTTCGCTAATTCCTACCGTCTAACCTAAGCAGGTACATTGGGGATAATTTAAGACCTTCCGTTGGTTACCTGTAACGGTGGGCGTGGCCAAACCGCCTGTGCACTCGACTAAGCCGAACCGTGCATTTACGAATGTGTGAAAGAACGCCAGGTATCTGTTGATTTCCTTTCAATTGGCGCGGTTCAAAGGGGCAGTAGACAATGACCTGAGATCGGTATGCGAATACTTTCGTTGGGACTAGTATATCTGTTGATTTTCTTTCAATTGGCGCGGTTGAAAGAGGCAGTGGACAATGACCTGAGATCGGTATGCGAATACTTTCGTTGGGACTAGTATATCTGTTGATTTTCTTTCAATTGGCGCGGTTGAAAGGGGCAGTAGACAATGACCTGAGATCGGTCTGCGAATACTTTCGTTGGGACTAGTATATCTGTTAATTTCTTTCAATTGGCGCGGTTGAAAGGGGCAGTAGACAATGACCTGAGATCGGTATGCGAATTCTTTCGTTGGGACTAGTATATATTGGGGGAGAGTTGAGAGTCTAGTAGGCCTACGTGCTGCGCGTGAGTCACGTGCTAGGACACGTGCGATGTGACTCATCTCACGTGCGATCTATTCATAGTATGACCGATAGCAATGTGTGTGGGCCTACTGTGCGTGTCTTATCACTGTTATCAGTCAAGTGGGTAGGGTGTTGTCATTGTCTACGATAATAGTAGAACGTGGTGGACGTGATAAACACTTGACGTGGTATACAACAATACGACCACTTCTGTGACTTGTTTCCAAAACGAGCAACTCAGAGTTGAGCAACCAGAGCCAAATGTGTGATTTGCAGAGCATTCGTACTAGGTACTCATCTCATTTTTGGAGCCGTCCTAGCAACGAAGCACTCGATAAATTCAAAGTTGTTCTGAATCGGCCTTGTTGATTCTGACATTTGTCCACAGGTTTTCGCACTGTCCAATCACTGAGCTATGTGTTTCGTATTTGACATATTGATCTTTGATTGGTTATCGCTCACTCGTCGACGGTGTTCGGAGCCTACAGGGTTGGTTTAGTCACTTTAAATTAAAGTTCCCCACTGAAAATTAGGCGTCTTACTGAGTGGGTAGACTCTTAATTTTGAATGTATTTATTTATTTTTTAACATATCTGTGTGTCCACCCCGTTGACTGCCGCTTGAGATTTTAGACAAGATTGACATTTACATCTGTCAACAAAGGAGGCGACGGCTAAGTCACCCTTTGTATGTAGTGATTGGCAGGGTGCTTCTTATTTTGGCACGCAGAGTAAAGTTGTCCCAACGAAAGTATTCTGATGCTTACGACACAGCCGAGTCCAAGGTGACAACTTAATTTTCTACCTCGCTAATTCCTACCATCTTATCTAAACATGTCCATTGGGGATAATTTGAGACCTTCCGTTGGTTACCTGTAACGATGGGTGTGGCCAAACCGCCTGTGCACTCGACTAAGCCGAACCGGGCATTTACGAATGTGTGAAAGAACGCCAGGTATCTGTTGATTTTCTTTCAATTGGCGCGGTTGAAAGGGGCAGTAGACAATGACCTGAGATCGGTATGCGAATACTTTCGTTGTGTTAGGACTAGTATACTTGGCCCAAGACTACCTTACACATGATTTCGTCACAGGCGAGGCACTCGTAGCCAACCAGCGAACCGTTCGAGACACACCCGCGCAGATAACGATCGCTGATTGGCTACGAACCCGTCGCCCGTGACGAAAGCATGAGTAAAGCGGGGTTTACACAAATGACTAGTGATTAGTGTCTAGCCCACTAGACTAAGCCACAGGCTTCTTCCATTGGCTATGAGTGAGAATACTGCGCTCTGATTGGCTGTGACTAAGGTTTGTTTTGACTTGAATAAGGAATTGAACATATTTCAATTCCTTAGTCAAGTCAAGAGAAACCTTAGTCACAGCCAATCAGAGCGCAGTATTCTCCCTCCCAGCCAATAAAAGAAGCCTGTGGCTTAGACACGGGGGTTAGTCAATAATCACTAGTCATTTGTGTAAACGGCCCATGAGGTAGACTTGGGACAACTATATAAGAAGCGCGCCCCTCCCGTCAGCGCGTGACAGCTGTAGCTACCTACCCAGGGGGGGGGGGGTGAGGGGGGAGGGGGAGGGTTGGCCGGACTACGACGCACGTGCGTCCCCTGACCGTGACCTCAGCTGACCTCGCCCGACCTGGCAGTGAAACATTGACCCACATCCGTCTGTCTCCCTGTACAAGCGTCGCGACGCGTACGTCGTTACACTACTTGCTTGGAGAAGCAGCGGGCCTACTACTTCTTCGTAGAGTGTTTCGCTAATGATGATATTTGGGGTTTAACAGTCCAAAGGATACCTCTACGTTAAAAACCGCACAAACTTTTCATTTTTAAATTATATCACAAGAATGTGCTTCGAAATCGAAAATCTGAATCAACAGCGCACTGTGTTTTAGTAAGCCCTACATACCGAATGCTCTAAGTTGTGTCTCACAATATAATCAGCCGTTTTTTGTTAGGAATAATTAATGTTATTACTGATAATCGAATTAATAATCAAAATAACTACGCTGATGGTTATATTTTATTCAGTCTGTAGGGCTTCCCAAAACACAGTGCGCTGTTGATTTAGATTTTCGATTTCTTGTTGCAATCTTGAGATATTATTAAATAATGAACATTTTCTGCGGTTTTTGACGTAGAGACTACCCTTCGCTGTTAGAATCGAAGGGTACCCCTACGTCAAAAACTGCAAAACATTTTAACTTGCTGCAACTTAACTTGCTGTCGGTGACCGTGTGGCATGGACTCCCGTCTCTTGTTCTCAGCTAAGCACCCACCAACTCCACTCTCCACGTTGAGGTGGCCAATTATAAACAAGCCCCTTGTCTCGACATACACACACACACCAAGTGTTTGCACCCTCTCGGCGATGATAATAATGAAGGGGGTGGACCCTTCTTCCATCCCTCCCTCCCTCTAGTCGGTCGGCATCACTCGACCACGTTCTTCGTGTAGAGCAAAGTTGCCTGAACGAGAATATCCTGCTGAATACTTGGCCAAAATCATCAACATCAAGATTTTGCAGCAAGCTAGTCTCCTGTTGTGGAACAACCGAGAACACAGTGATTTTCTGTTACTTTTACTTTATTTTTTTAGCCTGTAGTAAAGTAATCGTTATCTATAAATATTTGTCGTACATCAATGGGTTATGAATCGGAGGGAGACCGTCCCCCCCACCCCCCTCCCTCTTTTGTGGCCGCTGTGCAAATGCACACGAACATTTCTTCAGCAATGTAGACCCTATCTATCTTTATGTTTAGATCTACAAAATAATATTGTAATTGTAGGCACACATAACAGGGAAACAATACATGAAGCTATTTAACTAATATAAAATTACATTTTTGATTAGTTTTCCTTCTTCAAAAAAGCAGAATTATGAGAATGATACAAGTGGAAGTTGAGAACTAGAAAATCAGTCGGTCTTTCGTCGATCTTGGCATTTCACAAAATGTACACCCCCACTATACCTGGCTAGCACAAACATGAGACGATATCCCCGAATTCATTACCAGAAGCCATGACAGAAGTTCAACCATGCGCACATTTCTTGGAAACACAACATCTAGTCAAATAATAGCTGCGTCCACACAACAAACAAACGATTAATTATATTTGATTACTTTTCGACAGTTCGGACTTCGGACCCAACAATTTCAAGGAAACTGGTGTCGCACTCGGGGTGTACAAACTACTTGTTATAAATACAGTGAAAAAAATACTTTGTGGCGTTCTCAGCTTTGCCGCGGACAAAGTTTAGATACAACATTTTGTGCAAGTGCATCGCCTTACACCCCCCCCCCCCCCCCAAACGGACGGCCATGGTTGAAGGTTGAAACAGAGGGAATGAAATGAAAGGGGTGGTAGAGTAGATAAGGAGCTGAACGTACTGTGAAACCTTACAAGTACCGGTAATGTCTAACTGGGGTAATATAATATTGATTTCTCAGACAGGAGCAATGAAACCGGATAAACTGATCGTAAAGTTGCCCCAACGAAAGTATTCCGATGCTGCTCACGACACAGCCGAGTCCAAGGTGACAACTTAATTTTCTACTTTGCTAATTCCTACCATCTAATCTAAACATGTACATTGGGGATAATTTAAGACCTTCCGTTGGTTACCTGTAACGGTGGGTGTGGCCAAACCACCTGTACACTCGACTAAGCCGAACCGTGCATTTACGAATGTGTGAAAGAACGCCAGGTATCTTTTGATTTTCTTTCAATTGGCGCGGTTGAAAGGGGCAGTAGACAATGACCTGAGATCGGTACGCGAATACTTTCGTTGGGACTAGTATATCTGTTGATTTTCTTTCAATTGGCGCGGTTGAAAGGGGCAGTAGACAATGACCTGAGATCGGTATGCGAATACTTTCGTTGGGACTAGTATAGGCAACCCAAGACAACCTTACACATGCTTTCGTCACATCCGGGGTATTCCTAGCCAATCAGCGAAACGCCCGAGACAATAGCGCGCAAATACCGATCGCTGATTGCCTAGGAATACCCCGGATGTGACGAAAGCATATGTAAGGTAGTCTTGGGTTGCCTATATAACTGTTGATTTTTTTTTCAATTGGCGCGGTTGAAAGGGGCAGTAGACAATGACCTGAGATCGGTATGCGAATAGTTTCGTTGGGACTAGTATAACTGTTGATTTTCTTTCAATTGGCGCGGTTGAAAGGGGCAGTAGACAATGACCTGAGATCGGTATGCGAATACTTTCGTTGGTGCTAGTATTATAGTATATCTGTTGATTTTCTTTCAGTTGGCGCGGTTGAAAGGGGCTGTAGACAATGACCTGAGATCGGTATGCGAATACTTCGGTTGGAACTAGTATATCTGTTGATTTTCTTTCAATTGGCGCGGTTGAAAGGGGCAGTAGACAATGACCTGAGATCGGTGTGCGAATACTTTAGTTGGGACTAGTATATCTGTTGATTTTCTTTCAATTGGCGCGGTTGAAAGGGGCAGTAGACAATGACCTGAGATCGGTATGCGAATACTTTCGTTGGGACTAGTATAGTACTCGAAGCAACTACTATCGGATGCAAAAAGTTGTCTCTCTCAATCTAGGAAAAAAGGTTATAACATAACGAATGATGATGCAAAGTACAATACAAATTACCAATTTTATTACATGTTTAAATTGAATGAATGGTGTCATCTTTTATGTGTTATTGTTTCAATAGTAGTATAGTTCTCTTAAAACAACTTCGGTAATGCTTTCCGGCATCAATCAATGACGTGTTTACGATCTCGGCCAACCCGAGCAGGTATTTGAATTAGTCACGGTCGCTGGTTGGCTGCCGCTCACCCACCCGTGACGGAAGCAATACTGAAGTTGTTGTACGACGACTATACAATGCAGACCGTAATAAACTGCACTTTTATGGTTGGTTGCATAAGTTGCCATTATAAGTCCATGGTTGCATCACTAAAGCTACGCGGTGCTGTAGCTAAAGTAAGCCTACTCAAAGCACCAACAATTGAAGAGCAGGGCCCAGATTCACAAAGGTGCTTAAGTGCTAAGACGTCCTAGTTTAGGCAAATCTTAGTGATATAAATTACGCATATGTCGTTCTGCAATCTCATAAAGATCAACTAGTAAAATATCAACAATTTAATTAATTATATTTGTGAGTGTGTAGTAATACCCAGAGTTGATTTATCTTGATTTATGTACAGTGGAGTTCCGCAGGAGTTTACACCAACCTTTTAGGTAGTTTTCTTGGTACACCCCTAGAGCAAAGTGCAGTCGAGCAATTATCTCCATTCAAATTCGAGCCAAGGACGAGGAATTCAGATGACTGAATACACTCATCACATTCTTCAAGGCGATGAGGTGCGATCGTTCTAGGAAAAGAAGAAATCCCGGGGTAGCTTATCTTTCAACGTATCTATGGGTGTACAAAACGGGGGTAAAATGGTGTGGCCATGGTGTAAACTCCCGCGGAACTCTACTGTAGCTAGGATTTGCCTAACTTAAGGCATCTTAATGAATCCAGACCCAGATATTTTAAGTTTGACATGAAAGCTCCACCCCCTAGTTATGTGACCGGGGTGGTAACAAACAAATAACAAATATTACTGATCATAAATAATAAAAAATATACAATTAATTAACACGATATGATTGTCGGATTCTCACGGGGGTAGGGGGTGGTCACATAGCGATAGAGGGGAGCCGTACACCAAGAAAATCTCAAGTCCTACGTTCTTCCCTCTTCACGCATAAAAGATGATTTTCAGAATTGATCTAAAGGAGCCGTGATTTACTCTATCTAAGGGTCCTTGATAGTTATGTCATTGGTTATGTTAAGATGCATTTTTCACTATTGTTCATTGTTGTCATTGAAGATCTAGAGGGCCGTGATTAGCTCTATCTAATAGGGAACCCGCAACTGACGTCACATCCGGACTACAACAATGGAACAAATAAAATGGAACTGATGGACAAACAATCAGCTGTCAAAATAATAAAATTGCAACTATACAAATAAAAACAAGTGTAGCAATAGTAACTGCTCGCCATTTAAAACTTTTAATGATGGACAATGACTAAGTGAAAGTTTTGTATGTGTATTTGTTCGTTTTTTGTTTTGTTTTTCTAAAATCAGAAGAAATTATTTTTTGACAGGTTGTTGTTTGTCCATCGATTCAATTCATTTGTTTCATTGTTGTCTTTTGGTGTTGCTACTAGCCTGTAAGAGTCCTAGATAATTCTGAAAAAGGTCTTATTATTTCGGTGTGCGAATTTTCACAAAGTCGGGCGACACATTTTTGAATCATTCCACCACCAGTCCGGTCTCCTCCAGCCAGTGGTAACCGATAACGGGCGCTCGTTGTTACACTCATGTCGTAGCGCGTCACGTGGTCTGACCTTGAGTCCGTGTGTGACTGTGACGTAAGCGTTATCGCCGTCTTACGTCTTTGACAAACAAACAGTCTTGAAATACACTAAACACACACACAGAGAGACAGACAGACAGACGGACAGACGTATTGCTTGCATAGTTGTTAACCTTGTCACTACATCGTATAGAGTATATTAGTGTGACGTCACGATTCCCGTGTCAACCAATGACGAACCGTATTTGTGACTCCAAACAATCATGACAGTTGACAGATAGTTTTGTTTTTGCAAACATTGTAGCGAGGGTTGTCTGTTCAGATATTTCGTTTTCCTTAACACCAAACAGTGAAAAGAAGTTGATTAAATTGATAGGCTAAGTCAAGTATTGTAATGATACAATTACTACTACTTTAAATAATAACAGCGTTTCAGGAAAGTTGTTTAGAGTCAGATAGCTCGTCCGCCATTTAATCTGACGTCATCACTAATACAGTCTATAGTATTCTTTATATTCACGTGACGTCACTGACATTGTTGGTGGCCATATTCCCGTACATTAGGTATTGCAGTTCCTACACATAGCGGCCACCGTCCCGTACACTGAGTCATTGATAGATTGATATTTGGGCTTAACGTCTTATATTTTTGCAGCTTGGCTAATCAAGACGATGAGTGGGTGATAATGAAAATGAAATTGGGGGTTCTTTGGAGGAAAGGGGCAAGTAGGAGGGCGCGTGAGGAAAGGAGAAAGGGGATTGGGGTGTGGACTGCACTTCGTCTGACTTCTCCACCTCGACCTGTCCGGCTAGGGTGGCCCTACCAGAAGCATACGCTTCCGCCGGCCTAGCTCTCGGGATCAGCAAAGCACGCAAACCTGCCCACCACGATAAGGTAGCAGTCCCTCCCTGGGCAGGTTGAGCCATTGTTGTAATGTAGAAAAACAAATGAGTATATTGCATACCAAGAATAGTCGCGTCAAATTAACTTGCAAGGTGTTGTCGTCACGGATTATGTAACAAATAGAAAAGTGACGCGTGTGACAACTACCAACCTAAATCTAGTTACATCGCGTTCTCCTGCCTCAGGTATTGTAGTGATAATATCGCCCGCATGTTGTCAGACGTGGTGGGGTCGTATTATTCACGGTCGGTGCAGTCGATGCAGTGGACAAAAATAATACAGGTATCTGGCAATCCTGCGGTGAATACCGTTGAAATAGACCGTGTTGAGCGACCGTCTCTTCTCAGAATTTTAGGGGACACCTCGCTTCTTACGGCGTCGCCAGTAAAGTCGTACAGCAACTACGGCAACGCTTTCGTCTTCAATCAATGACGTGTATATACGGTCTCGGCCAACCCGAGCAGGTATCTGAATTAGCCACGGTCGCTGGTTGGCTGCCGCTCACCCACCCACCCGTGACGGAAGCATTACCGAAAATGTTGTACGATGACTAGCCAACCAGCGAACCGCCCGAGACAAGCGCGCGCAGATAACGATCGCTGATTGGCTACGAGTGCCTCGCCTGTGACGAAAGCATGTGTAAGGTTGTCTAGGGTTACCTATACTGCTTTACTTTAGTCGCCGTACAACATCTTCGGTAATGCTTCCGTCACTGGTGGGTGAGCGGCATCTAACCAGCGGCCGTGGCTAATTCAGATACCTGCTCGGGTTGGCCGAGACCGTAAACACGTCATTGATTGATGACGAAAGCATTACGACGACTTTACTAGCGCTTCCCGTGGTGTTCCGAGAAAGTTTCCGCTCTCGTCGATGGGGAGGGGAGAGGGAGGGGTAGGATATAAATAGCACGTGGTCGTATCGTGACGTCACGCAAGCCCCCCCCCCCCCCCCCCCCCCCTCCCCTCTCCGCAGCCCCTGACCTAACCGTGGCCTGGAGAAACAGGTGTCTGACTGACTGCCTGGCTGGCTGGCTAGACAATAGGCCTACAGTGTCGTCTCGATTATCCCCGTTGCCAATATGTGAATTGTAATTCTTAACGTAGACAAAACATAAACGAATGTAGAGAAATAATGTACCTCAACGAAATATTGTTAAATACTAAAGTTTTATTATTATTATTATTATTATTATTATTATTATTATTATTATTATTATTATTATTTTTTTTTATATACCTATATATATATATATCTATATGAATATTTTTCAAGAACACTCTTGACGTGGTTGTTATGTGAAATCCAGAAATTAAAAAACCAACCCCGACTGGGAATCGAACCCAGGTCTCCCACTTGCCAGGTGGGCGCCATAACCCCTAGACCACCCCGGTCCCGGTGGTCTAGGGGTTATGGCGCCCACCCGGCAAGTGGGAGACCATATATATATATATATATAGCCTATATATATATATATATGTATGTTTTTTTTGTTGATACAATGAATAGTCGATATAATCAATTGATTATTCGATTTAACGATAATTAAATAATATTGCTGTTATCATCATTAAGATAAGATAGAGAAAACATAAACAAAATCAGTTGTTGTTTAGGCTACTATCATCCAATTATTTGTAATTAATCTGGCTATAACACAGGATCAATAATCAATATATAATCAATATTCAGCTATCATAATTCGATAATATTGCTATTGCTAATATTGCTATCAAAATCAGGGGCATCAGCACATGGGGGAAGGGGTGGAGTACTTGCTTCCCCCCCCCCCCCCCTCCTCCACCTTGGATTTTCAATTTTCAAATTAAAAATGGTCCTGTAATATATCAATTGTTAAAAAAATTCAAACTTCATGCCGGTACGTAATTAAAAGAATAAGAAAACGAGAGAAAATTTAACGCGTGTAATTTTTGGAAACGACGCAATGTTTGGAAAACGCCTTGCCAGCAAAATCAGTCACACATTTTAGATAATGACCTACGTTTTGTACATCTGCGAATCCTGCCCAGGGACTGCTACCTTATCGTGGTGGGCAGGTTTGCGTCTTTGCTGATCCAGAGAGCTATGCCGGCGGAAGCGTCTGGTAGGGGCATCGTAGCCGGACAGATCGAGGGGGAGAAGCCAGACAAAAGGCAAACCACATCCTACTTGTCCCTTTCCTTCAAATACCCCCCCAATGTCATATGACCCAGTTGTCTAGTACGTAAAACGCCAAATGGCAAATAATAATAATAATCCACCTGCGAAACATTTCTGTTCCACCCAAGGTCCGTCGATCCCCTGGCGGTGGTTCGGTAAACCTCAAAGTAAGGTCTTTTAATGGGCATGAAAATCACCATTCTCGTGCCCACAACAAAAACTGGTTTATTACTTAAATCTACTAATTTGTTACGTAAAAATTGATTTCAGAATTCTTCACTTAATAAAGTAGATAGACTACAAGTATAATTAAATTATTTCAATTAGATGTAATGTGCGGTTTTGAGCCAGAATTGGTTTTGACAGATCAATTCATTTGTTTTTCTGGTATATAAAGTGAGGAAAGGATCCAACAGCTTACCTTCGTGTAGTAAGATGACGGATTTGCGAGTTTGAAGTACACATAAAAGACATAGGTAAAGCAAAATATAACGAGACGTTTCGACCGAGGTCTTGCTCACTCGAGAGAAGAATGGCTCATTTGTTTTTCTGAATGATTCTCCCATTTGAATAACACGTGGTTTTTAACATTGTGGAAATGGATGGGACGACCTAACTTGGGAGTTCGACGAGCCCCTGCCAGGGGATTTACGGACCTTGGGTTTCACTCTTGCTGCTAATAATAGAGCACTCAAAATAGACTAGATGCATTCTGGTGGCAAGAAATTAAACTTCTATTAGGAGTGGTTTAGCTGTCATTTTTCATTGTTGTTTTATTGTTATTATTCATCAATGGCGCTGAAAGGAGGTTGCTTAGCAGCGCTATCTATGTAAGTTTTGAGTCCTCTATAGGCCTCCCTGATGCTAAATAGATTTAGAAGACAGTGTCGGCAACAAGCCAGTGTTCACTGTTTGTTGTCAACCACATTCATTTTCATGTCTGCCATTGTTGTTTAAACATGCTTTAAAATGACAACTATTGAACGTTATATTGCTCGCGTGTCACTCAATCTGGGATGGGGTTGTTGACGTCCAGAGTTTGGCATTGAGTCAGATTCCTCGTCTGTGAGTGAGTTGTATGAAAGGCCCCAAGACGGCTGTTAGGTTCCGCGGGAAACCACAGGTTTGTTTGTTATACTAGTCCCAACGAAAGTATTCGCATACCGATCTCAGGTCATTGCCTACTGCCCCTTTCAACCACTCCAATTGAAAGAAAATCAACAGATATACTAGTCCCAATGAAAGTATTCGCATACCGATCTCAGGTCATTGTCTACTGCCCCTTTCAACCGCTCCAATTGAAAGAAAATCAACAAATACCTGGCATTCTTTCACACATTCGTAATAGATGCATGGTTCGGCTTAGTCGAGTGCACAGGCGGTTTGGCCACACCCACCGTTACAGGAAACCATCGGAAGGTCTTAAATTAGGCCTATCCCCAATGGACCTGTTTAGATTAGATGGTAGGAATTAGCAAAGTAGAAAATTAAGTTGTCACCTGTGTTGTAAACATCTGAATAATTTCGTTGGGGCAACTATATTCGGGCTTAACGTCTCATATTTTTGCAACTTTGCTAATGGAGACGACGAGTGGGTGACATATGAAGATGAAATAGGGGCTGTTTGGAGGAAAGGGGCAAGTAGGAGGGCGGGGAGGAAAAGAGAGTGGGGAGGTTGTGGACTGCATTTCGTCTGACTTCTCCTCAACCTGTCCGGCTAGGGTGGCCCTACCAGAAGCATACGCTTCCGCCGGCATAGCTCTCGGGATCAGCATAGCACGCAAACCTGCCCACCATGATAAGGCAGCGGTTCCTGGGCAGGAAAGCACAGGTAGATATTAGCCGTGTTTATTACACGGAGGATTCAAAAGATCCGACCAAATACCATAGTAGGTTATGAAAGTAGGTGCCAATCAGCTGGAATGGTATACCAAATACCGTAGTAGAATAATACTGGACACTGTCCATGTTTAACATACGAGAAGGCGGCGACACGCAACACTAGCGCTCCAAGCGGCAAGTACTGATACGGCGATGATGGCCGTTTCGTTCAATGCTATTTTCCTACTTTAAAACTTGTTAGTAAGGCTAGCAATTACGCATCAGTGTATTGAAAACATACATGTTTTCCAAAAAATACGTGTTCGCGGAAGAGCTTTCAGCAGTTGTTGTGATGTTTGGTAGAGCTCGTGCACCTTTTTGAATTGTAATTGTATTTAATTACTGTGAAACGCTTAATAAATAAATATTAACAATAACTTTCATATATAAACCTTATTTTTAGATATTGATAATACAGGGGAAATTGTTAAATTACTCTTAAAATAACAGTAGGATTATTATAAATGTGTATCTACTTGCACGGAAATTTTGTACCTACATAATAGGTGTGAGTACATTCGTGGCAGACGTGTCAAAAAATAATGTACACATTTTTTAACCATGCAAATAAATTACTTTTGTAGTAGGTAGGCCTACCACTCTTTGCACATCTCACATGAGATAGTAGATTATTATGTCCAAATGTAATATATTTTGAAGAAAGAGACTGACTCACATGGTAGCAAACTTGTATTACGCAATAAGAGATTCGAAGAAACGACTTGCTACATTGTCGTTGTAGTCTACGTTCTAGAGTGTAGGTGACACAAATTAGACGCCCGTTAAACAATCGTCGGTTAGCAAACACTCGTAAGTGAAAGTGAAGACACTTGTTAGCGCGAGAGTGAAACCGTTTAGCAGAAGCTGAGTCAACGTTGGAAAGACGCGATTTGCTTTCTGTCACGACTGAATAATAATAATAATAATTTTTCGTGGGAATACCCTTTATAAGGTGCACACCAGCTTTAGCTGATGTCGGAAATGAAAAATGTCGGAAAATCGTTTGGGGAATAGGCCTAAGTGAAAATGCTGTTTTTGGGCATTTAAAAAAATTTGAAATATTTTTATTTTGACATGGATGAACCTCCACCCCCTGGTTATGTGACCGCCACCCAACATAACAAGTAGGCCTATCACTGATAATAAATGTATTTATTTTTATTTATTTATTTATTTACTTATTTATTTATTTATTTATTTATTTATTTATTTATTTATTTATTTATTTATTTATTTATTAAGCCTTCTTACATGTCAAATAATGTAATATGATATGATTTGGTTTAATTAAATAAAAAAAAAAAAATCCCCCGCCCCAACTTGTTGTGATATTCTAACGTTGTGTTCCAGAGCGGGGTATCTGGTGGCGCCGCGATGCCGTATAACAGCGGCGCGGTGGCAACGTACAAGATGCTGCCGGCCGCCACGTCTAGGTACTCGACGACCGGCGGAGGAACCACCAGCTCGAGCTATCGCACCGCCGGCTCGGACAGGCCGTACTACAGTTCCTCCACGGGGAGCTACTCGCGGTCCACCATACCGCGCTCGTACTCGATAGACACCAAGTCTACGTACACGAGCGGAACCAGGTACGTACTACAGTTCCTCCACGGGGAGCTACTCGCGGTCCACCATACCGCGCTCGTACTCGATAGACACCAAGTCTACGTACACGAGCGGAACCAGGTATGTACTACAGTTCCTCCACGGAGAGCTACTCGCGCTCCACCATACCGCGCTCGTACTCGATAGACACCAAGTCTACGTACACGAGCGGAACCAGGTACGTACTACAGCTACTCGCGGTCCACCATACCGCGCTCGTACTCGATAGACACCAAGTCTACGTACACGAGCGGAACCAGGTACGTACTACAGTTCCTCCACGGGGAGCTACTCGCGGTCCACCATACCGCGCTCGTACTCGATAGACACCAAGTCTACGTACACGAGCGGAACCAGGTACGTACTACAGCTACTCGCGGTCCACCATACCGCGCTCCTACTCGATAGACACCAAGTCTACGTACACGAGCGGAACCAGGTACGTACTACAGCTACTCGCGGTCCACCATACCGCGCTCGTACTCGATAGACACCAAGTCTACGTACACGAGCGGAACCAGGTACGTACTACAGTTCCTCCACGGGGAGCTACTCGCGGTCCACCATACCGCGCTCGTACTCGATAGACACCAAGTCTACGTACACGAGCGGAACCAGGTACGTACTACAGCTACTCGCGGTCCACCATACCGCGCTCCTACTCGATAGACACCAAGTCTACGTACACGAGCGGAACCAGGTACGTACTACAGCTACTCGCGGTCCACCATACCGCGCTCGTACTCGATAGACACCAAGTCTACGTACACGAGCGGAACCAGGTACGTACTACAGTTCCTCCACGGGGAGCTACTCGCGGTCCACCATACCGCGCTCGTACTCGATAGACACCAAGTCTACGTACACGAGCGGAACAAGGTACGTACTCGTATTCGGTGGCGTATTCGTCCAGGTATTCACGATGGGGGGGTTGAACATAACCAGCGGCTCTCAATCGCCGGAGGCGTTTTCGCTGCTCGCAAAGTTTTTTCTTCATACATGACGTTCAAACGTCTGTAAACACGTTTCAGAATTGGACAATGTCAAAAGTTTTAAGAATCAATTCAATTTATTTAGCATTCATTTGAGCAGTACATTGTAAGAAAATCACACAATTACCACCATGGGACTTGTCAATACATATAAACAATATACATAGGCCTACACAATACATTAACATATCAACGATCGATGTTTTTAGAACGCGTCCAAAGGTTATGTCTTGAGCTAGCAGTGAGATTCTGAATGGGCGGCGTTTCCGCCTTTTGTAACGACAGAAAGCCGAGTTAAACTTATCGTCTGCCATTCAGAATCGCACCGTGGGCACCTTAATCGATGTCATCCCCGTCATTAACTAAGGTTGCCCATCGACATCGATGTCGATGCAAATTTCCGACCGATTTTTTTTTCATAAATCGAATCGTTTTTTACACAAAAAAATAATAATACAAAAGTCTGTAGGCTACTTACTCCGCTCGTCGGCAAGGTTTTACAACACAATATCAACTTACCAGAATGGTTTTGCGATGAACAAGAAACGATTTTTTTAGTTTTTAAATTGTTCAAAAAACTCTTTTTTCCGTTGTCTGTTATTTCAGGTTTGTTGACGATGTCGAAAAATTTCCGACATCGCGATGTGACATCGATGTTTTGATGTCGATGTTGTAATTTAACATCTATGGGCAACCTTATTATTAACGTCCTCGTCTCTCTCTCCCTCAGTTCGCTACAGAGCCGCACCTCGTCGCTGTCGGCCTCGCGTCACAACTCGCTGACGACCTCCGAGGACTCTACCTCGTCGTCGTCCCGGGCCGGCAGCTTCTCCCGCGAGCCGTCAACCTCCCGCGCGCTGCCGACCTCGACCTCGACCAGACGACAGCAGACCTCGTCCTACTCGGCCGTAGACTCTGCCGCCGACCTCTACAGCAAGTACTCGCCGTCCAACTACGTGCCCAACTCCTCCGTAGTGGCGGCGCGATCCGTCACCGCGCCCATCGCAGAGGTAAATTTCCGATTTCGTCTCATCGTAGGATCTCTCCAGATTTTGTGCAACCCTAATTGTAGCTCGGCGCTCACAGCCCAACAGATGAATGGAATGACAGCTTCCCTAATTGATTCACATGATTGCGGTCAAATACCAGAAATAACTACCAGTGCAATATATGCAATATACAATAGGCAACTGAATTAGCACTACTTCAACATATAAAATAACAGTAGGTTTTTATTTTCGGTATTTCATGAATGTGAAATTTTGTGTTTAGTTTGGTTGGTTTAGTCACTTTAAATTAAAGTCCCCCACTGCAAATCAGTTTAATTACTGAGTGGGTAGACTCTAAATGTGAATTTATTTATTTATTTAATGTAAGCTCTACTTTGAAAACTGGGCAAGTTGTCGAGTTTTTAGTATTGTTTTGTTTTAAATATTACGGCCATTGGAACAGGCGTTAATTCTAAGAAAATGTTCAATCATCATACTGTAAATTAGGATTTTCGGTTATGCACGATAAGCCGATAATTGTTTGTCAAGAATGTCGAGTGGACGAAGCGCGCGGGTGTTCACAATGAAGGAATCTCAGGGGTCGGTAAAACCCCACTCTTGCAGTGGCATTTGCCATTTCTCACGGTCTCATCCTGCAGTGAGACAAAGTTTAGTTAACGTACCCGTCACTCCTTGTCTTATGCCTTGTCTACACTTACACTTAAAAGCGATGTTTAAAGTGAGGAGCTTTTTAAGAGGAAGGACTACTCGCCAATATTAAAACCCGCGAAATTATCGTATTTTCGTCATATCTCAATAACGCCACACAATATCGAAAAAGTGACAACTACGCATATTTTGGATTCGTGAGAGCTTAATACCGTATGAAAAAGATTTATTAGTTTGCACTAATCATAATTATTATTTCGAATTTAATTAATTCACAAGTTAATTAGAAACTACAACTATAAACAATCCACGAAATCTTTTTCATATGGTATTGAGCTCTCACGAATCCAAAATATGCATAGTTGTCACTTTTTCGATATTGTGTGGCGTAATTGAGATATGACAAAAATACGTTAATTTCGCGGGTTTTAATATTGGCGAGTAGTCCTTCCCCTTTAATTATATTTTAAGGTTGCAACAAGAAATCGAAAATCTAAATCAGCAGCGCACTTTGCTTTGGTAAGTCCTACAGACTGAATAAAATATTATAACCATTATAGCGTAGTATTTTGATTATAATTCGATAATTAGTAATAAAATTAATTATTTATAAAAAAACATACTGACTATAATATAAGTCACAACTTAGAGCATTCAATGTGTAAGGCTTACCAAATCACAGTGCGTTGTTGATTCAGATTTTCGATTTCGAAGCCCATTCTTGTGATATAATTTAAAAATGAAACTTTTGTGCGGTTTTTGACGTAGAAGTATCCTTCCCTCTTAATGAAAACGGAAACATAGTAGAACAGGTAAAACGTTATATAAGACCTAGTAATTGGACTGTACATTGTTCCTTGTCACAGATAAAAAACAATTAAAAACGCAATATTTCAAACCCTGATCAGAGCTCTTCAACAGGCAGTGCAGTGTGTTTTCGCCTGTTGAAGAGTTTTGATCAGGGTTTGAAATATTGCGTTTTTAATTGTTTTTAAAAGAAGCGTGTCTCTACTGGTTGACCAGATCCAGCATGATGGCATAATAGCCAAATGTGGGCATTTGAGAAGAAGAAGAGAATTGTTTTTTATCTGTGACAAGGAACAGTGTACAGTCCAATTACTAGGTCTTATATATTGCAAAAATTTATGTTAATGTTTCCATTTTGTTTTTGCATTGTTTACATTGCAAAATAGTGATATAATTCCAATAATGTACAATAAAACTCAAATAATGATCATTTAAACACTATACGTACTATAGGGGCTAAAATAGCAGACAATTACAAAACTGGAAATGAGAATTGGAGATGTGTTCTCCAACCATGTAGCACGTCCACGATTAAAAGATTTATCCGAGCCCCTAATAAATATAAACAGTGTCAAAACAACAGCGCAAACTCACAAACTGCCGAGCAGGTAAATAAATAAATAAATAAGCTTGTAGGCCTATTTTAGAGTCTACCCACTCAGTAACAAGACTGATTTGCAGTGGGGGACTTTAATTTAAAGCAACTAAACCAACCCTGTAGGCTCTGAACACTGTCGACGAGTAAGCGATAACCAATCAAAGATCGAGATTCCAAATACGAAACACATGAATCTGTGATTGGACAGTGCGAACACCTGCGAACAAATGCCAGAATCAACAGGGCCAATTCAGAAAAATTTTGAATTTATTGAGTGCTTCGTTGCGTGGTAGGTGGTAGGTTGCTGTAAACGGTGACTTTAGAGCCATCCTACAGTATAGTATACTGTATTGACCTAATTTGTGTCTACCAAAATCATCTACTTACATTTGTTCTTTTCTTAAACGAATCGGAGTCCCGACTATCTCGGAACAACTAAATTAAACTATTATTTATGTGAATATAAATGCAATCTAGTACTTCCCATCAATTTCCCTCGTAGAAGCCATCTTATGGAACACCCCTTTGTCAAACGCTGCGACCGATTCTGCCTTCTATCATGGAAATAACATTTTTAATAAGACGCAAATTTTTACGCTACTCTTAGACCCGGTTCACACAGGTTATTATTATTATTTTATAGGATGTATCACAATCATACAATCTCTGTCAAAACCGCGTTAAAATGTTATACAGACGTAATGTCAAGTACTATTTCCATGTGTCGTCCTTATTTAACTTAACTAATCACACGTTACTAGTTTAAACAGTCATCAATCTCGGCCAAAGCCGGTGTTTACATGTTATAGGCCTACGGACATTATAGATAAATGGATATTATATTAATTATTATTATTATTATTATTATTTTATTGTTGCAATCCATACAAACTCGGTCGAAACCGGCGTGAATTAACATGTTGTACGGACATAAATTTCAAGTATTTCCCTTCTTAAAGTCTACTTAGAACTAATTAAATATATCATTGTCCATATTATTTTTCCAAAAAAAACTGGATGCTATTAGGATATTATTATTTATTGTTTATTCTTTTCACCATAAAATGAAATCTCAAATCATCATCATCATCATCATCTGTTGCCACGTCCAACTCTGCGTTGGGTCGGCATTGAAGATAAGCCTCTCCATCTTCTTCTATCCTGCCACCACTCTTCCCCCTCAACTACATTCCAGTCCCCTCCTATAATACAATCATCATCATCTGTTGCCACGTCCAACTCTGCGTTGGGTCGTCATTGAAGATAAGCCTCTCCATCTTCTTCTATCCTGCCACCACTCTTCCCCCTCAACTACATTCCAGTCCCCTCCTCGCATTTCCACATCCTTCCTCACTTTGTCGTGCCATCTTTGTCGTGGTCTTCCTCTCGTTCTTCTACCTGGAATCTCCAGTCCTAGCATTCTCCTCGGCAATCTTTCTCTTTCCATCCTCTTGACCACCATGATACCATGATGTTTGAAATTATTTACCAATATTTAAAGAAGATTCCTAACTTTTGGGGTAGTTCACCGTCTGCTATTTGCCATTCACGACATAAACACGTTTATATTATAGGCCCGGACCAAAATACACCATCTAAAATAAGCATACCGGTACATGCAATTTAAATACATAATCATTACGTATTTGAGTTTTATTGTAAATTATTGAAATTGTTTCACCGTTTTGCAACGTGAAGAATGCAAAAACAAAACAAAATAAAAACATAACACCGCCTTTTGCACTTTTTAAGACAAAATTTAGGTTAAAATAAAACCATTTTAGTATTATTATATAATATAATAATTATATACAAAAATTATAAATTGTTTATTCTTGTCACTATAAAATGAAATTTCAAATGAGAAATTTTAAATTGTACCCACCTGTATATTGTTACTATTGTTATTATTATTATTATTGCAGGTCAGCGTCAGTGCCCGGGTGAGGGTGAGGTCGCGTCCCGAGCCCGAGCCCCCCCGCGCACTCACCCTCCGCACCAGAGAGCGAGACGCGCCCAACAACAATGAGTCGGCCCTCAGCGTCAACAGAACGCCGACGGTAAGTGACGCCGCCGCAACAGAGGACGACAATGGCAACGAGCGCAGGCTCTCCGTCGCCGAGATACGTCGACGTTTCGACCCGGCCGGGGACTCTGCCGACGTCAGCGTCAGCGCGGTGACCCAGAATGGGACCCGGTTCACGCCGTCGCCAAGCGTGGTGCGCAAGGCGTACTCCAACGCTCCTGCGGCGGAGATATCCTCGTCGTCGTCCTCTTCGTCGTCCGAGGAAGACGAGGAAGAGATGTCTTCTTCGCGCAAGGGGTCGGAACAGTCCACCTCGAAGGCGACGGGGGGGGGAGTGGGGTCGCCGACGCAGGGAACCAGACACAGGACCTCGTCGTCGCCGAGTCCGCTCAACAGGTATCAGCAGCGGTCGAGTTGGATGTCCAACGATGATTCGGTGAGTACACACGCACTCGCTCGCTCCTACTTTGCCATTCGACGGAACCGCGTTCTTCTTTTTTGTTTGCCGTTCGACGGAATAGGGATGGGATGGGAAAAACCGGCTATTTTCCTAAACGTTTAATCCCATAAACTAATCGCGTTCAAACGGTTAAGCCCCCCACCATTAAAATCTGTTAAAAAAATTGGGATTAATAGTAGTAGTCCCAACACTTCGTAAATGATTCCTCCTTGTTCTCCCTCACAGCTGCAAAGAAGACACTTGATGAAGTCTTGTTGATACTCGGAGCTGCGATGAATGAAATTGATTATTTTTTATTTTTTTTGTTATTATTTTTTTTTATTTCAATTCCGATTAAGTATTGCACATAAACTGAATATGCATGCTCGGGATTGACGGATTACAAACGATAGCTCGACGCAAGCGTTTTAAACGGCGAGTTTAGTGTTCTCTGAACAGTTTTTTTACGGTTGGCCTATTCGTAGTTTACTTCTATTAAGGATTCAATTCCATCACTTCTTGTCTTAGGAATAAGTAGGCCTAAACGGTGACTTTGGAGCCGTCCTAGCAACGAAGCACTCAATAAATTCAAAGTTGTTCTGAATTGGCCTTGTTGATTCCTACAGTTGTCCGCAGGTGTTCGCACTGTCCAATCACTGATTCATGTGTTTCATATTTGAAATAGAGATCTTTCATTGGTTATCGCTCGCTCGTCGACGGTGTTCGGAGCCTACAGGGTTGGTTTAGTCGCTTTAAATTAAAGTCCCCCATTGAAAATCAGTTGCGTTACTGAGTGGATAGACTCTAAATGTAATTTCATTTATTTTATTTTTTATGTTTCATTCTTGCACGTCGTTTCCGGAACAACGCAACAATGACGTTGCACTTTGATGATTGATGCGTACGTAATTCTACCATTGTTGTCGGTTGATAAAGTAATTACTATACACGTGTAGTCTACTTCAAAGATGATTTTTCCCACGTTGGTTGTTTTGAAAAAGGTACAGTTTGCGTGGCGGCGCTTGTGGGACAAGGTATCGTAAGTCTAGGGTGTGTTTGCGAGCGAGTAGGCTGCGCTTGTAGTTGTCTATGTAGCGAGGTAGCGTGAAGTGACGGGCGGCAACTAGGCCCGCCTGCAGTACCATAGGAACAAGACCATATGCCCTGGTTGTTCTGGTTCGAGTCCCATTTGGGGGTAAACCTTTTACCTACTATATTTCGTGCTAACGTCATCAGAGATATTAGAGATACGGAAAAATCGTAAAAACAATAAGTGGTACGGAAAAATAATTCGTCCCAAATCACTTTTTTTTCGTGCTTATGTTTGGTTGGATTTAAAACCCCTTATTGGGCAACTAGGCAGAGAATGGCATAAGTTCCAACTCTGGGTGTTTGAAAGAAGACAAAGAAGACTTTTAGCTCTTTTTGAAAGCGTTTAGCTTTTTTTACGTTGTTCTGTGCTTGTTTTGCCGGGATACGCGTCGATTGAATTTATGTTGCTTCTCGCATGCGCGTTAGTTGAAATTATGAATAGTCGTTTCGGTAGGTAGGTCTACTATTTGTTTTCCTTTAATGCTCGAATTCGATTTGATTATAACCATATTTTTTATAGATTACCATTGTTTTGTTATTATGTTTGAGTTGAAGGGGTATTTTTAAATTAATGTTCATTCATATCACCTTTAAATTGTATAGTCCAGCAGACACATTTTGTGTAAAGAGTGGCAACATATCCTTGAGTTAACAGGGAAGGATACCTCTACGTCAAAAACCGCACAAAATTTTAATTTATAAATTATATCACAAGAATGGGCTTCGAAATCGAAAATCTGAATCAACAGCGCACAGTGGTTTAGTAAGCCCTACACACTGAATGCTTTAAATCGTGTCTTACATTATAAATAATCAGTATGTTTTTTTATGTATAATTAATTTGATTACTTTTATCGAATTAAAAATCAAAGTAACCAAGCTCATGGTTATGATATTTTATTCAGTCTGTAGGGCTTACCAAAGCACAGTGCGCTGTTGATTTAGATTTTCGATTTCTTGTTTCAATCTTGAGATTTAATTAAATAATGAAAATTTTCTGCAGTTTTTGACGTAGAGACTACCCTTCGCTCTTAACCAGTACTGTATTATTGTTACGATGTAAGGGTGGCCTAACATTGTGACGTAGGCCTACCTAGTGTGAGATACGTCCTTTCACGTTCCCTTCAATGGCAAAGTACGGAGCGGCTGTGATGTTCACGTGTTTATTGTTGTTGTTTATTGTTAAACGCTGGGCTATCAACTCAACCAACCAGTCGTTTAGTTTTATTGTGTTTCACTTTTATGGATCAAATAGTTTGATATATAATACCACTGTAACAACAAGTGCTGTTTCTGAATTTTGTCACCACAATAATGTTTAGTGGTATTTTTTTTTTTCAAAATTTATTTGATTATAATGTGTATTTGTTTTCATTGTGGTTGACAAGCTGGTTTTTGACTTAATGGTTTCCAATTTGAGGGACGTTTAGCGTGGTTCTACCTTGTTGAAATCATCGGAGAGTGTTCCAAATAGAGTTTTGTTGGTTTAGTTGAATAGCCCGGTGTTCTGTTCTGTGTGTGTATTGTACGGCTTCACGGATGGCTCCTCAAACCTATAGTATTGTCTGTACGGCTAAATGACGCCGATATTACCATAGCCTCATAGGTACGAACAATGAATAATGAATTAATGACCTTCAGACAGTAGATAGATACCTAGGCATGTGAATCTGCGCCTGAATACTCGCATCCCCAGCCAATACGAGGACCTGCTTCATTGGGTAATCAAATCACATTTCCCTTCAGCAATCACCTCAGAATTTTATTTCCTGTTATAGGCTACAAAAAAAAAGATTTTTTTTTTTCTATAGACACTTTTTTGTAAAAAATGCCTCTGTTTAAAATGGGAAAATAATAATAATAATAGGCCTAAATTGCTGTATTGGCTGAAATGGTGTTTTGTTTGAAGGAATTGACTATCTTTTTTTCTTCTCTGCAGAAATCATGAAAATTATAAATACTTTATTTTTTTTATGAAAATTATAATTTTTTTTTTTTTTTGAAATCATCAAAATTAGAAACTTAAGTAAAAAAAAGTGCATTTTATTTATGGGTCTCGCATCATGTCGACACAAGTGACGAATCATAATCGATTTCATTTTTACAATAAATTAACAAAATCATAAATTTGAGTTTTTAAAAAAAAAAATGCATTCTATTCGTCGGTCCCGCATCGCGTCGACTGACACGAGCGACGAATGCGAGACTGTCGTGCCACCTGGTGGGAGTTATTGGCACTCGGCTCTCCACGTCCGGGAGAAGTGGCCCGTTGCCAAATCTCTCTCTCGCACTGTACGACAGCCGGACTATTTTTAAACCCGACACATTCGTTTGCCTGCGGCGTCTGTCTGTCCACTCATTTCGAGTGCGGGCAGCCGGAAATAAGACCCGACCGAGTAGCCTACCTACTTGAAGTGCCTACTCTCGCCCCCGCAGGGGTACCAACCGCTTTCGGGGCTACCGAACTTGTCACTTTCGCTGTTTTTTTATTTAAAAAAAAAAAAAAAAAAATTTGAACAGAAGTTGACAGTGAAGATCAAACACGGTTGGCAATGCCAAGGTTTTTAGATAACATCTGTTCCAAGTTCGCTCCACCATCTTGAAAAACAAAGTCAACTGTCAATAAATTGTATTGACAACGGTGCTCGTTTTTGACGTCGAAATGGCGAAGTGCGTGCGTGTTTTTTCGTGTGTAAGGTTACGACGTCGGTGTTTGCGCGATCGAAGATAAGCCGCCGTGAAGGTCTTATCGCACTGCGCTATTTACGTTCACTGAAGTTCAAGCGAAAGATAAATATAGTACAAAGACACAAATAAACAAGTGAGCAAAGATTATATCTCAGATTGTGCAACATGAAAAGTACTCGTCCTCTAGATTAGCCTCGTTACACGTGAGAAAGCCAATCCAAACGTACGAGAACTTAGTCCAATCGAGGTACTGACTTTCTGACAGGCTCAACATTCAGATTTAATGTACGTAAAGTGCTATTAAATACATAAAATAAATAAATAAATTAAGATACCAACATTGCGTTCATAATTAAAGTCCCCCACTGAAAATCAGTTTTGTTACTCAGTGGGTAGACTATAAATGTGAATTTGTTTATTTATTTATTTACGAGGTGTTTGTAGGCCCGGTGGATGACGAACGGTCATTGTAGTCGAAGACAACCGCCAGTTTGGTCATGAAAACGTGTGTCGGTGCGTTTCAAGTCACCCGACAGTGCACACATGGTTATGACAACCTGTACACGTTGTCCTAGTGGAAGATCACGAAAGCAGTGTGTGCACGTGGTTATACGGACGCACTAGTAGGGCTCTACAGGAGTTGAAATGTATCAAAAAGATTTTGTACCGGCTTAAGATCTCGTTCGATCTCAAATAATCTTGCTTAAATATCTTTACATACAACAAATCATTGCACATGTTGTCACGAAAACACATAGTTGTGTTTGTATTATCGATTTATGGATATTTACATAGACGTCATTTAAGATTATTAACAGTAGCAAACAAACAAACAAGTAGAAATAATAGTGTAGCGGAAGCTTAAGAACAAAGTGTAATACATAATGAGAAAGTAGTATCTAGCTAACACAGTGGTGCCAACATAATCCGTGCAAAAACACTAAATGCGTAGCAGACACTAGTACATACAGCTAACGCAGTGGCACCAACATTATCTGTGCGAAAACACTAAATGCGTAGCAGACGCTAGTACAGCCATCGCAGTGGTACCAACATTATCTGTGCTAAAACACTTAATGCGTAGCAGACGCTAGTACAGCCATTGCAGTGGTACCAACGTTATCCGTGTGAAAGCACTAAATGCGTAGCGGACGCTAGTACATACAGCCATCGCAGTGGTACCAACATCCGTGTGAAAACACTAGATGCGTAGCGGACACTAGTACAGCCATCGCAGTGGTACCAACATCCGTGTGAAAACACTAGACGCGTAGCGGACACTAGTACAGCCATCGCAGTGGTACCAACATCCGTGTGAAAACACTAGATGCGTAGCGGACACTAGTACAGCCATCGCAGTGGTACCAACATTATCCGTGTGAAAACACTAGATGCGTAGCGGACACTAGTACAGCCATCGCAGTGGTACCAACATTATCTTTGTGAAAACACTAAATGCCTAGCAGACGCTAGTACAGCCATCGCAGTGCTACCAACACTGTCCGTGCGAAAGCAGTGTACGCTTATGTTCGTGAGTAGACATTAATACAGCTAACGCAGTGGTACCAACATTATCTTTGTGAAAACACTAAATGCGCAGCAGACACTAGTACAGCCATCGCAGTGCTACCAACACTGTCCGTGTGAAAGCGGTATACATGTGTGCCCACGCAAAGACAGTAATACAGTAATACAGACATATCAGTCTAGAAGAAGCTTACCAACACAGTATAACTCTAACGTAGACAGTAGCACAGCTAGTGCTGTGCTCATGAGCAGACAGTAATACAGCTAACGCAGTGGTACGTACCAACATTATCCGTGTGTGAAAACATTAAATGCATAGCAGACACTAGTGCATACAGCCATCGCAGTGGTACCAACACTGTCATACAGCCATCGCAGTAGTACCAAGCGTGGCCCAGGCTGGAGCTGTTACCGGCGCTCCACCATGCGTCGTGGTGGCTCGTCTGGGTGGTCTGGGGCCTCCTCCTGGCAGCGACCCTCTACTCCATACTGCTGGGCGCGCTGCAGCACTGCACGCTGCGCAAGCAGTACAGCAGTACGCTGCGGCCGTGTTGCGACGGGGGGCGGAGACGCTTTGAGCCGGCCGCTTGTCGAGGGGGGGCCAGCGAGATGCGGCCCCCCCGCTGTTTTGTCTCGCCCGCCAAGGTACCACTTCGCACTGTTTTGTGTTTTGTATGGGAGACCGTATGACAGCAGCGCTGTGAGCGTTCCTGTTCACACAAATGTCAGTATGCCCCTCAATTGACGCATACAATGATGTCATGTAAATACAGATGGCTGTGGGACGGCTTAACCTTACCCGCGCGCGAAGAGTGTGGTAGACTGTGTTATTCCAGCAACCATTGTACCAGGTTTCACTTGTTTTTTGGATTCTTCAGCTGATTGTTATTTTAGTTACATAAAACTTATTAATAATTAAATTTTAAGTGCTTAAATATGTCTATAATCAAAATTACTGTACATAATGTGTTAGAAATGTAACATTTGGAGCACTTGACTGAAGTTAAGCTAATACAATAGGCAAACTGAACGTCATCGCTCACAGCGCCCTCTATCTGTCATACGGTCGCCCATATTATCTATGGGGGAAATATATGCATGGTACAGAGACCTATAAATAAATGTTATCGTTTTGTACAAACCAGGGCAATTATACCCAAGGTTCTTTGCTATGTGAAGGGGACGTGAGGTGTAATTTACCTAGATCGTATTTTGTTAATAGTGTACATGATATTTATTTATGTATCTATTTATTTATTTATTTATTTACTATGGGAAAACCGTGAGAGATGGAGGGAACTACTAAACAGCCCTCTGGTAACGGAAGAAGTGATCGGGGAAGAGGTTGAGGAGGTGGTTGTGTCAGGCCTGGCTAGCCGGCAACGAAGACATTAGCCTAAGACATGGAGTACTTTGCTACTCCCCCCTACTCGATAATTAAGTTGGAAACGGGGTCAAGATATAATATATATTTATTTATTTATTTATTTATTTATTTATTTATTTATTTATTTATTTATTTATTTATTTATTTATTTATTTATTTATTTATTTATTTATTTATTTATTTATTTATTTATTTATTTATTTATAAAAGTGATTCACAAAGGAGGACAAAAAGGACATTTTTGTTTTCAAAATATATTGTATGGAGAGCCATTCGTGAAGTGCCGTCGTTTATTAATTGTACTAGTATATTTCATGTGTATTATATGTGTAACATGTTAACCAGTTTTGTTTTATGTTCCTAGGCCTACTCGATATATTTGTTTGTTTGTACTTGTCTTCGCCTAGTTATAACTTGTAATGATTATTTGCTTACTGTTGTAATGGATACCTAATATAGCGCACGGCCGCATTCCTGCACAAATACATGAACGCGGGAGACGATGTTTATGTGCGGGAATGTGGCTGCGCCTGGTCTTTGTTTCGAGCGGAGCGAACAATTACGCGACGGCCTCAGATCCGTCGCCTAAGAGCGAAGGATACCTCTACGTCAAAAACCGCAGAAAATTTTCAGTTTTTAATTATATCTCAAGATTGAAACACAAAATCGAAAATCTGAGAAACCATAGCGCTGTGGTTTGGTAAGCCCTATACACTGAATGGTAAATGTATTTAACCCATCCGCATCAGTTGCCTCATTCGGCTGGCCGCCCCCGGAAACCACGCACTTTTAGCGCGCGCCAAGGTTTGCACGAATACGTCTTCATTGTCACTTTCGTCAATGTCCATACCAATGTCCACATCGCTATCACTGTCACTGATAATAGTAGACCTAGCAGTTTTACTAGCGGGAACACGCACATTCGTATCTCTAAGCGTACGCCTACAGGCGAGACATAGGCCTAGGCCTAGGCCTAGTGTCACTGTCATTGTCCATTTCACAATCGCTCTCACTCTCATTTGAAACCACAATATTTTGTAAGTTTGGGTTGTAAACACCTTCTCCATCACTGTCACTAAAATCAGATCCTAGAGAACGTCTAAAATCTGTCTAATGTCACTTTCTTTGCCCCGAAAACAACGACTGCTTTCCGGCCCAAGTCCATCTTGACAAATTTGACTGCTGATCTAAGTTTCGGATCGAGATGAGTGGAGATAAAATCGATTTTAAGAACAAACAAAAGCCGACAGAGTTCAAGAAATGCACACTAGAATCGCCACTAGCTTGAGCAAGAGATTGCAGGAATTAGTTCCGATATCGTACGCTAGATAGCACCACTATACATGTTCAAAGTGAAGCGCGCGCAAGTGCGTACCAGTCCGCTTCTGGTTACCGTGGTCAGTTTCGTATAAGCGTACCAGTCCGCTTACCGATGCGGATGGGTTAATGTTATAATCAGTATGACTGTGATACTTATTTCATTTATAAAATAAGTCATTTATGAAATAAGTACTATCACAGTCATACTGATTATAATGTTAGATACATTTATCATTCAGTCTGTAGGGCTTACCAAACCACAGCACTATGATTACTCAGATTTTCGATTTTGTGTTTCAATCTTGAGATATAATTAAAAAATGAAAATTGTCTGCGGTTTTTGACGTAGAGGTATCCTTCCCTGTTAACACGACAGAGTCGTTCTGATTTTAAAACCGAGCAAACGAATGTTTGATTTGGTACGATCGCACACTTTTTCGAACTTATTCGATAACTTCGACGAGGATTCGTTGAATTCTGTGCTTCATCGTCACGAAGGCTCCGAAGTTGCCGATATCGCATCGCGAGCTTTGCTGAACGAAACGTGTTCGCTCTCGCTCTCGCTGAGGCAAAGACTGGTTCGTACGAGTACAAGCTTCGAACGCATAACAATAACGTGTTTGTTTTACTAGTCAATAATAATAATAATAATAATAATAATAATAATAATAATAATAATAATAATAATAATTAATAATAATAACAATGCTCTTTTTTCACCCGTTTTTTGGGTTGCAATTTTATACCCGTTTTCGAGAACATCGAGAGAGTTTTTCACGAGGCGGAGATATTTTTTTCTTGACTTTTTGTCGCCGTTTTTTTTTTTTTTTTTTTACGAACGGAGCATTTTTTTTTTTTTAAGAGACGCTTTATTGTGGCATTAACCAACCGGGCGGTAGACGACTCACACACACACACCCCCGTCTCACAACCCAACGACGCTCGCCGGTCGAGTTTCTTGGACGGAAAGAGAGAGAGAGAGATACTCTTTGCACGTTTATCATACGAAATGTATTGGATAGATATTTGGGCTTAACGTCTCATATTTTTGCAACTTGGCTAATCGATACAATGAGTGGGTGAAATATGAAGATGAAATGGGGGGCAGTTTGGAGTAGGAGGGCAAGGAGGAAAGGGGAAGGGGGAGGAAAAGGGAGTGGGGAGGATTTAGACTGCCTTTCGTTTTGCTTCTCCTCCTCGACCTGTCCGGCTAGGGTGGCCCTACCAGAAGCATACGCTTCCGCAGGCCTAGCTCTCGGGATCACCGAAGCATGCAAACCTGCCCACCGCGATAAGGTAGCAGTCCCTGGGCAGGAAATTTATTAAGGGGGGGGGGGGGGGAGCATAAAGCTGCGTCCACACAAATGACTAGTGATTATTGACTATTGACTACAACCCCACCGTGGTTATTTCTTAGTCAAGCCACAAAACCAACAAGACTCGTTTCATTGGCTGCGAGAGAGAGTTATGCGCGCTGATTGGCTGTGACTAAGACTTGACTTAGGAATTGAGATATTTTCAATTCGTTAGTCAATAGTCAAAAGTAAAGTTGTGTGAACGTCAACACGTATAGCCTATAGTTCAAATCACTTAATCAATAGTCATTTATGTGAACCGGCTTGTAGAGTTCATTGTCTTTTCGGTGTGCCCACGCGATTATTGTACACGAAGGAGAGACTTCGCAGTGAATACGTACGGGAGGGAGTCGAGTGTAAACTCTTTGGAATCGAAAGAACGTGACGCGACAGACTCTCTTTCCGTCCGAGCGACTCGGCGCGACGATCGTCGCTCACAAACACTGTTGCTGTCCTGTGTATATATCTACGGGTCGTGTCGCCCCAGCTTACAGTCGACGACAAGAGGTGGAACCTTGCGATACTACCGTAAATGCAGTATAGGTAGATAGATCGATCGATCGTTTTATTTCCTTTGACTATTACATTTTGTTACAGGTTTTTTTTTTTTTTTTTTACATATAAGTAATAAATTTCAGTCTTAACCCTAGAAGGGTATATGGAAAGTATGTGTTTTATGCCTAAGTAGATAATTGTATGTTATTTAATGAGACTATTTCTTATTGCAAACTATAATTTTTGGATTTTCTTTTTAACCATTTTGTGCATGATGTGAAACATTTTGTTTGTTTGTTTGTTTTTTTTTTTTTTTTAAGATGAAGGATTTTTTCACAATATTTATAGAATTTTGGACATTTCTGGAATCAAGATAAAAAAAATCAAAAGTTTGTTAATTTTTATTTTTGGTACAAAATAATAGCTCTGACAGTAACATTTTTTATTTAGTAATTTGCCCACATATTTTCAATTTATTTATCTCAAACGTACACCTGATACTAGAGATTGGTCAAATTTCCGGGCTTCTTTTTGCCGAATAACGTTTTGTAAGACCCATAATCGTTTAGGTGGCTCGTTGGTCCAGTGGTTAGCATCCCTGCTTCTAATGCAGAAGGTCCCGGGTTCAAATCCCGGTCCAGGCAGAAGTTTTTTAACTTCTATTAAGGATTCAGTTCCATTACTTCTTGTCTTAGGAATAAGTAAACGGTGACTTTGGAGCCGTCTTAGCAATGAAGCACTTAATGAATTCAAAGTTGTTCTGAATCGGCCTTGTTGATTCTGGCATTTGTCCGCAGGTGTTCGCACTGTCCAATCACTGATTCATATGTTTCGTATTTGAAATATCGATCTTTGATTGGTTATCGCTCACTCGTCGACGGTGTTCGGAGCCTACAGGGTTGGTTTAGTCGCTTTAAATTTAAGTCCCCCACTGAAAATCAGTTTCGTTACTAAGTGGGTAGGCTCTAATGTGAATTTTTTTAATTTATTTATTTATTAAATATATGTATCGAATGCCAAGACTGTAAGCTTGGCGACAAGGCCCCCCACTACTCACTCACACACGTACGTACGCTAACAACGTGGCTTGTGTGGCTGGCTGTACAGTAACACTAACTACCTGTAGAAGAGAGAGAGACAGAGAGAGGGGACGAGATCCAGCGTAGTCCAACGGGGGTAAGTGCTGACACACACACACTAGCGGGAGGTGACACCAGGTATGTGAACAAGTAGTAGTACGCGGGCTGATGTTATCGCAACGCGATCCCCTAGACCTTTAAGAAAAGCAATCGTGTAAACAATAGGGAATATTCCACATTTCTCAAAACGTATTTCATTTAATTTCATATCATTTATAGACCATTTTAAAAATGATCCAGGTATCTATTCTTGTTTCTCCCCACGGTCCTCTAAATCTTCAAGAACAACAATACACAACAATTAGAATGTGAAATCAAGGTTAATAGATGAAGATCTTGTGTCCATCAATGAACCTTGATATAACATTTGACAGCTCATGTTTGATTGTTCTACGTTGTTTTTTGTAACGTTTTAGGGGGCCGTGCGAGGAACAAGAATAGATACCTGGATCATTTTTAAAATGGTCTATAGATCTTCCCTTTGATAAGTACATAGTACATATATGGGTATAGTTTGGTTAGCCGAATGGTTCCCCAACGAAAGATAAGATTCAGATCTAGACCCTTATTATGTTCTTTGTTCATTGAATGTTGTTGATGTTTCATGTCATGTTCTTTTAATCGCCTCATCGCACATTCTCTCTGGCGACAGAAATGTTTCAAATTTACTCAAATACATTAAATGAATTCTCTCAGCCCATCTCGGCCCATTGGTGGTTGACCGGATATAAGCCTTCTAATTGGCCGGCTTGACAGGTACTATTCAACTCCACGTGGAGTGTTTTCCCTTTTTGGCGAAACAATTATGGCAGGTAAGATTTACACAAAACAAAACTTAACTGGCGGAAGAATCGTAGATCTTACGGAGGGGAACCGTCTGAGCAACCAAACTATATCGTCATATACTTAAACATTAAAGCGGCACAGGCCTTGGACTAAATAAAGCTTAGAATCTAAGGATAGCCTATTAAAGTTAAATTAAAATACATAGGTTGCCTATGATTAATTATACAATACAAAATACATAGGTAACATAAGTGTCCTCTGAAATAGATTGGCCTTTGTCTAGAAACACCAGCAACATACTTCTTTCACTTTGAAATGTCGCAGTTTGATTTTCATTGCGTTGCAAAGTATGACATTATTCCTTTCCCAGGCTTTTCTCGTAAATCGGATGGTTACTTCATAACTGAGTAAACATGATTGTTTATGAATGTATTTGTTAATCTTGGCCTTGCTAAACACTACACAATTATCGGAAAAACAACACTAATTGTTGCCCGATCACTTCAAAAACAGTCAAACCGATTATTCACTGAAATTTTATCACCATTGCAAATTAATGTCCAATCACTGACTCATATGTTTTGTATTTGAAATATCGATCATGGATTGGTTATCGCTCACTCGTCGATGGTGTTCGGAGCCTACGGGGTTGGTTTAGTCGCCTTAAATCAAAGTCCCCCACTGAAAATCAGTTTCGTTACTGAGTGGGTAGACTCTAAATGTGAATTTATTTATTTTATTTAATTCATAATGGAACCAAAAACCAGTATAAATATGCTCATTTGATTGGGATATTATTCGGCATAAATCCGATACGTATTTGATTTATCTTTTTGTGATAGGCTGATTGATGTTAGTCAGTTCTGATGTCATGTCCTGTTTTTTACCTCCATAATTATGTGCAGCATTTTCAGCTGACTTTCATTACTGAAAATATTTACGAAAATACGAAAACAATACGTTTGACTCCATAACGTTGTCAATAATTTAGTAACAACGAAACAGAAAGTCGGGAATATTCCCTATTGTGAAACAGTTTTTAAATGTAATACACTAATCCCTCTTTAGGTTATGAAAGTAGGTGCCAATCGGCTGGATGGAATGGTATATAATGTGAGGAAAGGATCCAACAGCTTACCTTCGTGTAAGATGATGGATTTGCGAGTTTGAAGTACACATAAAAAACATTTTACAAATATAACAAGACGTTTCGAGTTTCGACCGAGGTCTTGTTCACTCGAGAGAAGAATGGGTACTGCAACGTCGAGTAGTTGCAGTAGCCATTCTTCTCGAGTGAACAAGACCTCGGTCGAAACGTCTCGTTATATTTGTATTATGTTTTTTGTGTGTACTTCAAACTCGCAAATCCGTCATCTTACACGAAGGTAAGCTGTTGGATCCTTTCCTCACATTATATACTAATCCCTCTTTAATTGAAACACACATGTTCAGAGTGTTGCCTAATCGCTGGACAGAACTGTACCGCAAGCCGCAACACTTAACACAGCAATGAAAACAATTAGCCACATACTACTTGTACATATATATGTTTAAATCATGTTAATTGCTTTTTCATCAGAAAATAAAAATACATTTATTTACCTAGGCCCGGATTCACAAAAAGTCTTAACTGAGGCCTGGCCTAACTTTAGGATACTAGATTATACAGACCTGTACATACCCTCGACTTGACGTCGCTAAGAAACCCTAGTAAATAACAAATACTTGGGACCAAAATTTAGGCCCTATCTGAGTTGGTCTTATCTTTCTTCAAAGATGGTGGCAATGCGTCTATGACTTCAAAGTGTGAACATAAAAGATATCGTTTACTTACCTTGACATACGCATTTTCTGTTTTAAAAATGTGGAGGTATTACGAATCTAAACACTAAACTTTAAAACACCGCCTTGCAATACGTATTTCAATTTCACTGTGATTTCCACGAAAGTAGCTATCAATTGGGCTGTGTAGTAGGCCTATCATGGATTTATAATAGCACATACGGCACAGTAGGACCTGTCTTAAGTTAAGACCTTGTGAATCCGGCCCCTGGTACTCAGTTTGATAACAACTATACAGTAAAATGTATTTATAAGAAAATAATGTAAATAAAATCTTTTTTGAGGTCCCAGAAGGTTCTTATACATATTACAAGGGAATGTACAATCCTTAGTTACTGAGTCTGAGAGTTTGTTTTAAAGATGTTTCACTGTATTCAAATAGGTAATTGGATTATTGCTCGGCCTTACGAGCTACAACTAAATATTAAACTGTCCGACAAGTTTTTTAAGGCGACAGTTAAATATTTGTATTGTATTGTATTGTATTTATTAGCGGCTATTTGGTTACATTAGATGCAGCAGCAAGTACATGCATCGCAACATGAGCGTTGTCAAAATATGTTGGTAAATTAAATTAAAGCTATATACAGTATATACAAATTGGGTTACAGTTACAGACATTGGGTAGTAGTTACAGACATTGAGTTACAAATACATACATTGTGTTACAGTTACATTCATTACGTACTAGCGTAGGCCTACATACAATTGCTTGGTAAATAGTGCACGTAAGATAGATAGATACATACATACATACATATCAAGGATACACACTATTGTAGTCATGTTTCTTTAAAATCACTTATGGTATAAAGACACTTTTCCAATAAATAGCTTTTTAACTTTCTTTTGAACGTTTTGCTTGAAAGTCGTAAAGTATTTTACGATTGTGTTGTTACTTTTTAAGTTGTACGTACCGTTCAATCGTTAACACAGTTCTCGCAAGTTTAAGAAGGAAAGTGAACATATAGAACTTGGTTAGCGTTATGTCTGTATCCACATGATAAAAATGCTTTCAATAAATTTCAATCACAATAAAATAAAATACAATTAATAAGTACTTGGTTTTCAAAATTGCAAAATATATCCGCAGAGCAAAATGTCACAACCGATTAAAGTGCCCTCGAAGCAATTATAATGTAAATAGATTTCAGCTTGTATGTTTTAATTGAACGAAGCCATGTGACAAACATTGGTCCTTGCTCGTGTGCTGGAGACCAATGTTTTTAGTCGCAGTACTAGAACGGTTACAGTAGATGGATCTTGTACAATGACGAGAACGGAACACTGTTGATTTGCTTTCCTTTCAAACGTGCGTTAGGTTGTAGCAGATGGCTAGGGTTGACGTAGGTCAGGTAACCAGCAGCTTACCTTACATAGCGGCAGTCTGGAGACCTCGCTGCTACAGAATGGAATAACACAATCAATATTACTGTCGTACATATTTTTTAAAACATTTTTTTTGTGACAGCAAAAATAAGTACAGTGGAGCATCAATTATACGTTTCGTACTTATACGTTTTTCGTATTTATACGTGATTTCCATATGGTCCCGGCCATTTCCCATAAGAATCAATGTTAAAATAATTTAATTATACGTTATTTGGTTATACGTTATTTTCGGTTATACGCGACAGAAATTGTTCCCCCCAGACATCTTAGTAGCGATTATACGCTAATTGGTTTTATTTGTCATCCGAAATCACTTCCTGGAAGAGCAAGCTTTATCTCGTTCGGGATATGCAGCTGTGAATGCGCGAGAATGGAATGTTGTTATTGTCAAGCGGTCACCCCACCTCGCCCCCCTCCCCTCCTCCCATTCGCTACCCTTGCTCACGTCCGGCTCTTTGCAGGTAGCCCAAGCCCTGAGGCATCGTATAGCGCCAGCCCCTCACCCCTCCCACCATACTACGTTTCACAGAGTGTCTGTCCATGCAGATTGTTCCAAGTTTGTTGGTGTTTTTAAATTGATACCACGTGTTCATAATGGCTTGTTTTGTCGATTTGTTGTTTTATTACTATCCTCTGATTTTATAGTAACATTTCAAGTATTGATCTGATCGTTTCATCAATTTGTTGATTTAAAATAATCATCCGTACCCCCGACCTTGCCGACGTAATAGGCCTGCGGGCCGAGCGCGGGCGCTGTGTGATACATCCCTCGCGGGCGCTGAGCCGACAGCTGCCGCCAGCCAGTGATAGCGGTCTCCCGGTGACGCGCGGCCGTACAGTCGCGTCCAAAGAACACTTACGTAGCGGTCGCTGAAACTTGTTTCCGCGTTGACATTTAAAAAACGATTAATCGAGGTAAATATTGATCTGGGACGGGAAAAATAAAGCGATCGATGCTGAAAAACGGTACGGCGAGCAAAAATATTTGGAATAAAATGATTTAGATATCACTTTCGGTCGGGACTATTCGAAATAAAAACGACGATTTTCACGGCGCAACATGTAAAATATATATTTAGGCCTAAGCACCATTTCAACACCCCCCCCCCCTCCTCCCGCTTCTACGTGCGCTAGAACACACCGTGAAGGGAATTTTTGTACTGCAGAAAGAGGAGACTGCCGAGAGTCACCATCTCCACTCATTAACAAACGAAAACAAATGTAATATTGTAGTTATACGTTTTTTGTACTTATACGTTTTTTTCGGTTTGGCCCTTGGAAAACGTATAATTGATGCTCCACTGTAATTTATATAGCTGGTACATATTATGTTTTATTCAAGGTATATTTAGGTATTCAAAATTGAAAAACGTTGAAAGAACTTACCCGTACAATGTCTTATCTAAAAGACAAAGTTATCTTAAGCTTGTAAAAACAAATTTGGGAGGAAATCTTTCAAAATTGACAGTAACATTTTACAAGATGGGATTAAATTTGAAAATTATGTACTAGGTATTTGAAATTAAATACTTTAAAAAATTGTGTGAATTTGTAAAAAAAAAAAATTAAAAAAATTAAATTAAATTTTATTTAAGAGGTTAATATTTACATACGTGTTACTCTATGCTGTAGCGTTAATGAGAGCGACAGTACACCGCTAAGTCAGTCCCCCGTTGTAACTTGTACCCACCTACGTTTACCTCCACCCATCTCGCTCGGGCTATTTGACGTGTTCGTTAAGCCGGTTAATGCCACAGTTAAGTGTTAACGTTAGAAGATAACAGACGTTTTGTGAGCCCTCGTTTCATCGTAGTCGTAAGTAACGGTTGTTTACCGTGGCGTACAACACGTACTCTACAACAATGTACTCAACACGTACTCTATTCATCTCTCTGGTGAAAAACACGTGTTTAACGATTTCCTTTATGACTTGAGCGAAGTAATGAATCGCATTGTTACATTGTTGATAATTTCTTGTTTACAAATTTATTTAAGTACAGGGATAAAGATAAGCATTTGTATTACAGTAGCTAGTTAATATTTTGTAGGCAGTGGATAAATGCCTTTGTATCACAGTTTCCTTTAATAAATTTGATGATTTGTTGCCAATATGTAATATTTAAATTTTTGATCTGATTCTTAAGTAGATGTAGAAATATCAATGAAACAAGGTAATTATAAAGTATGAAATTTGTCAATTAAGGTTTTAATTAAATTCATGCCATCCATACTATTATGAAGTGTAGGATGATGATCAATATAAATTGTATGTCTAATCATTGATTATGAATTTATTCAAACTGACTTTTGTAATTTATCCGGTGACTCCGTTTGTATCTTAGCGAGGAATTGCAGTCCGAGTGTGGCGTACCTGGAATTGTATTGAGTGATGTGTTAGTCATGATATACACCTATACTATCGTGGTTTTCCGGGTATAGCCGTGTCAAAAGGTGGAACCAATCCAACGTTTCGACCATATTGCTATGGGCTTTGCGATGGCGGGTGTTATTCGGTAGCATCACTGTCCAGAGTTCCCCCTCGTGATAGTTGTTGGTGTCAGTGTCAGCACTCCACAAAGGTCCCTGAAGAAGCCCATTGCAATATGGGCGAAACATTGGATTGGTTCCACCTTTTGGCACGGTTATACCCCCGGAAAACCCCGCTAATATAGTTGACTCCCGCCGTGAAAGCCTCCGAAATAGATTATGATATAATATAATCCTCTTGTCAGGTTGGAGTGATGTGCTGTGATGTGATTGGTCGACTCCCTGGCCCGAAGGAGAGAGCCGTTGATGTTGCGGCCTGATTGTATCATGACATTATTCTTCATGTGATAACAATTCTAGGAAGTCGAGAGGGTGGCGGAAAACTAGGCCATGATGAATAATTCTTCTCACAATGTTTTCTGACAACGGGAAAGAGTATTTCCAGCATTGAAATCCCGCAATACCTAACCTTATTTCAAATTGTCTTAAACAATATTGAAGCGTTCTAATTGAGTCGTATATTTCAGAAAGGGCGTAAGTCCACTGACTGAACATAGTTTCGAGATAAATGTAAGAAAAAACTGTCCAGGACTTGCGCCCTTTCTGCAATAGACTGGAACTTTCTTTCTTATCAAATTTTTAGCATAAGAAAGAGCTGGATTTGTGCGTACTTTCTGCACTTAAATTGAGTCTATGTATATGTAGATATAGGTCTATAGATATGGGGAAAAAACTATCATTTTCATATATGTAACCACATCTATTAAAGAATTTATAGTGTATAATTGGATGGAAAGGCCAAATGGCTGAGTTAATTGGAACTCAGAACAAGATAAACATGTTCTAGTGAGGGAAAAGGTACAGAAGGACGACAGCTTACCTGAGAAAGTAGATACGTCGCTTTGAGTTTTTTAACATATAGATAAGAAAAATAAATAAATAAATATACTGAGTCGTTTCGGCCAACTCGCGGTCTTGATCACTCAGCGTGAGTAGAAAAACTAAACCAACAACCGATCTTCTTTCTCAGGTAAGCTGTCATCTTTCTGTACCTTTACTCTCACTAGAACATGTTTATCTTGTTCCGAATTCCAATTATTAAAGAATTTATGGGTACGTATCGCCTAGCTAGCGTTCTTACAATAATGTCCAGTTTTGACACTAGAAGCACTCTTATTAATAATTCTTGGCTGTCGGGTGTCGCCGCGTCTGTCGTTTATTAAAACCTGACGTTTCGGACTAATTGCATAGCCTATCTTCAGAGTGAAGAGACAGTCACTGAGAGAACCTACTCGATCCAGCTCTACCCAGCGACTGTGCCTCACACTGCCGTGCAATCTCCGACGCGCGAACATCCCGCCCGTGCGCGCTAGCTTGTTCTCGAACCTTCGCGATGTGCTTCGCATGTTCCGCCCGCGCGAGTTTCAAGCACTGCAACGTAGGCTGCCACGCCCTACTCAGCTTTAATCCGTCCTCCCTATTGAAATTATCAGGTTGCATTTCAATTTCAATAGCCTCTCGTACCAGGCGGGGGCGGCTATTGAAACGAGACGCCTACGAGAGGCTATTGAAATTGAAATGCAACCTGATAATTTCAATAGGGAGGACGGATTAAAGCTGAGTAGGGCGTGGCAGCCTACGTTGCAGCGCTTGAAACTCGCGCGGGCGGAACATGCGAAGCACATCGCGAAGGTTCGAGAACAAGCTAGCGCGCACGGGCGGGATGTTCGCGCGTCGGAGATTGCACGGCAGTGTGAGGCACAGTCGCTGGGTAGAGCTGGATCGAGTAGGTTCTCTCAGTGACTGTCTCTTCACTCTGAAGATAGGCTATGCAATTAGTCCGAAACGTCAGGTTTTAATAAACGACAGACGCGGCGACACCCGACAGCCAAGAATTATTAATATTGACTCGGGCCGCGGAAGCCTACAACAAGTTTTAGAAGTACTCTTTCCCTAAAATGTTTGTGTATGTGTGAGGATGTGTATTAGGGCTGTCGTGTTAAACGTTTAAACGTGTACACGTCTATGCAAAAATATACGTGTACAAATTGTCGTGTACGGTTAACCGCCCACTGTGACAAAATTACCAGTGGACACAAAAGGCAACAGGTACAATAATCAACAATGAATGTTATAAACTATTAAACAAATACTTTAGGCCTAACGATGTGTTTATTGATTCGTTCACTAGTGTCATTTCGTTGAACATTTTTTTGAGTGTAGACGCAAATGACATTTTTGTAATTATTATTTAAATTATGTTGGCATAAAGAGTAGCGATATATAAACATATTTAAATATTTATTCAAGAAACACTCTTGTCGTGGATGTTATGTGAAATCCAGAAATTAATGCACCACATCCAGACGTTGAATTGCCGGTCCCGATGGTCTAGGGGTTCTGGCGCCCACCCGGCAAGTGGGAGACCTGGGTTCGATTCCCAGTCGGGGTTGGTTTCTTAATTTTTGGATTTCATATATATATATATATATATATATATATATATATATATAATTAATTGGAACTCAGAACAAGATAAAACATGTTCTAGTGAGGGGAAAGGTACAGAAGGACGACAGCTTACCTGAGAACAGTAGATAGGTCGCTTTGAGAAACATATAGATGAGAAGACAAATTATTATTTTTTATATATATATATGATATATATATATAATATATTATTTTGTGAACTGTAAGTGTGTTACGTTTGCACGTTTAAACTTTAAACCTGAAAATTTCGGAAAATGAAGTGTTTTCTCCCGGCCCTAATGTGTACCCATACCACCGTGCTAGTGTGCGCCCTCTATATCGCGTGTGTTCTCCCCGCAGGATACGGACGCGGTGGCCACCGCCCCCTCTTCTGTCCGAGTGAGGGACAGATCTCAGTCCTCGAGCGCCGCCGCCTCGCTCGGACTAGTCGGCATCAGAAACCTCGGAAACACGGTGAGCAACGATCAGTTTTCTCGGGAAATTTCTTTTTTTTCTTTTTTTCTATGCAGAGATGGCTTCATCGGTCATTCCTCTTCCTCGCTATCCAATATAAAATGGCTTCCTTTTCTGACCTGCCCTTATCATTGGGCAGGGAAATTTAGTTCGTAATCTAGTTTTAATTTTCGTAAATTGATTTCAATTATTTTTTGTATTGTATTGTACTGTATTTTTTTGTACTGTATTTTTTTTCGTAATGTTGGACCCCTTGCACCGTGTGTGTTCGGGGTATATTACCTGTCAATTTTCTAAATCTAAGTTCAGTTCAGTTCAGTTTTATTAGCATCCTTTTTGGTTACATTGTAATACCCACATTACACGGTTCAATACTTTCCTCAAACTCATTGAATTCAAGGACAAAAAAGCATCAATTAATAGAAGCTACATTGTTGCAGTTTTTTACCAAACTGTTTTTGATTCGCTTTTGTTCTTGAATTCAATAAGTTTTACGAAAGTATTAAGTCGTGTAATGTCGGCATAGCATTGGATTTGTCATTTTCTTTACTATAGGCTTAATATGTACTAGCTTATTACATAAATGTTTCCTACTCAGAACTATTTACATTAGTCTATATACATATAACATAAATATTTACAATTTCTTTTGCTAAGCAAGGTTGGATAGACAGTAGTATCATATTTTGTTACCTACCCTACATACACTTAGGCATAGGTAAATATGTCATCTTTGTCATTGTTCATATATTCATTTACATTGTAGTAACAGTAACTAAAGCTGTATCCTTACAGACTAACATATATTACCATTTACATTGTCATTTCTTAGATTAGCTGTAATAAATAAATAAATAAATAAATAAATAAATAAATAGCATACATATACAGACGTAGTTATAGTGTACAGACATTATAGTTTTTTCTAATGTAGGCCTACCTGATCTACCTTGCTATCTCCCACTAGTGTTTAATTGACCCCCCCCCCCCCCCCTTGAAAGTCAGCAATTGAATTGACCGGCGTTTGGTCGAGACTGATAAAGTGGTACCACAGAAATCTTGTGAATGCCGTTATGTAGTAGATGAGTGAGTCTGAGCCAATCAGCTAATTGCTTATTTATTTATTTATTTATTTATTTATTTATTTATTTATTTATTTATTTATTTATTTATTTATTTATTTATTTATTTATTTATTTATTTATTTATTTATTTATTTATTTATTTATTTATTCATTTATTCATTTATTTATTTAATGTCTATCCTATTCAGTTATAAAAACTGATTTACAAAGGAGGACCTTAAATAAAACTAGGCTATGCAAACAATTAATAATAATAATAATGAAATCATAAAGAATAATAACAAAACCTGTTGAATTACTTTATTACTTTATTTGTCATAGGGTACTTTGAAAGTAAAATAAAATACACCGTTTGAAACAATACAGAAGAATGTGCCGTGTGTTTTAGCTCAGTACTGTACCTGTGTGTTGTGTTGCAGTGCTTCATGAACTCGGTGGTCCAGTGTCTCAGCAATACCAAGCCACTCAAACAATACCTGCTGGACAACGGTCACCTGTCCGACCTCAACACCACCATCTCCGAGATGAAGGGGAGCCTCATCAAAGGTATATATATTATTATACATTTTTTTTTTTATTGTTTTTTTTTATTATTATTATTTTTTATGTATATATGTATCACTGTATTTATTTTGTATGTATTCATTAATTAATTTATTTATATATTCATTCGTTAATTTATTCATTTGTTAATTTATTCATTCATTCATTTATTTATTTATTCATTTATTTATTTATTTATTTATTTATTTATTTATTTATTTATTTATTTATTTATTTATTTATTTATTTATTTATTTATTTATTTGTTTGTTTGTTTGTTTACTTATTTATTTATTTTTTTTTCTTTCTTTCTTTCTTCATTCTACAGGGTACAAATATTGGTACAAACTACAAATATAGATAGGCCTACTATACATACAAAATATACATACATTTAGAAACAACAGTATTCAGACAATAGACAATAATATAAAAAATGTGAAATAAGAAGCAGCTGCAGTCAGGTAATCATTTAAACGAGCTGAAAAAGTCATCATATAGACCTACGCCCGCAGTTGTCATAACAATAAAATCTCGTTGAATGTGGGGCGAAGTTGAAGGGACGGGTCAGAAAGGCGGAAACTCTACTATAACTATATAGTGTACTAGAACTAATACCAATACGTAATACTAATGGTAATAATAATTTTAAACACAGTTCCATGGATAACAAAACTAACACGACGAAATTACGTAAATAATGCAACTTCATGAATTGCGCAAGGAATAGGTAAGAGTGACAGGAATGAAAACTAATGCCATACACTCTACAGAACATAAATAAAATAATGTGGTCTTTAGTAGAGGACATATTTTATGAAATAATTTATCATTTTTTTTTTTTATTAATATTTTTTTTTTTTTTTTTTTTAACGAACGTGTTTGTGTCGTCAGCGTTTGCGACGGTGATCCAGGAGCTGTGGGACCCGAGCGCTTCCATCGTCAGCCCCAACGGCTTCAAGAGCCAGATAGGCCGCTTCGCGCCGCGCTTCAACAACTACAACCAGCAGGACGCTCAGGAGTTCCTCCGTTACCTGTTGGAGGGGCTGCACGAGGACGTCAACAGGGTGCGCTCCAAGCCGGTCAGACTCTCGGAGAGTCCCGACAACATGCTCAGGTGAGCGCTTATTTTATTTTATAAAGAATTTAAAAAACAAAAATAAACCTGAATTTTTGAAATTTTTTTGAAATTTTTTTTCTGGATTTGAAAAAAAAAAATTAAATTGATTAATTATTTGAAGTGTTAATATGAATAGATAATTTAAGGGAGACGACCGTATTGGCACATTTATCTTGCCCGGGAAACGTTAAAAAAAAGATAGTATCGTACAAGTAATTTACCGATAGTACCGATTTCGGAGTTTGCCGGTACTGATTCAGTTTGATCGTTTTCTCGTTTAAAATTGATCGAGCCCCTCAGGCTCTCGAATAGTCCCGACAACATGTTTTGGTACAATCAACGTCGTAATATTTTTTTAATAAAAATATTAGGCCTATTTTTTTTTATTATAAAAATTATTTTTATTTACCTTTTAAAATTGTTTTTGAAAGTGTTAAATGTAAAAGTTTAAAATTTGTGTACAAAAACATAAAAATTAGAAGCTTTAAAAAAAAAATGTTCCTACAGTTTTATAATTTTCCTTCTAATATTTATCTACATTTCTCCCTCGTGCAGCAACGATCAGAAGGCTGCCGAGTACTGGAAGCGTTACCTCCGCTTCGACAACTCCAAGATTGTTGACATCTTTGTGGGTCAGCTGTGCGTCTGTCAGCACAGCTCGCTGACAATATATACGTTTCTTTGTGCAGCAACGATCAGAAGGCGGTCGAGTACTGGAAGCGTTACCTCCGCTTCGACAACTCCAAGATTGTTGACATCTTTGTGGGTCAGCTGTGCGTCTGTCAGCACAGCTCGCTGACAATATATACGTTTCTTTGTGCAGCAACGATCAGAAGGCTGCCGAGTACTGGAAGCGCTACCTCCGCTTCAACAACTCCAAGATTGTTGACATCTTTGTGGGTCAGCTGTGCGTCTGTCGGCACAGCTCGCTGACAATATATACGTTTCTTTGTGCAGCAACGATCAGAAGGCTGCCGAGTACTGGAAGCGTTACCTCCGCTTCGACAACTCCAAGATTGTTGACATCTTTGTGGGTCAGCTGTGCGTCTGTCAGCACAGCTCGCTGACAATATATACGTTTCTTTGTGCAGCAACGATCAGAAGGCGGCCGAGTACTGGAAGCGTTACCTCCGCTTCGACAACTCCAAGATTGTTGACATCTTTGTGGGTCGGCTGTGCAGCACGCTGCGTTGTACCGTATGTCAGCACAGCTCGCTGACATTATATACATTTCTTTGTGCAGCAACGATCAGAAGGCGGCCGAGTACTGGAACCGTTACCTCCGCTTCGACAACTCCAAGATTGTTGACATCTTTGTGGGTCGGCTGTGCAGCACGCTGCGTTGTACCGTATGTCAGCACAGCTCGCTGACAATATATACGTTTCTTTGTGCAGCAACGATCAGAAGGCAGCCGAGTACTGGAAGCGCTACCTCCGCTTCGACAACTCCAAGATCGTTGACATCTTTGTGGGTCAGCTGTGCGTCTGTCGGCACAGCTCGCTGACAATATATACGTTTCTTTGTGCAGCAACGATCAGAAGGCTGCCGAGTACTGGAAGCGTTACCTCCGCTTCGACAACTCCAAGATTGTTGACATCTTTGTGGGTCAGCTGTGCGTCTGTCAGCACAGCTCGCTGACAATATATACGTTTCTTTGTGCAGCAACGATCAGAAGGCGGCCGAGTACTGGAAGCGTTACCTCCGCTTCGACAACTCCAAGATTGTTGACATCTTTGTGGGTCGGCTGTGCAGCACGCTGCGTTGTACCGTATGTCAGCACAGCTCGCTGACATTATATACATTTCTTTGTGCAGCAACGATCAGAAGGCGGCCGAGTACTGGAACCGTTACCTCCGCTTCGACAACTCCAAGATTGTTGACATCTTTGTGGGTCGGCTGTGCAGCACGCTGCGTTGTACCGTATGTCAGCACAGCTCGCTGACAATATATACGTTTCTTTGTGCAGCAACGATCAGAAGGCAGCCGAGTACTGGAAGCGCTACCTCCGCTTCGACAACTCCAAGATCGTTGACATCTTTGTGGGTCAGCTGTGCGTCTGTCAGCACAGCTCGCTGACAATATATACGTTTCTTTGTGCAGCAACGATCAGAAGGCTGCCGAGTACTGGAAGCGTTACCTCCGCTTCGACAACTCCAAGATTGTTGACATCTTTGTGGGTCAGCTGTGCGTCTGTCAGCACAGCTCGCTGACAATATATACGTTTCTTTGTGCAGCAACGATCAGAAGGCGGCCGAGTACTGGAAGCGCTACCTCCGCTTCGACAACTCCAAGATTGTTGACATCTTTGTGGGTCAGCTGTGCAGCACGCTGCGTTGTACCGTCTGTCAGCACAGCTCGCTGACCTACGACCCCTTCTGGGACCTGTCTCTCCCGTTGCCGACGCGTACCTGCACGCTTAGGCTGCAGCAGTGTCTCGACCACTTCACCAAGGAGGAGGTGCTGGACGGAGACGAGAAGCCGGTACGTTGCCAACCAAACAGACGAGACAAAAATATTTTTTTTTTAATTTTAAGTTTAAAACTATCATTTTCAACAAAAAAAAATTTTTTTGTTATTTGCATAAATACAAATTTCTAGTAATAGTCCAGCATCAAATGGAATCCTGTGCAATTTCGAGGAAAGAGTATAGCACCATATACCAATGTGTTCATAAGGTTTCACAGTATTTAGCGCACTTTGGTGCCAGAGCGATATCCGCGACTGGGGGCGGGGGCGGTGCCCCCAATTTTGACTACGCATTGAATTGAATATCGCTCAATTACGGCCAAACGGTTGGTCTGACAACGAAAATGATTATTATAAAATATATTTGTGTGTAATTGATAAATATTTCCTTGTCACAATTATTCATGTACGGTACATAGTGCGAAAGTTATCGTCAATTAAGTATAAAATTAATATATTCTCAATATATAAAACCATGGGACAACCATATATTATCAAAACATTACAAACATATTCATACACGTGTAGAAACGTCAGAGTGTTGCCATATCGATGATTTTTTTTCATAATTTTATCTTTATGCAATTGGTATTAGTGAAGTATTAAAGACAAGAATGCGTGGGGCTTTTGTGCGTCCGCTAAACACAAGTGTAATGCATAGAAGCATTGGCAATCATAATATTGTACTATTTCGAAAGAAAAGTACACTTTTATCTTCGTTTTAGCTTGTAGAATAATAATTTGGATGGTTTAAAATTGGGCGTTTACAAGTTGTACATAAAAAACAAAATGGCCGACTCTCATGAGGTTTGTCCTATTTATCTTCACAACCGTGCATTTTTTGGCAAAACTTAATATGACAAAAATTGTTTCTAGTAAAATTCTCTACACATATGATACTTGGATATTTTCATAGGAAGTACTTCTTAGGTAAAAATTTAATTTTTGTATGTGTGCATCTGAACTCAAATGTACAAAACTTGGCTCCCGTTCGCTTCTTGATGAAGCAACTGTGACCTAAGAGAAAGGTCTCAATCTCTTCTTTTAAGCTCATAAAATAATAATATTGATGGTGCCAAGCTCCAATGATAGGCGTTTACGAGTTGCATGTGAAAAACAAAATGGCTGCCACTTCAGGTGGTTTTGGCAATTGGTCTTCATAACCGTACTATTTATGACAAAATCTAACATGACAAAAAATATTCCTTGTAAAATTCTGCATACAATTCATATTCAGGTATTTTCATATTATGATTTACCATTTACCTACAAATTTAGTTTTGTGTATGTTAATATGTACTCAAATGTACAAGCATTGGCTCCCCTGGGCTACTTGATGAAGCAAGTATGGACTATGGGAGTGGGCTCAATCTCTTTATTTTAGGTTATAGAATAATAATTTCGATGGTGCCAAACTCAAGTACTAGGCGTTCAAGAGAAACACGCAAAAAACAAAATGCCCGCCAATAGGGTGTATTCAGATGTACATCCGTCGGTTGTTTGATGAAGCAAGTATAGGAGTGGGCTCAATGTCTTCTTTATAGCTTATAAAGTAATAATTGTGATGGTGCCACCCTTAAATATGGGGCATTATCGAGTAACACGTAAAATACAAAATGGCCACCACTATAGGTAGTTTTTCCAATTTAGCGTCATAACCGTACGTTTTATGACAAAATCTAATGTGACAAAAATTATTTATTGTAAAATTGTACATACATATGATATTTATATATTTTTATAGGACTTACTATTAACCTAAAAATTAAAATTTCTCCATGTTAATTAGTACTAAAATGTTTTTTTTTTACGTGTTTCTCTTGAACGCCTAATACTTGAGTTTGGTACCATCGAAATTATTATTCTATAACCTAAAAGGAAGAGATTGAGCCCACTCCCATAGTCCATACCTGCTTCATCAAGTAGTCCAGGGGAGCCAATGCTTGTACATTTTGTACTGTACTGTACTATCTAGAAGGCTGTGACTGCATTCGATCTATGGGAGTCGATAGGTCGAACGGTAGTCGAGAGTGGGAAATAAAATGTCTACCAGACTTGGTGAAGGGATCTTGGTGTTGAAGAGTTATCTTTAATCATCCACTTCACATCTCACCTTCCTAAACTTATTATTAGCTAAAACGACTAATAAGACATGGTGGCAGCGGTCAAACAGTAAACGGTTAGTAAAATTCGCGTGTTAAAAAGGGGAACAGTGTAAAACATAATACCCGGCGTCAAGCACATGGCACAAAGACAGAATCAGCCAACAGCAACGACGGCTGTTCCGCCCGTGATGGCAACGCAATATCAGGTGGCAATACCTCCACCTGAGAGGTTCAATTTTACAAGCGTTCAAGAGTGGCCGATATGGAAAAAACGTTTCCAGAGGTTCCGAACGTCATCTGGCCTCTCAAGAAAACCAGACGAGGAGCAGATAGACATGCTTATCTACATAATGGGGCACGAGGCAGAAGACATCCTGTTGTCGTTTAACCTGTCTAGTGAGGAAGAAAAGTCCTACGAGACAGTGTTGGACCGCTTCGAGAAACACTTCATTCCACAACGCAACACAATCTATGAAAGGGCTCGCTTCAACATGAGAGTTCAAGGGCCTAGCGAGGGGGCTGAAGAGTTTATTAGGTCACTCCACACACTGGCGAAAGATTGTGAGTATGGTTTGCTCCACGACGAAATGATCCGTGATCGCATAGTTATTGGAATGCGTGACCAGAAGTTGTGCGACAGACTCCAACTAGAACCAGGGCTGACCTTACAACGAGCCATAACAGCAGCCAGACAAGCAGAAGACGTAGCGAGACAACGTGCATCCCTGCGGGGTTCCGAAACTGCGGTAAGTGCTGTTTCAATGAAGCCTAGTCATACAAAAGGGAGAACTTTCAACAAAAGTCAAGGGCCTAAACAACATGGGCGACAAGGCAACAACAAGGGCCCTGCGGCCCCTGCCAATCAAAGTCCAGGCCTAGGGCACCCAGGCAAATGCTCCTGGTGTGGTCAAGACAGGCACAAAAGAGCCAACTGTCCAGCAAAAGGGGCTACATGTCACACGTGCAATAAGGTGGGACATTATTCCAAAGTTTGCCGCAGTGGGGGACCCAAGGTGCATCAAGTTCAAGCCCAGGAGGAGGGGGAATCAGATTCCAGTGACTCTGTATTTGTTGGTGCTGTCAACAACCACAAGAACACTAGACCGAAGAGTTGTTCGTGGGACAAGACCATCTGGATCAATGGAACAGAAGTCAAATTCAAAGTTGATTCAGGTGCAGATGTTACAGTGGTACCGTCCAACTCGGCATTTTTAGCCAACCAGCAGTTGCAACCGGCACCAACACGACTGTTTGGGCCTTCCGGAACCCAACTCAAAGTCGTAGGGGTCGTTAATGCTGAGCTTTCCTACAACCAGACTAGTTGTCAGCAAACAGTGTACGTTGTCGAGGACCTAATTACACCATTATTGGGACGGCCAGCCATTGAAGGACTACAGCTAGTGAAACTAGTGGATTCCGTTACAAGTAAGTCCGTCAACATTAAAGTAGAATACCCGTCACTTTTCAAAAATCTCGGAACTTTGCCTGGCGAGTACAAGATAGTGCTAGAACCTGATGCTATACCATTAGCCATAAGTACTCCTAGAAAAGTAGCCATTCCTTTATTGAAGAGAGTAGATGAGGAACTTAAGAAGATGGTGAAATTGGGAGTCATTACAGAAGTGCATGAGCCTACGGAATGGTGTGCGCCAATGGTCGTAATTCCAAAACCAAATGGAGGCGTTAGGATTTGTGTAGATTTGACACATTTAAATAAAAGTGTTAAACGGGAATTCCACCCTATACCAAAAGTGGAAAATACCCTTGCACAACTTTCATCAGCAAAGTATTTTACAAAACTGGATGCTAATTCGGGCTTCTGGCAAGTTCCGCTTGCAGCCGAATCGTCTCCGCTAACAACATTCCTTACTCCGTTTGGCCGATTCAGATTCCTAAGACTTCCCTTTGGAATAACTAGTGCTCCAGAGCATTTTCAAAGGAGAATGATGGATATTCTACAAGGAATTGAGGGAGTGTTAATTCACATGGACGATATACTTGTCGTGGGGGCAACCTTAGAGGAGCATGATCATCGCCTTCGGCAAGTTCTCAGTAGGCTACAAGAGATCGGCATGACACTCAACGAAAGCAAAACACTAGTTTGCGTTGATAAAGTGTCTTTCTTAGGACATAGCATAAGCCGGGAGGGTATTACTCCAGACAAGGATCGAATTGCAGCCATACTCGAAATGGACGCTCCCCAAAATAAGCACGATGTGCAGCGATTTGTAGGCATGGTTAATTCAGTAGGACGTTATATTCCCCGGAAATCCGAACTACTTGAACCCATCCTTTCTCTTCTACGCTCCAAAAACATGTGGCTTTGGGGCTCCGCGCAAGAGAAAGCCTTCAATGTTGTTAAGCAGTTACTAACTGAAATTCCAACATTAGCCTTGTATGATCCATTAAAGAAGACTACGGTATCGGCAGATGCATCGGCTTATGGCATCGGATGTGTTCTTCTACAAGAACAAAGCGACGGTGAAAACCGGCCTGTCGCGTACTCTTCGCGCACGCTCTCATCTACAGAGCGTCGCTATGCGCAGATCGAACGCGAAGCCTTGGCACTTACACATGCGTGCCAGGTGTTCAGCGACTACATTACCGGTCTCCATATTGTACTGCAGACGGACCACAAACCGTTGATTCCACTGTTCACGACGAAGATTCTAGACGACTTAACACCTCGTCTTCAACGGTTTCGTCTCCGACTAATGCGTTTCTCCTACGAGATCGTCTATATACCTGGTAAGGAGATGATTGTCGCTGATGCGTTATCAAGAAAACCGCTACAGGTGAACGAAGCCGATGAACTGGAAGAAGAAACTACTGCATACGTTCGTCTCGTAGTAGAATCCATACCCGTGACGGACAACTTTCTGAAGGAAGTGATGATCGAACAAAATAAAGACCCAATCTGCAATGCCCTGAAAGAGTACAGCATGCAGGGTTGGCCAGAGAAAAATCAAGTTGTAAAAGAACTGCAAGATTATTGGTCCGTTCGTCACGATATCACTGTCGAAGATCATTTACTCTTAAGAGGACAACGTCTGGTGATACCAAAGTCATTGCAAAAACAAGTCTTAACAAAAATACATGACGGTCATCAAGGAATCGTAAAATGTCGCTCGCGAGCAAGAGAAGCAGTGTGGTGGCCTGGTCTCTCGACGCAGATAGAATTCCTTGTTCGATCTTGTCCACAATGTATCCAACACTCAAAAAACCACAACGAACCACTCATTCCATCTGACTTTCCAAAAAGGCCATGGCAAGTTGTCGCTATGGATCTATTTAAACTAGAAGAGAAATGGTTCCTAGTCGTCACTGACTATTATTCCCGATACTTTGAGATCGCAGAGTTGACCAGTCTGAAATCTGCAGCCATAATTAATCACTGTAAAGCCATGTTTTCCAGACATGGTATTCCTGAAGTGGTACGCAGCGACAATGGGCCTCAGTTTGGAACCCTAGAGAAATCAGAATTTAAACAATTTTCAAAACTTTACGGATTTGACGTTGTTACCAGCAGCCCCAAACATAGCCAGAGTAACGGTTTCGCAGAGGCTGCGGTAAAAATAGCAAAACTAATCCTAAAGAAATCTGAAGATGTTTATACCGCTCTACGGGCGTATCGTACCACACCATTAGCCAATGGTTTCAGCCCATCAGAACTTCTGATGAACCGTCGTTTACGGACAACTCTACCGATGACTTCACGGCTCCTCAGCCAAAAACCGGACCTGTCGAGCCTGAATGTTAAGGAGAATGAGATCAAGATGCGGCAGAAGCACAATTACGACCGCAGACACAACGCTCGGGAACTGTCGGAGCTGACTGTCGGTGAACCGGTCTGGGTGATCGACATGCGCTGTCATGGCATTGTTACGGGGAAAACTGATGAGCCACGTTCGTACAATATTAGAACGTCTAGAGGTCTTCTCCGTCGCAACCGGTGGCATCTTATTCCGGCTCCGTACTTCAAGGATGAGGGTGAAGAAGATGATGACGTCAACAGAAATTGGAATACCGCCCGGGAGCCTTGGTCAACCAATGATTGTCCTCGCCCTAGTCCCCGTCCACCCGTGGAAAAGAAGAATCTCGACTCTCATTCCCCTAGTCGCAGTCCAACACAGAAGAGAAGCAATGTTGATGATGGGAGCCCAGTTTCCACGTTGCAACCTCCTATTGTTGATGAGAACTATAAGACTACTAGGAGCGGCCGTACTATCAAGGTGCCGTCCAAATTAAATTTATAACTTGTTTCAGAAGAACTTATCTTTATAAAATTTTGAGTTAGATTATTATAAAACTGTGTTAATCTTTAAAAGCTAATTGTGTATGAAATGTTAGTGGTTTACATGTGTCCTGTCTTTTGAGCCATTTGCTCCTTTAATGAAAAAGGGAGATGTACTGTACTGTACTATCTAGAAGGCTGTGACTGCATTCGATCTATGGGAGTCGATAGGTCGAACGGTAGTCGAGAGTGGGAAATAAAATGTCTACCAGACTTGGTGAAGGGATCTTGGTGTTGAAGAGTTATCTTTAATCATCCACTTCACATCTCACCTTCCTAAACTTATTATTAGCTAAAACGACTAATAAGACACATTTGAGTACAGATTAACATACACAAATCTAAATTTGTAGGTAAATGGTAAATCATATGAAAATACCTGAACATGAATTGTATGCAGAATTTTACAAGGAATATTTTTTGTCATGTTAGATTTTGTCATAAATAGTACGGTTATGAAGACCAATTGCCAAAACCACCTGAAGTGGCAGCCATTTTGTTTTTCACATGCAACTCGTAAACGCCTATCATTGGAGCTTGGCACCATCAATATTATTATTTTATGAGCTTAAAAGAAGAGATTGAGACCACTCCCTTAGGTCACAGTTGCTTCATCAAGAAGCGAACGGGAGCCAAGTTTTGTACATTTGAGTTCAGATGCACACATACAAAAATTAAATTTTTACCTAAGAAGTACTTCCTATGAAAATATCCAAGTATCATATGTGTAGAGAATTGTACTAGAAACAATTTTTTGTCCTATTAAGTTTTGCCAAAAAATGCACGATTGTGAAGATAAATAGGAAAAACCTCATGAGAGTCGGCCATTTTGTTTTTTATGTACAACTTGTAAACGCCTAATTTTGGAGCTTGGCACCATCCAAATTATTATTCTACAAGCTAAAACAAAGATATAAGTGAACTTTTCTTTCGAAATAGTACAATATTATGATTGCCAATGCTTCTATGCATTACACTTGTGTTTAGCGGACGCACAAAAGCCCCACGCATTCTTGTCTTTAATACTTCACTAATACCAATCGCATAAAGATAAAATTATGAAAAACAATCACCGATATGGCAACACTCTGACATTTCTATAAGTGTATGAATGTGTATGTAATGCTTTGATAATATATAGTTGTCCCATGGTTTTATATATTGAGAATATATTAATTTTATACTTAATTGACGATAACTTTCGCACTATGTACCGTACATGAATAATTGTGACAAGGAAATATTTATCAATCACACACAAATATATTTTATAATCATCATTTTCGTTGTCAGACCAACCGTTTGGCCGTAATTGAGCGATATTCAATGCAAAGTGTAGTCAAAATTGGGGGCACCGCCCCCGCCCCCAGTCGCGGATATCGCTCTGGCACCAAAGTGTGCTAAATACTGTAAAACCTCATATACACATTGGTATATGGTGCTTTACTCTTTCCTCGAAATTGCACAGGACTATGATTTTCGACACTTTGATGCTGGACTATAAGAAAGGTTTTTTTCTACGTTTTTTTTTTAATTAAATATTTTTTCCTCTCAACCACTTCACCAAGGAAGAGGTGCTGGATAAAGACGAGAAGCCGGTATGTATAAAACCAAACAGACGAGACAAAAATAATTTTTTTTTATTTTAAGTTTAAAATAATTATTTAAAAAAAAAAAATCTTTTTGTAAATACAAAAATGTCTAGTAAAAAAGGTTTTTTTCTCCGTTTTCTTTTTAAATATTTTTTTCTCTGATTCAAGAAAGGTCGCACGCCTCTCTGTAGGTATACCTACTTAACTCGCCCAGTTTTATCGAAGTACATTTTTCTTCAATCCATTTATAAATGTTAATATTCTAAATTTAACTTGTTAAACGGATGTGTGAAGATTTTAATGCGAACAAAATCACATCTCTATTTTAATAAACTATAGGCCTACTAAAGATGAAACTGGATCTGGCTCTTTTACACATTTTCTGTTTATCTGTAAGTCCAGACATCAGTGGAATGCATATTGAAGTGTACACACTGTAGTGCATTGAACCCCCCCCCCCCTCCTGTGAGAGCACACAATCTATTCAAGATATTTAATTGGGGGGGGGGGGGGGTCAATTCATAAGGGTCATCAAATGTGAAATGGCTTCTAGTAACTGAAGTATTGCCTTCTAGATCCCATCTTCCCACGCAATAAATCGCTCCTCGCTTACGGTGATTCTGCATCCGCCCCGGCCCTAGTTTCATACCAATCCTCTCCATGTATTGGTAACATGTATAGGGAAGGTGGGGGGGGGATACTCCGGCTTGGAGACACCAGGTAACGTGTCTAACCGTGTCTTCTTCTTCTCAAATGCCCACATTTGGCTATTATGCCATCATGCCAGATCTGGTCAACCAGTAGAGACACGCTCGCTTCTTTCTCCACCCTCTTCATGCCGCTCGGCATTGCGTCACGTTCCCCTGCCAGTTTTGGACATACAAACAGGTGGCTCCTATCCTGCTCCCCATTTCCACACAGCTTGCAGGTACTCGTCTCAAACACCCCCATTCGGTGGAGATGCTTCCCTAGAAGATCGTGCTGCGTTTTTAGCCTGAACTGGGCCGTTTCAATTTGCCGTGGAAGATGGTTGGTGGGCCTTTTTGAACTCATGGTATATTCCTGCCATGGCTTGTTTCTACCTTTCTCTACCCAGTCCTGCCTGATCTTCTTAGTGGCTGCAGCATTTACATGTGCTTTCATAGACTCGAGGGTTAAAGGTTTTGGCAGTTGCGGCATTCTGGCTCCTCGTTTGGCCAGATAGTTGGCCTTATCGTTTCCGTATATGCTGCAGTGTGATGGTAACCGTGTCTATCATATCTAACATGTCTAACTGTGTCTAAACGTGTCTCTCGTGTGTTGTGTTACAGACGTGCGCCAAGTGCCAGATGAGGCGGAAGTGCACCAAGAGCCTCACCATACAGAAGTTCCCCAAGATATTGGTGCTTCGTATCCTTTCCACGCCACCCGGCGGCCATATTGGTCATTTGATTTAGTGTGTTGCCTGGCAAAACAGTAACTTGTGCAATGACATATCAGAAATCAATAGGAATATCACAACGAGCATGGCCCTTCGACACAATACACGTGATACACCCTAGAAAATAATAATACCCACTAAATAACAAACATAGGCCTTGTGGTGTATCAACGTTATGGAAAGGGTTAAATAAACGAACTCAGGCTGACAATACTAGTAATGGGTTTACTGTATTAATCTCACTCACACACAAGTACCATTACGAGCCACTCACGACCGCGTAGGAGGGTGGCTACCTCCCAACTACCTGGGTCTTCGCGTGGTGCGTGGTTGGATGGTTGCAAACCATCCCCTCCACCTGCCGGCCTTGGTCAGCTGACCACACCACAGCCTACATTAAACAGATCAATAAAAATATAAATTATCAATACATCAATAAGACAGTACAGATATTTTTAGTTTGACGTACATAGCTTGAAGCTCCAACCCCTAGTTTTGTGACCACTAGCCAGCATAACAAATTTATGATTGATCATAAATAATATAATTTGAAATGAATACATATGATACAGTCAAAAGTCGTTACAACGAACGCCCTTACAACGAAATCATCGTTTTAACGAAATTTATTTGTGGTCCCGCCTGAATCCCTATGTTCACAATGTTAATTTGTTATCATTACAACGAAAATTCGTTATTACGAAAAGATCATTTTAACGAACAAATTTTGGTTCCCCTTGGTATTATTACACGTTAGTACAGCGAAATTATCTTCTGAAATGTAGATTATTTGGAATTCCCAGTCGCGTAGATTAGTGTTTTTCCGTGTATCGCCTCATTACATGGGCCGGCTGGCCTGCTAGCAGGTATCTACGAGAGTCGGGCAAGGTCATTGGCCGCCGCAAGACGAGCCCCCTCCCAGCCGACCAATCACGATCGAGGTTACGGAGCGAGGGACGAACTGAACTGACAACAGGCGGCTATCGCGGTCTCGCTTGCACTTACGCATCCTGAGCCTAGCACTTTCTCTCTCTCTCACGGCGGCCGGTCGCTGTAGTAGTTGAACTACTTCGTCGCGTCTCGCTCACGATACCACTCTATTGTTCTCTCTCGTTCGGCCGGGCGCATCTGTTCTCACTTTGAGGACCCGCCTGCGAGTCTACTGCCCGCAACACACATGTGTAATGCTGGTTGCAGGCCACACAGGGGCCATGCGTTACCTGCCATTACTCGCGCGCTACGCGACTTTTAAGCTTTGTAGACGCAATTTTGACCAATTTGGGGACTGGGAATCAAGTTTCCATCACACAAAAAACGCCGATCATTTTAACGAAATAATCATTTTAACGAAAAAAACTTTAGGTCCCTTCGAGTTCGTTGTAATGACATTTGACTGTATGATTGTCGGGTTGTCACGGGGGTAAGGGGTGGTCACATAGAGATGGAGGGGAGCGTTAAACTAAGACTATCTCGAGGCTAATATATAACAATATCAATAAAATACATTGGTCATGCACATACATGAAAACAGATGTATTCATAATAGGCCTACATAAAAACAAATTAATAAAAATAGTAAAAAAGAAAATAAATAAAATACATTAAAAAAATGCAAATTTATAATTAATGTCTTATAACACCACTAATATAAACAGAAAACAAATATTAATATTATTAGGGCTGTGCGAGTACTCGAAAAGTCGAGTTCGGTCGAGTAGTTACTACTCGACTCGAGGTGATCGAGTTTTTCATGTAAAACGAGTCGAGTTCGAGTAGTTTTGATCTGCTGAGCCGCCGTATTCAACTGGTTAAAAATACCGCCAATAGGTAGCGCTAGTATCCAAAAATAGCTTAAGTATCGATTTTATAATCGACTTTGAAGAAAAAGTGACCTATCGATCATTATCGAGCAGATCGATACACGCAGACGACGCTTATTAGGCCTATATACTTCTGCAAATTCGCAAAAAGTGTCTGCGTTTTTTGTGAACTAAGTGTGGATGATGTAGAAGTGGCAGCCAAACAAATGGAAGGGAATCTTTGAGAACCTAGGCCTACGAGATCGCTGACGCATAGGCCTAGGCCTACTATGTTCAAAGAGCCTAGGCCTAGGCCTAGACCCTGGTCGTAGGCCTAGGCCTGGCCTAGGCCTAAAAGTACCTAATCATCAAAGATATTATATTCCCTACTGATCATCACGTATTTACCATCATTTTTAAAACGTTCCATACAACTTAAGTTCAAAATGTAATCTTTGCATTATTAACCTCAAAATGGGGAAACGTTCGCCAACATGGTCTCACAAAAACAAAAGTGGCCATCTGACAACCCATCTGCAAAACAGATTACACTGTAGTTCTATTGTTTCTCTTAAAGTCTTTCTCCTGTGCCAGGTCCCCGTGTACAGTGTAGGCCTAGTACTAGGCCTAGCATTTGGCCATGCTTCAAGCATAGCCCTAGCCTAGGCCCTAGGCTAGGCTATCCCAAGACCCAAGACCTAGGCCAAGCGTTAGTACTTTCCTTGTCTAGATCACATAGGCCTAGACCCAGTTGGCAGAATTTGGCATCGTTTGAGCCTTAGGCCTAGGGAGACAATAATATTGAACAAATTACAGTATATGGTTTTAGGCCTGGCCCCAGGGACAGCTTTTAGGCCAAGGCCTAGCCTAGGTGAACTCGGCGGTAGCTTAGATGGGGTCCTAGGTCTAGTCTGCCTAGTCCTCTACCGGTAGTTATTCCTTTCCTGTATCTTTTTATTATATTCAGGCACTACTCGAAACTCGACTCGAAACTCGCGAGTTATTTACTACTCGAACTCGAACTCGACTCGATTTGGAAAAGTGCTACTCGCACAGCCCTAAATATTATCATATTATGAAATATAAAATAGAAAAATAATAATATAAATAAATAATAATATAAAAAAAAAAATCATCTAAACAACTAGAAAAATATAATATAGTCTACACTAAAATGAGCATGTGTTCTACGTCGTATATAAAGCCCTGAGCAGGTTCTCGAGTGTCGTACGATAAACCTCCTTGACCGCCCCCCGCCCAGACCTGAAACGCTTCTCGCCCAACGAACGCTACCGCGCGAAGCTGAGCGTTCCGGTGACGTTCCCGCTGGACAGTCTGGACCTCTCGTCGTACGCGGAGAGCAAAGACAAGAACTGCTTCTACCGTCTGTACGGCATCGCCAACCACTCGGGCACCACCTACTCGGGTCACTACATGGCGTACTGCAAGCATCCAGTCAGTGGGGAGTGGCACCAGTACAACGACACGAGGTAAGCTGGCTGTTGCGTCACCACCTACTGGGGTCACTACATGGCGTACTGCAAGCATCCAGTCAGTGGGGAGTGGCACCAGTACAACGACACGAGGTAAGCTGGCTGTTGCGTCACCACCTACTGGGGTCACTACATGGCGTACTGCAAGCATCCAGTCAGCGGGGAGTGGCACCAATACAACGACACAAGGTAAGCTGGCTGTTACGTTAGAATAGTACGAGGTAAGCTGGGTGTTGCGTGAGAATGACACGAGGTAAGCTGGCTGTTGCGAGAGAACGTTACAAGGTAAGCTGGCTGTTTCGTGAGTACGTTACGAGGTAAGCTGGCTGTTGCAAGAGATACGAGGTAAGCTGGCTGTTTCATGAATACAATACGAGGTAAGCTGGCTGTTTTTTTTGTTTGTGTTATTGAGTACTGAGCGTTGGGGTGACGCACCCCTGGTTGATGGTAACGAGAGCTGACGTGCTTGTCTGTGCTCTGATTGCAGGGTTAGCAGTATCTCAACCAGCCAGCTAGTCAGCAGCGAAGCCTACCTACTCTTCTACGAACAGACGAGCAGCTAGCGTGTCACGCTACGAAGTCACCGCGGGCGCGACGTCGAAGGAGCGGAGAGTCTTGTGAAAAAAATTGTTGTTTGTGAATCCACACGACCACGACCTATATATCTAGCGTAAACGTTTTATATAAATTTTATTAAGTTGCTCTTTTAATAATTTATTCGTTGTGTGTGCGTATTATGATTTGTGTTTTGCAAAGCGAACGCGCCTGCCCGTTAGCAGGAGCTCTAATCCTCGCCTGTCATCGGTCTGGATGTTTCGGTAATAATCGCTCGAGTCGTCGAGGTTGAAGGTGAATTATGTGGATAGTGGACGACGAACTTGGCTACGCGATTCGATGTTACTCTGCCGTTTCGGGGCTACTCTACGTGCGTGTTTCGGCAAATGGACGAGGCTGGAGGTGTGTTAGATGGTATTTGAATTTTGGAAAATTTTGTAGAAAAAATGTCGAGTAATTTTGAAGAAATGGGTTGATCGAAAATTAAACAAGGAGACGGGATAGTAATGGTTCACAGTATGTGGTTGAACCAATTCTTATTTGGACGTACTTTTAGAAACTAGTGTCGACAATTTAAATAACGGAGCTCGAACTTTGGAACTAACAAATGCTGAAAAATTGTTGGTTGCTATTAATTATTCACTCTCAGTAATTGGCACAAAATCGTGACCATTGTAGTAGATTTATTGTGACAGTTCGTAAAAGTAGTACCTGCTATGTCGTTCTTTGTTGAGTTGGTCGCTGCCTCAACCCTTGAGAAAACTACTTGCTGCCATCATTCACACCTCTACTCATGACCCTAAATAAATTTAGAAATTCTTTACGCCATTCAAAAAGCAATTATAAATTTCTGATACAAATATAAGATCCGGCACGATGGCATGATTGTCGAATGTGGGCATTTAATAAGAAGATAAATTTCCGTGAAGGAATATATCTATGGGAGACCGTATGACAGCAGCGCTGTGAGCGTTCCTGTTCACACAAATGTCAGTATGCCCCTCACTTGAAGCATACAATAATGATATTGTGTAAATGCAGAATATGTTATTCCATCAACCATTGTACTAGGTTTCACTTGTTTTTTGTATTCTTCAGCTGATTTTTATTTTAACCAACACTCATTAATAATTAAGGTTTAAGTGCTATTGTATGTCAATAATAAAAATTACTGTAAATTATATACTAGGCATATAAGATTTGGAGCACTTAACTGAAGCTGAGCTAGATATAATAGGCAAACTGAATGTCATCGCTCACAGCGCACTCTACCTGTCATACGGTCTCCCATACACGTAGTTCTTTGTGCCAAACTAACTAAGGGTAGTTCCCTTTAACGGTGGAAAATACTAAAAGGAAATCGAATTAAAACGAAGGTCGTAGTCGCCGAGCCAAATTGTGACGCAAACGTTGGATGCGGCACATTGCTGCGCGGGTAGCCTCGGAACGGAGGTAGTGCGCCAAGTTTACGTTGCGCAAACATACGTTGAGTGACCGGGCGTACTTTTCGAATCGCGTAGCCAGTATGGCTGCAACCACGTCGCAGTCCGTATTGTCCCTCGAGCCCAGACAAGACTCGGTCGTAACACTTGGGTTTTACAGTTAAAGCTTCTAAATTGGCATGGTCAACTTGATCTCCGCTTAGCAGAGGCTAGTCGAACTCCCAAGTTAGCTCGTCGCAAGGGATTCAAAACCACCATTTTGTCGCCCACTACAAAAACAGCGTTTATAAATAAATATACGCAGTAGATCACGTAAACTAATAATAAAATCCGTAGACGAGACATTTCGATCGAACGCAATGAGTAACGGTCTTAAAATAGTTTTAGGTTAAAGTATTTTTACAGATCACTTCATATGTTATCTTTAACGTTTCTTCCATTTGAATATCACGTGATTGTTGTGACGACCTAGCTTGCGAGTTCGACGAGCCTTCGCCAAGATCAAGCAGACCTTGCTTACTAAATTGGTATCTTAAATCATCCAAGAGGCACGAATGATCTTGTAGCTAAATTCGTAAATCTATCAATCGATTCGTAGGCCGCTCAACGCATTGTTGTTTGGTATTTTGGTATTTTTATCTGGAAAGTATCACACAGCAACCTTGGGTTTTCAACGGTCTGTGGATCGACTGTTAATATGCCTGAGCTTGATACGTACGTATTAGGGATGTCAGCAAAATGCCGTCTATCTATTAAAATAAAAGGTCTAAACAGGTTGCCTGTATTTTAAATGCCTAGTACCCATTCTTCATCTTAAGAGCGGTCGGAAGTAGTCATTTACCGCTAAAACATGTGTCTAAACACACACTCGTCACGCCTAAACTGATAGTAGGATTTCTCTCTAATTTTACGTCCAAGTATAAAAGTGTCAAATTGATGGCTTTCTTTGCGAAAACACAAGATATTAATCTTTAAAAGAGTATATAAAAAAAATTATAAAATATGTATATTTGTACATATTTTATATATTTTATCATTTTTTTATATACTATTTTATTTATTATTATTGTACTATATATTTTAAATAGTATTTATATTTATTTTACTACATATATATATTTGTACACAATGTGTGCAAATGTATATATTTTTTAATTTTTCCTATACTCTTTCAAGATAAATATCTCGTGTTTTCGTAACAAAAATCATCAATTTGACACTTTTATACTCTGACGTAAAATTAGAGAGAAATCCTGTTCTCGGTTTAGGCGTGAGGAGTGTAAGTTTAGATGCATGTTTTAGCGGTAAAATGACTACTTCTGAACGCTCGGTGATTGCGGTCTTACGTTGTCGGGTGTGTTTCGTTTCGCCTGTCGCGGGGGGTTCACTTAAATTACCAAGGGGCAAGAGACTGGTTTTAAGAGTTACGTTTATAACGGTTGAATCGAGTAGATGCTGCATACGTGCTCACGTACATCCCTAGTGCTCGATATAAGCTCATCCCAATCCCAGCTCTCGTCCGCGATATTCCGACGCTTCAATTTCGAGTCTGCTTTTTTATTTTTATTTAATTATAACAGTGTATTGCTTCCTATGATGAAAGAATCCTAGAGAATTAATAATTTATGTATTAATTAATTAATTATTAATTGATTAATTGAATCAAGTCTTGAATACATACTCTACTATAATATATAGTTTGTTATGTTTCTGAATTAGTAGGTATTTCAAATCAAAAATCAAAAAATTATTCATTGATTAATTTAATCAAGTCTTGAATACATACTCTACTATAGTTTGTTATGTTTCTGTATTAGTATTTCAAATCAACGTCGTGTTTGGGTTTACGGCGCGAATGCAAAGTGTCTGCGTTTGTTTGTGTGCGGCGAAGACGCTCGACTCTTCGAGAGTGCGTTGAGAACTGCAGCGTGCGAGAAACAGTGTCGTAGTGCGCGAGTGTGGACAGTGTTTGCGAGACTGGACAGTTATAACGGCGACTCGAGACAAAAACGACGTGAAGGGTTAAGAGCAAAGGGTACTACTCTCTACGTCAAAAACCGCAGAAAATTTTCATTAATTTTCATTCAATAATTAGTAATAAAATTCATTATATACAAAAAACATACTGATTATAATGTAAGACACAACTTAAGAGCATTCAGTATGTAGGGCTTACCAAACCACAGTGCGCTGTTGATTCAGATTTTCGATTTTGAAGCCCATTCTTGTGATACAATTTATAGATTAAAATTTTGTGCGGTTTTCTCCGTCTGTCTGCGACTTATACCCCGTTCACACCACGTTTCTTAACTTCGGTTTAGTGTAACTGAGGTTATTATGTAGATCACGAGACGTTTCGTTTAGCGTCGTTTCGATTCCGAGATCAGTGGTCACAACAGCGGGCCTTATATACACGTGAAATAATTTGAATTCATAAGGCAGTGTTTTCAATTCTCCAGTGGCTGACTTAGTTTACTTTTTAAAGTCGTCCTTTAGTTCGAATAATCTATTTTCCAACGTTCCAATGTTACCTGTTGCGCATTTGCTACTTCTGAAGACGTTATTAGACATTTCAGAGAAGTTTCAATTGTCAACCGACGAGAATATGCCGATATAACCTCAACGATCGCTGCAAATGGCGGAAATTGGGTAACGACCTTAAAGTTAAACGCTTAACTGACTTGTAACGACTCGATTTTGAAAAGTAATTGCGGTTAGTTTAACTGCGTTCCGTTCACATTGCAGCGGTAACTACAGTTAAGAAGTGTAGTGTGAACAGGGTATTAGGGTATTGTATCATGCCTGGTGGTATTGGGCAGTAGCTAGGCCTAAAGTTCAATCAGCCTTGAGAACCACAGTAGATGAAAGTCGGATTGTACCCGCTAAAAGCGGCCATAAAAAGAAGGTTTACAGAAATCTCGAAAACATTCGCCTACGAGAGTCGAAGTGCGGTCAATTACAGAGCAACTGAAATGTTACAATGGTGAGGGTGAATGTTTTCTAGATGCCGTTTGAGTGGGGTGGAAAGAGCGTACATGGGCTTAGAGGGAACAACAGATCGAGGCTCCGTTCATCCACTATGTTTCACAACGCTGATTCCACTGTAGTTCCGTGAAGCGGACAGTGTTGTATACGATACGATGCGGAATGTCGAGTTTGCGCTTACGTAAGCCGTTCGAAACGTTGTTTGATACCGTTCAAAAGTTGTAATAAAATTTTCAAAATTTTGTGGTCGCCTCAAAAGAAAAAAATTGAAAATTGTTGAAAAAGAATTAGCAAGTTTTTCTCAATTTTTTCGAACGCCTTACTTGAGAGCAAACGCGGTAGACGCAGACATTCTAAATAGCATTAAAAAAAAATGTCTGGAACATTTGTTACTCTTGTAAGAAAGTCAATGTATGATTGTTAAAAATAAGATGTGGATTTACGTAAAGATGTTAAATGTACTTATTCGGTCGAAAGATACGGTTGTGACTTTTGGTGGAATTGTTGGGTGTTCAGATAGTCAATATAAAACTTTTAGGTTATTCTGTAGTGACGGAGCTGGACAGTATTCGAAATAGGTAAACGTATTTCGTATTTTACAAAATACCTTACCGGTACTCAAAAAAATGTGTTTTCAATCTTGCTCGCCCTGGACGGATTGCGACCTAACTGTTACCACCGGAAAAAAATCGATGCCCGATCGGTTACTTTTTCCAAAAACTAAAATCATAAATTTGATTCCTATTGTGAAGGTCGTTCGTTATTTCTCGCGATAACACGAAGGAAACGTATTTTATTTTGAGTATTTTTGAAAGTATAAGTCTCCAAGAGTATTTTGCATTTTGTATCTAAAATACATTTGTTCGGGTATTTTGTATCTGAAATGGAGATATTTGCGAATGTTGTCCGGCTCCGAGTAGCGAAGCAATCGTGTGTAACGTAACTTCCTGTGGGTAAAGAGGAGAAACACCATATTTAAAACTTTGTTCTACGTAGCGTAACAATGATTATAAAGTAAACCGACGATATTCTAAGATTAGCCATATAAGGAAGTATGTATTAGACAGACGTAGTTGATCTAGGCCTAATTATTATATCTACACTCGTACGTAAGTTTGAAAGGTTATGTTGAGAAGTGTGGCTTGCGGCTTGCGGATGGATACGCGAGCAAAATCGATAAATGTACGTTTTGACAATCGCAGAACCCTGTGAAGTTTGCTATGTTATAATTAGAGATAAACCGATACCGATATTGAAAATCTGGCGATACCACAGGTATTGGTAGGATAGGTATCAGAACATTTTACCAGGGCGATACCGATAGGTTTCAGCTGTTTCACATCAACAGATAGAATAAAAACTCACTGTAGCATCATTAAGTCGCCATCACTACAATAAAACACCTCTATACTCATTTGCAAAGTGTACCCTTGTGTCTAAAAATAATAGTTATCAATATTATAGTCGGAGAATTTAATTTGTAGAACATTCTTTATAAACAAGTATAAATCGGTATCGGAATCACTTCATAAAAATAATAGAATCGGTTTCGGCAAATTGTGGTATCGGCTCGTCTCCAATCTTAATCCATCGTTTCCGCCAACATTTAAAAGTGTAAAACGTGGACGAAATTCAACAATCACTACTTGTCGGAAATATAAAAAAGTCCGATTTTTTTTTTAAATTAGAAATTTGTCGCCGCGCCCTCGAATTTATTATCCATCCGCACCGCGGCCACGGAGATATTAGTAGGTAACTCTTTCCTCTCGAACGGGGCTTCGACCCGTAGCCTATTACAATACGAATATTTTCGTAATTCTTAAGAGCTAAGTCAAATGTGTACATATACATAGCGAAGCTATTATTATTATTAAACTAAACACACTAAACACTATTCACACCGTCCCTTGTAATAAACGAAACACTACAACAAATATTAAATACTTGTTATTGAACGGCATTTATAGGGAGTATTCACGTGACGTCACATCGGCCATATTGGAGGCCACCTATAGTACTATTTCAAGTTTCATTTAGCTGTCAATAGAAAACAAATAATATTGTTTACGGGGAAATACGAGAGTTTGAACACGTATATCCCCCGATAAAGTTTATGGAAATGATTATGTGCGCCGTTGTAAACGACAAAAAGAATGGCCGAAATATTGCGTTTCAGTAATAATAATAGTAAACGAAAGGGGGAGAACAGTTGAACTTCGACCGAACGCCAGCTGAAACATCGTAACAATGAACTACCAATCACGTCGTGACATTTTGGCCTCCAGTAAAGGCACCAAGTTTGGCCACTGAGCGCGCTAGTGAAAACGAATTAAGCATCAAGTGGCAATGTCACGCAACTTTACGATGAAGCAGCGTCGTTCTTCTTACGTCGATAATGACAAATTGTAACCATTGTTCAATTAAACACGGTTTTTAAACATTTTGACCGGATTATGAATCCCATCCATCCCGTATTAAAAGACAAGGCGCCATTTAAATCAGGACACGTTTTAGACTTACAAACAACAAAGAACACACAGCAAACAAACAAAACAACACAATGAAAAACAAACACAAAACAACAAAACAAAATAAAAACACAACAACAACATAAAAACAAACAAACAAAAAACAAAAAAACAAGATATTTCACAGTAAAATCTGACAGTATTTTCAACCGGGGAATGCAAATCTTCACCAATAAGTTGCTACATTTGGCCACATACAGCACTGTATGTACTAACACACGGTGCCTATGGCCGCCATGTACAATACGTGAATACACCCTATTCTATTACCACTTGAGTAATATCTACTGCGTAATATATTGAGTATCGTTGTCGCGTGAACGGTGACGATAATGCGATGGATCTGGAGGCTACCGTGTAGCGGATAAATGTGTGAGAAACTTGTTGTTTGACAAGTTGTGGTAATTATTATTGTTAGTTATTAAGGGTACAGGAGAGTCTTAGCTCAGAAAATAAATGTTTTTTAATGATATATTGAGAACGCTTCAAGATTTTGAAAAAGTGATTCATACTCGGGGTTTGGTTTGTAACAAGTAAACAATGATTTTTAAAATTAAAGAAATGTTGTTACAGTTGGGTCCATTTTTAAAGAACTCTCTTTTAACAAAATTCTAGATTTAACAAAGTAACTTTGATTCATCTTAAACAAAAATACATGCAAATTGGTTCGGTTTTAACAAAGTTCTTTTTTAACAAAGTAAAAACCAGCTCCCTTCAAGTTTGTTATAAGTGGGCTGGACTGTAATTAATTATAAATTATTGAAATTATGATCGTAATGATTAAAGCATCTGTAAGTTTCGAAATCCGTCGTTTAGCAGATACGAAGCCAAATCTCGGACATGAATAATCTTTTTTCAATGTGTTGGAGTGTAGATATTGATACGTGGTTTAATGTCGTTGTACAGTTGCCGTCAGTTGGTCGGTAGGAATGCGGTTCGAGGTTCTTTTTAGATTCCCGAAAAATCGGTTTTGGTTGTCGGCTATTCGATGTACGTAGTCCCTACTTCGTACGCCTGACAGCCAAATGTCTGTAACGTACTCGTGCAATTACTTGAAACCGACACGCTAGTCGAATAATTATTTTTTTCTAGTTGCTGTACATCAAAAACATTTTTATTTAAATAAGTTTTTTTAAATTACGTATTGAAAAATGCGAGGTTGCGCCAAATTAACGGAAATAAACTAGTCGGTTTTGCTACGTTTGTTGTTTGAAGGCGTGAGAATTGGAAGTGGACATGAACTGGTGTTGAACGTGTGAATGGAAAACTTGTTATTATTATTTTTATCATTACTACTACTATTATTATTATTACTACTAACATTATTATTATTATTGTGAAATGATACCAATTGTTGAAAAAGCTTTTAACAGTTGTTGTCAATTCATAACATTATCCTTAAAGCGGGCAACAGCTGCTTAAAAGAAACCAGTGTTATCTGTACTGTTATCAGTTCAAGATGGTTGTAAGACAAACAAAGTGGCTACAGCGTTGCCAAAATGTGACGTCCGACGACGGACAATTCGTAGAATGGATTTGTACGAATGGTCTTCTGTGATTCGTTCGTTTGTTCGCAAGTCAGTCCCGTAATATGCCGGCAAAGAAACGCGTTCCTAACGGGACTGTGCAATCGTTAACAAGTCAGAATCGAATTTAAAACATTGAGGAAAGAAAATGGGAATTGCGAATGTCGAATTTCGATTTAGAAAATTGGAAGCTTTATTTTGTCACAAAGATTTGGCTTTCCCGTTACGGTGGCGTTATTTTCTACTGGATGATTTGTGTATGTATATATATTGCGTTGTGGATTGTGAAAAGAATGCAACTTGTTCATTCTAAGTGAAGACAATTAATCACGTGCGACTCCTTTCCCGGTCACTAAATAGAGACACTTGTTACTCACGGTAAGACTAATACTTTGTTTGTAGAAAAGTTTCGTGCAAATTAATTCTCATTTTTTCCCGCCGCAGATGCAATAAAAATGTGCTTTTCTAAAAGGAAAAAGCCAAGAATCGACTAACCCGGCGGGAGTATTTTCTCCCGCGGGGGAGTCAAAGTAAGTGCTGTGCGCGTTCTTGCACACCCCGCGGCAGAGTCGAAATAAGCGCTGTGTGCATTCTTGCGCACTCCGTGGCAGAGTCAAAGTAAGCGCCGTTCGTGTTCTTGCGCACCCCGCGGCAGAGTCAAAGTAAGCGCCGTTCGTGTTCTTGCGCACCCCGCGGCAGAGTCAAAGTAAGCGCCGTTCGTGTTCTTACCAAAAACGAAAAAAAAAAAAATGGTGAAATACTTGACTATATTAATTAATATAATAATTACGTTGTTTGGTTGTTGCGTGTTGTCGTGCAATAATCGTTGTACTACGCTGCTATTATTAGTTAGGACAACCGACACCATAAGCGTGGCAACAACTAATGTTCACCCCATTATTTGTGTTCTAAACAGTATATTGTGGGTCTTGTATTTATTTTGTAATTAATGTTTTGTTGTTATTATTATTATTATAAAGAACACAATATATATATAGGTATGTATTATATTAAATTATATTTATCACTTAATAATGATAAACATTTGTTTAGTTATAAATATATGTGTGTTTTATTTGTGTGTTACCCTTCTCTCTCTCTCTCTCTCTCTCAACCCCTCTTTTGAGATATATGTCCCAATTGCTGATGTTTGTTAAGCTCCAAGGATTTAGTAATCTCGGCTTTGGTTTCAAAATGCGTGGTATGTCGCCATGTTTGTTCGTAGAGAATCTCCGATTACCGGCTGATCGGAGTTTAAAACGTTGCTGAATTTGGACCCTCATGTTATTTATTTATTTATTATTATTGTTTTTTTTATAATTTTTTTTATTTTTTATTTATTTATCCCAGCACAGCTTATACAAACCAAAAATACATAGGATATAATAAAACATACAAAACATCATCACAAAATAAATAGAAACAAAAAATTATACAAAACAAAGAAACATCACATTAAAATAAAAGATACTTTTTCCTTAAAAGTAAAAAATTGAGTCATTTAAAACATCCATACCTAAGTCATCTCGTTGGGACAGTAGGTTATTAAGATTTGTTCGTACTCGTGGTAGATATGAGTATTTATAAAGGTCAACTCTGGTCTTTGGAGGATAAAACAAACGGGTACTTCTTGACCTACGAACAGACACATTAAAATGAATTGATCTTAAAATCTCAGAACGATCCATACCATTGTTTAAAAGTTAGTGTAAAAACATAAAATCAGCAGCCTCTCTTCTACCAGACAGCGTTTGCAAGTGTATTTACTATTTATATCTTACTTTTCACAAGTCGGCCACGGTGTGTTGAAGGAAAGATGATTTCACAAGAATCGTTTCGCTTTGAAGGATTTCCTTTGTTGACGAAACTTTTATCACGAGGTAATGATTTCCTTTTTGCACACTGTGAGATTATAATAATAAATGTGAATAGAGACAAGTGTCGCCACACAAAAAGAAAAAGAACACTTGTTTATAATTCTTGAAATTCAAAATACGTAATTTTTTTCTTCGAGTAGATTACATCTCGTATTTGTTGTTTCCATGATATATTAAATAAATTATTAATAACATTCTAAATACAAACATGTTTCATTTGATTCATTAATTAATTCATACATTTCAGATTATACATACGACCTTAAAGTTACATTTGATTTTTAACATTTGCTAAAAATATAAATAAAGACTTGGTTGATCTGAAATCTTAAAACTTTTTTCTCATTTTTATACGTATTTTGTCATATCATAAGGTAAGCTGAAACTTCCACACATAGCTTCAGAACTGAGAGACATCAATCAGCCTATCACACAATTCACTCTAGAGAACAATCATTCGTGGTAAAATGAGAAACAAACCCAAAGCTGGTGTTTTGGAATTTTTAATATATGTTGCTAAAAAAGACACAAGAGTTACAAAGTCGAGATATCTTCGAGTGGTCGTCACGTCGTGAACTACGTCAGCGAGCAGCTGTGAAAGTGAAACGTCTCAATCCGAGTCTAGCGTCGCGTAATACGAGAGGACGGCTTCATCAACGTCAGGTGAGTCACGGATTTGAAACTTGCTGGTATTGATTCTGTCCATATGATGAACATTTATGTGAACGTTTTCAAGAATCTGCCAATACATTTATTTATTTATTTATTTATTTATTTATTTATTTATTTATTTATTTATTTATTTATTTATTTGTTTATGTATTTATTTACTTATTTATTTGTTTGTTTGTTTGTTTATGTATGTATTTATTTACGTAATTTGTTTGTTTGTTTGTTTGTTTGTTTGTTTATTTATTTATGTATTTATTTATTTATTTATTTATTTATTTATTTTTTATTTATTTTTTATTTATTTATTTAGTCAGGATTTAAATAAAGCTATACAGCCATTTAACATTAACATTACACATTTTTTTATGATGATAGTACGGTAGATATGTACCGGTAATTAAAATTAATAGTAAAGTATTTTCTGCTAGAAAATAGTTTTCATACCAAATATTTTAATTAATCATGTATAGGATAATCAAAGGTAATTAATTACTATATCATATGGCATTTTCTTAATAGTGTATTAGATTTGTAGCTATTATTATTTATATTATAGTATTTGTCAAGTTGCCATTTTCCATATAACTTTGCTATTTCATGATTTGTCACATTACAATTGAAGTTATTGTAATTGGTGCTCAAAAAAAAAAAAAATACAAGTCGAGACATTATCGCGGCTTTGCCTCTTGAATCAGTTCTTTTATAGAATGTGTAGAGTTCTGGAAACCACCGTGTAATAAATAAATAAATTCACATTTAGAGTCTACCCACTCAGTAACAAGACTGATTTTCAGAGGGGGACTTTAATTTAAAGCGACCAAACCAAACCTGTAGGCTCCGAACACCATCGACAAGTGAGTGAGTGAGCGAATATAGGTTACGGTACTTGAAGGGTCTCGTCGACTGGATGAAAGAAATACAAAATCATCGAGGTAAGCTGTGGGGTTACGAAACTCCAAGCGCTTCGACTGCCGTCATCAAATATTCATCGTATTTCCATCTGACAGTTTTGTACACCTGATTGTGAAGCTGATGGTATCTATAACTAAAAACAGTGTTTTATTGATTGGCTGCCTCTCGAAATATTCTACTTGTTTCGTCCGATGTGAGCATTGTCGAAGCTACGACGAACCCAATGTCGAGTCAAGGTCGCAGCTGAGGTGATACAATCAAACCATTTATACTGCTCTCGCTGTAACGTACAAGGTGTTGTCATCACGAATTATGTAATAATGTCCCCTCCCCCTTTACACCTCCACTTTGTACCGGCTGAGCTCTTGCGAGGAAGGTATGCGGGGAGGGTTGCGGTCAACAAGCCAGATGTCATTGTTTAAAATAGCTATCATTCGAAGTAGTTAAATATTATAATTTCCCAATTACTTTTCAGATATTTGGAATAATTTTGAAAAATGGATATAAAATTAACTTTGAATTTAAAAAATAGTATGAAAACTGTCAATTTTATAGCAAAGGTCTCGTCATCGTATAATTTTCAGACTTAATCAAAATCGTTAATTTTCAAGCTATTTTTACAATTCAAAGTTAATTTTATATACATTTTTCGTGATTAATTCATATAACTGAGAAGTAATTGAGAAATTGAAACATTTAACTACTTCAAAAGATTGCTATTTTAAACTATGACACCTGGTTTGTTAACCGCAACCCTCCCCGCATACCTTTCTCGCAAGCGCTCAGCCAGTACCGAGTGGAGGTGGAAAGGGGGAAGGGAAATTATTACATAGTCCGTGACGACAACACCTTGTACGTTACAGCGAGGGGAGTATAGCAGCATTAATTATGTATGCTCACAGCCGTCACGTTAGAATAATTGATGAGTTCGGTGTCCATATTTAGACGGTGATAAAACTGGACGGATATAAATAATTGAAGTATGTAAAAAAAGAAGTCTGGCTGGGATCCTTTGCGCTTCGTACGTGTATACGCTTAGTTTGTTTTGCATGTGTTATTTTTGTAATATAAGTTTTTTTGTGCTTCTATAATTTATAATTTTCAATCTATTGCTTTATTTATTTGTTTATTTATTTATTTATTTATTTATTTAATTTGTTTATGTATTTGTTTGTTTGTTAGTTCATTTAATTGTTTGTTTGTTTATTGATTTATTTATGTATTTTATTTATTTATTTATTTATTCATTTATTTATTTATTTATTTATTTATTTATTCATTTATATATTTATTTATTTATTTATTTATTTATTTATTTATTTATTTATTTATTTATTTATTTATTTATTTATTTATTTATTATTTATTTACTTATTTATTTGTTTATTTATATATATATTTATTTACTTGTTTATTTATCCATTTATTTATTTATTTGATTATTTTTACTAACAATATTTTGTTTTGTATCGTTTAACTATTGACAAAACAACACACAAGATAACAATCTGTTCGTCTCGATTGTCCTCGTTGCCTAACCGGAGTCGTCCTCCTCGGCTACCTGTGAAAGCCAAAGCCACCAAACCAAACGACAAATACTTAGTGTCATGTCAATACAAGTTGACCAGATCCCCTATATATTGATTCGACAAGAACTAGGCCTAAAACCAGTGTCATTCTCCGAAAATATTGATTTCTTTTAAATACACTCGGTTTAAACCCTTTGTCGGTGTCGTCGCCCCCCCCCCCCCCCCCTCCCCCACCCCCTCCCCCTCCTGAATATTCATCATGTTGTCATGCAAATGAACTCGAACAATCAATTATTTCCCTCCATTTTTGTGTGTCCCCTTTGTTACCATGACGACCGTTATTGATTACACAAATTCCTAACCTAAAACACTTAATAGTGGACTGTGGTGGTGGCTCGGTATGCGTAGTCGCTTGTTCTGTTTAGTAGATTCAAAGCCTGGGTAGTGATTTCGTTATTTATTTTAGAGGAGTAGATTTTATATGTTTTTATTTTGTTTATTGTAATGGTTGCTGTAAGTAACGGCTGTTTTGTCGGCTTTCTCGCGGTTGTTTTCGTGTTTGCGAATTGGCAAGTAGTCGAGGGGAAATATGTTGAGGGACACTTGAAGACATTTGACGTAAGCTGATGATGATTGTTGAGATTGTTTTATGTTTGGTGCTGCCGAGTATTAAATGTGAAATTTATAATGTGTGAAAATTTGTTTTTCAGAATTGGGCGTTCTTGGCACGGTTTTGTTTTCTGTCTGAAGAAGGACAGTTCGAATATGTTCTGGAATACGAAAAGGTAAATATCTTCATCGAATATTTATTTACTTATTTTAATAATGTTGTGTTAAGGCAAACCTTCCAGGTATTTGTAAATTTGACTTTTTTTCAAGTAGTTTGAAAAAATACATTTTTTTCTTTCCAACGTTTTTAATTATTTTTTATTACGAAACTTAGATGAATTATTTAGTGCAGATTTGTTGACATTCTTTATAAGTTGAGGAAGAGAACTTATGTATATTATGTAAAATACCAACAGTAACTGTTATTTATGACTGTGAAATAATTTATATTGATTTTCTCTGGGCTCAATGACCCAGTTAGAAGGAAGATATACAAAGCACTTCTATAGGTGGTTTTGTAGTTATCAAATTTAGTCACAATTCTGAATAACTGATGAATAGATAATAGATATGCACAGTCAACTCTCAAGTTGAGTACAGGATTTGTTGCTATGGAATTGTTTTAACACATGCTATTTCCCATAAGAAGGACAAACTCCATAGCAACCATAAACAAATCCTGTACTCAACTTGACTGTGTATTTTGCCCACCTAAAATGTTGCATTCTGTGCAGGCAATGGACAATTTTTGTCCGTAATTCGATAGAGAAAAAATAGTATTTGGTTTAAAACTTCAAATTTAAAAAATATATTCTAAAATTCATTAGTGAAGTTGATGTGCAATATGTAGTTCTGTGGACTGTAGAATAGTATTATAAAATTATTGTGTCAATGTGTACTATGCTATGACTACTTCAATTATTTATTTATTATTTATTGATTTATTGTTATTAGTAACTTAGTAACCATAAATATTAGTAATGGAAGTAAAAGACTATACAATTCTCATGTCAAAAACAAAATCCATACCAATAAATAATGATGGTTAAACAAAAACAGTAAAGACTGATGCTAAGTGAAAAATGTAATTGAAGTGTCTAACTAATCGTTAAAAAGTATCAATTAGTAGCCTAATAGAAAATTGATACCAAATTTGTGTGGTAAGGACTAAGGAGGAGAATCTAAAATGCATTGTTTTTTTTTTTAATTTTTATTTCAACTTTTATGAGTTCAAATTTTTGTGGATATATCCTATATCTACACTTTTTTTATTCCAACATTGTTTAGTTGGGTAAAAGGGTGTTTCCACTAACAGTCTTTAATCGATATTTAAGAAAATGAAATTCAGGTTGGCACCCAGTGTTGAATTCAGAGTTTTGTCCCCGGGGGGGTTATTTCAAATCCCGGGGGTGAAGACATCGAATGAGTGGGGGGGGGGGGGGGGGGGTAAATTTTTAAAGCCACTGCTGCTTCCACATCACTTTTCCTATTTACTAATAAACTATCCAAGTGTTCTGATACAAAAACACTACTTTAAATACTATTTAAACAAAAATATATGTTCAACAAACCACTTGATGCCTATTTGTTTAGATAATCCTGGCCAGCCCTTCTCTGCTTTTTTATGCTTGTTTCAGCTCTCTTGTTACATAATTTTGTGACACGCAGAAAAATGTATTTACTTATTAAACCTTCAAAGCAATATTTCCGTGCCATTTCAAAATTAAGTAATATATAGAGCTTGAAGCCAATTCATTCCCGGGGGAGCGAATGACAATGCCCGAGGGGGCTTCGCCCCCCCGGGATCATAGCTGAATTCAACACTGTTGGCACCTTAAAAAGTGTAAGTGTAGGCCTAGCAATTCATTGATTGTAGGACTACCTTTACAGTTAAGTAGAGTAGAGTAATTTATTTACCAATTCACATATAGGTATTTGATACATATGAAGGTTTTGTCAGTTATACATAATCTATAAATAGTAAATACAAATTATAATACATCATAAAAATAAAAATAATAATAAATAATAAATAATGAAAAAATGATAAATAAAGATAATAAAAAATAAAAATAATAAATAATAACAATAATATATAATTAATAACAAACGATATGTGAGATCTGAGATATACAGGAACTGCCATGTACAAAAGCGATCAGACATAGAGCTGGGAATGATTTCTGTAATCATCAATCGATCGATCATGGGCGTGTGTGGTAGGAGGGGCCAAACAGCTAGATATATGCAAGTAGGGGTTAAGAATATAGGGAACCCAACAGCTTACCTGGTTGGTGACTGCAGGGGTTTCGAAGATAAAATTAGAGTTTACATATAAAAGAATTCAGACATAAAACGTCGAAACTGTTTCGGCCAAACAGGGCCTTGTTCACTCGACGAGTGCAGAGGGATGACTAACCTAGGTATGTACAGATATGTACAAGCATCACGCCAGTAGCGCTGTTGGGTGTGGGTGGAGGGGAGGAGAGCTTGATCGATCATGGGCGTAACGTATGAGAACGCTGTCTTGAACGAATGAACGTAACTCTGTCTTGTTCCGACCGCAGGAATACGGCGTCCAGAACATTCTTCTCTACTACGACTCCGAGACGCAGTGGCCGGCCGTCTACCAGTCCAACAAGGTATGTTAGAGGTTGGCGATCCTATATTGCACAGTGATTAGTTATTATTATGTTTTTCTTTCCTTTTTTCTTTTTTTTTCTTCTTTTATTTTCTTTTTTTTCTTCTTTTATTTTCTTTTTCGTCTTTTTTCACTTTTATATAGGCCTATGTATACATTTTTTCACACTTTTTTTCCTTCATGTTCTTTCTTATTTACATACTTTTATTTTTATTATTTAATATGTTGAGTTTCTACTTGATTTTATTTTATTTCATTTCTCAATTATTTTTTCTTGTTCTTGATTTTTATTCTATGCAGTACAGTAGTTTGTTTTGTTTTTGTTGTTATTGGAGACTTAAACTAACACATAGATAGCGCTGCTAAGCAACACCCTTATCTGCGCCATTGATGATTTAACAATAAAGCAACAATGAACAATTGACAGATAAACTCATCCTTATAGTAGTTTATTTTCTTGCCACCAGAATGCATCTAGTCTGTTTTGAGGGGCCAATTGTTATTTATGATTTCATTTTATTAATTGTTTGCATAGCCTAGTTTTATTTTCCTTTGTAAATCAGTTTTTGTAGCTGAATAGGATAGACATTAAATAAATAAATAAATAAATAAATATCACAATCAATCCTCACAATAGTTAGTCCATACTTGGAGCTTTAAAGAAACGATCGGAGATAGTAGGTATAAATATTAAATACCAGTTTATTGTGTTTATGTATTTGTTTATTAAATT
>OX246749.1:3685795-3772714 GCA_945910005.1 Isoperla grammatica | reverse complement strand
AGTACCGGTAGTTAGAAGGCTGATACATGTATACTCTATGTATATTATTTCTATGTTAGGTTAGATATACCTACACATTAAGTAGGTAGTTATAGTTTTTTGTTATTAAACTACAATACACTCGTTATGATATAACCTAACAAATGAAAATAAAAGAATATGACAAATAAAGAAATTAGCTTAAAAACGTTCTGCCACAGATTCAGATAGTCTACAACAATGGTGGTTCCAGCCACATTTTACGTTTTCCAAACTTTGGTCAGAACAAGCCATGTTCAAAGTGATAGTGAAAGGTATAACGTCGTATGGGGAGGTGTACAACAAACGACTACACTGCAGCGCTGCGAGCGTTCCGGCCACTGATCTCTGCCTGCTAGAATTAACCGAAACCCCATCGCGGAGGCAGTGCACTACTTATTATTGTAAAATTATCCAAAGATTCCAAAGAAGTTAAATAATTTTGCAATGACATAAGAATTCTTATTGTTGAAAGTTGTGTGTATCCAATATTCAGTGAGTGTTGGCTGGATCGCTCGCAACGCTCTCTGTGCACTTGTTACGCCTCCCCATACTAGCAGCAAGTAGATGAAGTGTGAAGGGTGGTAATACACTGTACACCAGGGTTGCCACCAAGTCAATTTTTTTATCCTTGAAAGAAACTAAAAAAATCCTGAGAAATCCTTGAAAACAGTTATATTCAGCATTAGCATATTATAACTGCGAAGGAATGTTACAAATTTTCAGGTTTCATGCCAAAATATGATATGCCAGCCTGATTTTCGAGAATCTAGCCAACATCAGGTGCAGAAACGCATAAGAATCGGAATTTTCTTCGAATATATTTTAACGTTTTACTTTTACTCACCATTATAACTACCACTTGCGGGAAATGTTATGCAGTCACTTTTGTTTATTTTTACTAGTACCTGATGTTCTTTTACTGTCTACATTCCTTTTTTAGCTGAATTTTTAAAAATTTATTAATTTAATGTATTTTTTAAAGACAGTAGAAAATCCTAAGATTTTGCCCAAAATCCTGTTATCCTTAAGACACTCTAAAAATCCTGAGAAAAGGATAAAATCCTTGAAAGTGGCAACCCTGCTGTACACTATGTAACAGTCTTATCTCATTCCGCAGGTCTAGTGACGGTAGCAAACAGGTCTACGTCTGCCACAACGTCCGCAGGTTCCGCAGCGCCAGGGAGCGATGGTGGTTCGTAGCCATCTCCAACTGCAACACATCCAGGGTAAGCTGGTGTCTTAGTTTATTTTATGTTTTATGAATTATTATTGTGGGCAAGCTGAGCTTGGCTTATCATGGGATTCTACAGTCAGGTCGTAGACTCTACAACAAGCTTCCAGACGAGATCAAATACTCCCCAGATATACGAACATTCAAACGCAAAATAACCATGTTTCTGAAAGCGAAGCAATATTATGATGTAGCCGAGTTCACCGGTCAAGGAACCAAGCTATGAGCCATACAATAATTACTTCTAGGCCTATATGACCTTATGATGTAATATTTAACTCACCTTGACAATGTACATACAATCTTGTATTGTGGTTATACAGCTAAAAAATGAAATGGTATACATTATTAATAATATTCATATGTTATTTATTAAATATTTCTATGTCTACGATATATAATGATTAGGGATTGGCAGAAAAGAGCACAACTCAAAATACAAGGAGTGAATGCCAACCCATAATAAAAAGGGAATATGATAATTAACATATTAAACTATATAAATACAACTGGGAGAAGATAATAAAAATAATTAAAACCAAACAATAGAAAGACCTATAAATAATTAAATAAATACACAACATACAAAACAGAAAACATAGGGTACAACTACAAAGGTAGTAAAATCATTTTTTTTAATGGAAAAAATCTGTTAAAAATAAAGTAGGCCTATAAAAGAAGAAGAAATGTATATAAGTAAAAGGCAGTTAGTAGAAAGAAATATACAAAATGTAAAGAAAACAAAAAATTCTTAAAAAATTAAACAGATTATGAATCCCATCAGTCCATCTTAAATGCGCAAGGCGCCGTTTAAATCAGGACACGTTTTAGACTTACAAACAACAAAGAACAAACAACAAACACAAACAAAACAAGACAATGAAAAACAAAATTAAACACAACAAAAAAACAAACAAACAAAATACAAAGAACAAGATATTTCACAATAATATCCGGCACTATTTCAACCGCGGAATGCAATCTTCACCAGTAAGTTGCTACATTTGGCCACATAATTATAGCATTGTAAGTACTAACACACGGTGCCTATAAAGTAGCTTCATTGTATATAACATTATTGTTACGTATACAGTCCCAGCAAGTAGCTTATTCTCTTTGATAGACTATCAACTAGGGATGACATCGGGTATCCGGGTTACCCGAATCCAAAAATTACCCAAATCCGTTCGAAAGGTTTCGAATCTTGTTCTGGTACATTTTCAGTTGAATTGTTGTATGCTTCAACAATGCGCCAACAATGGTAATAACAAAATGACTTGTTTCCATTCCATAAAATACTTTCCCACTCCGTTATGTACCCATTATCGGCTTGATTAAAAATAGACTAAGCCTTTTTTATGTGGTGTGATTGCTGCGGGCGAGTTCTGGTTTACCTGTGCTCCCACCGGCTCTCGGCCTACCCCTACCCCTTCCCGACCGTCATCACTGGCTGACAAAACGCACACTGGCAGCTTCTGCCACGGGCGGTCAATGGCCTTTAAATAACACACTTTTAGGATTCGGGTTACCCAAATCCTTGAGGGTCTGGAATCGAATCCAGATTTTACTACCCGATGTCATCCCTACTATCAACTGCTGTGACGGAAGGAGCCTCTGTGCGAGATATTGATGAGGTGGTTTGTTCCAGGGTTTGAACTTGAAGTACAAACTGTTGATGACCAACGGACCGCCGGGGGATTATTGGCGCGAGCACTTCTCGGCGGACGAGTTCTGTGAGTTACCATCACGCAGTAGGGATTAGAAGGGAATTCTACAGCACAGTCACATTAAGTTATAAAAATTATAAACTCACTTTTAGTAATCTATTTAAAAAATTTTTAAATTTATTTATTTATTTATTTATTTATTTATTTATTTATTTATTTATTTATTAATTTATTTATTTATTTATTTATTTATTTCTTTCTTTCTTTCTTTCTTTCTTTCTTTCTTTCTTTCTTTATGTATTTATTAATTTATGTATTTATTTATTTATTTATTTATTTATTTATTTATTTATTTATTTATTTATTTATTTATTTATTTATTTATTTATTTATTTACTTTTTTTTAATTTAAATTTAATGTCTATCCTATATACACTAAAGTGATTTACAAAGGAGAACAACAATAGGTAATGGAAAATAATACTGTTGTGTTGAAAAAAGTCACAATTGCAATAAAAATTAATTAAGAAAGAAAAATGCTTCATACATAAAGTATGGATAACAGAAATAAGCATAATAAATTAATAATACAGTATACTAATATGTTATGGTCCTCTAGTCCCTGTGTTTCTGCTATTGACTGATGTTGGACGTTGCCTTGTTTCAGATATCCTGCCCATCCTGATGGGAATGTGTCTCATCTACCTGTTGCTCATCCTGGCCATCATCATGTGCACAGGTGAGAGACACACGAGCAACTTGTCCGGAGAAAACAACTCCTACCCCTACGAGGCATATTACGCTCATACTTGTCCTTTATAATGTATTAAATTAACCCTTATTGCGGTAGTTAAAACCGCTTGTATTTTAACGATTAACGATTCCTTTAATAATTGGAGCCGTCTAGCAACGAAGCACTCAATAAATTCAAAGTTGTTCTGAATCGGCCTTGTTGATTCTGGCATTTGTCCGCAGGTGTTCGCACTGTCCAATCACTGATTCATGTTGAAATATAGATCTTTGATTGGTTATCGCTCACTCGTCGATGGTGTTCAGAGCCTACAGGGTTGGTTTAGTCGCTTTAAAAAAGTCCCCCACTGCAAATCAGTTTTGTTACTGAGTGGGTAGACTCTATAAATAGTAGATACGAATATATTTATTTATTTTTTATTTAATTGATTCCAAATTTGAAGATTCAATTTCCATGATGGTAGTTGGGGGAAGAAAAGATGCTCCAAAAGTGCATTTTTTTTTTAAACTGAGATTGCTAAACATTGGACTTGAAACTGCTATATTTAAGTGACTCCAATCAGGGTCCAATCGTGCAACTTTCCCACAGTGAAAGCGCAGGTAGGCACTAGACAGTAACAGAGAACACGATTGAAAATACGTCATTCAGATACAAGTCAAAATTATAATCGGCTTTTTGTGTAGGAACTGATTTCTAAGCTTCCTTCGTCGATTCTGAAATTTTGGAATTGATGTCATCCCTACTACATACAGTGCTCGAAATTAGGAATTATAGACAGCAGCCCTCCTTCGGACTACTGTCTTATAGTTTTTGGCAGCCCGGTTAAGAATTGAATAGCCCGATTTTTTTTATTAATATTTTTGTTTTATTACGTAATGAACATTTGAAATTAGATTTTTTGTTTTTTAATCATCGTAAATAAAATGTTGACTAGTTGACTAGTCTAGTGCATCTGTCGGCCGCGAGCGCGGTGGCCCATGTGTATAGGCTAGGCGGGCGGCGGACAGCACAAGAAATATGTCTTTCTCACGTTCTAGTCTCATAAGTATAACATTATACTGGTTCGATACATTAAAAACTGTGATATTGTGTGTTAATATAATGCAGTGTGTTGTGTGAACACATGGCACTTTTGATTTTAGAAAAGACACTATTTAATAATGTGATTGTATGTGAAATTTAAGCCTGCCCGTTGGGCTGCCTGGGTATACACAAGTGGCAGTCCGAGTACGTTTTGGGCTGCCGGGCTGTCGTTAATTTCGAGCACTGGCTACATATACGTACATGTCGGAGTGAGTATATTAATATGTTGTGTGTGTGTGTGTTGTCTAGTGGAACTGAAAGCCCGGCAGCTGCTGCACTCCACCTATAAGATGTTCCTCTTCTCCGTCATCTTTCAAGAGCTGGGCATCATGTTCCAGAGCATCTCCTTCATACGTTACGCGGTCAACGGGACGGGATTCCCTCGGACCAAGAACTTTGGTACGTCACTTTGGCTTCTCTGCCTTTAAACATAAGAACTAGTGAGCATTGGTCTAGTTATTTATTTTTTCGGAAGAAGTGATCGAGGAAGAGGTTGAGGAGGTGGTTGTGTCAGGCCTGGCTAGCCGGCAACGAAGACATTAGCCCAAGACATGGAGTACTTCGCTACTCCCCCCTACCTGATAATTAATGTTGGAAACGGGGTCAAGATATATATATATATATTTATTTATTTATTTATTTATTTATTTATTTATTTATTTATTTATTTATTTATTTATTTATTTATTTATTTATTTATTTATTTATTTATTTATTTATGTATTTATTTATTTATTCATTCATTTATTAATTTATTTATTTATTTATTTATTTATTTACTAATTTATTATTTATTTAATTATTTATTTATTTACTTATTTATTTATTTATTTATTTTTTCATTTATTTATTTATTTATTTATTTATTTATGTATTTATATATTTATTTATTTATTTAATTATTTATTTATCCACCAATTTTTTCATTTTTTTTTTTTCATTTTTTCATAGAAAATTAAATCACGTTTTACAAACGACTACCTACCGTTCGCACAACAGCCGAACAACGGATACACTCGAAGCGTTGTACGCCACAAACCACCGGGCCTCGAACCCTAGACCACCTGCGTTTGTTCGCAACGACAAGTACATTTTTCCACTTCCCCCTCTTCCATTGAAACTCGCTCGGTGCGCTTTCGTCTCCCATTCAGCTCATAACCGGTTCTATAGAAATCGCCCGTCCATTGTCGCACCCTCCCCTTCACTCCGTGTTCGCTCGCATCGCAGCTGCATGACAGACAAAGGACAATCCGCGATACGTATAAATGGATTTCATATTTCGTAAAAATATAAAAATTGTTCGTCTTTTGTCGGATCGGGGCGAACGGCCTGTCGACGGTTGGTCTCGCGTTTTGTGTTTCGCTTAGATCGAGAGAAAACGTTGGTTGTGGGTAATACGGTGAGGTATTGAAATATGATAAGCATTGATTGGAAGTGTCTAGACAGAGGGAGAGAGAAAGAGAGAAAGAGAGAGAGAGAATGGTTCCTGCTGAATGAACAGGATATTTATAATGGAATATAAATAATTTATTTTATTATTGTTGGCCTAGGGAGAAAAAATAGACTGTTAATAGGAAAAATTGCTTTTAGATTATTTTTTAAGCTACAAAATGTAAGAAAAAATTATAAAATATAAGAAAATTTGGATAGAGCAAGTTTGCTTAACTTTTGCAAGTTATTATAATTTTTGTGTGTATCCGATAACTTTCATTTTTGCTAATCAATGCTAAAAAAACAAGTACCTGGTACCACTCTTCTTAAAATATGTTGGTTTTGCTCATTTCTACTAAAGCAGCTACTTTGTGCAAATACTTCAAATAATTAGACATATTTAAGAAAATAGTACACATAAATCAGGTTAGGAGAAAGAATAATACTAAAAAATAATATATGTATACAATTTAATTTTGAATATACCTACATTTGATACAAATTGGTAAGAAATTTGACTAATTTGCAGTAAAACAAAAAAGTTATAATGCAAAATTTGTATTAACATTCACATTTTTACCAGATTATTTATAATTTTTTTTCAAAAAAATAAAATCATTTATAAATAAATATTTAATAAGTTGTTAATATGATGACAGTGCATATCTCCGTAATCGTCACTAACGCCTGCTATGTGGTTACAGGCCGCTTCCTGGAGAGCACTAGCGAGATAATCTACCTGCTGCTACTCCTGCTGTTGGCCAAGGGCTACACGGTCACTAGAGGAAGACTCAGGCTCGCTTCGTCCATCAAGCTGACGATATTCATGTGTCTGTACGTCGTAACGTACGTCTGTATCTTCTGGTACGAGACACAGGTAATTTCTGCGTTGTTATTAATTTCTAAATAGTAGTGAGCAGTTTTGAGATACGTGACTCTATTAAACCTAATGCCGACATTACACGACTCAATACTTTCGTCAAACTTATTGAATTCAAGAACAAAAGCGAATCAAATACAGTTAGTTAAAAAACTGCAACAATGTTGCTTCTATTAATATATGCTTTCTTGTCCTTGAGTTCAATAAGTTTGACGAAAGTATTGAACCGTGTAATGTGGGTATAATAGACCATTTCAAAAACTATCTAGAACCCTTTGTATGAGTATCATCACGGTCTCCTAAGTCTTCAACAACAACAATACACAACAATTAAAAATCAGTGTTCAAATGTTATATCAAGGTTCATTGATGCACACAAGATCATCATCTACTATAGTTGAGAAACTGTAAGAATGACGGCCCCCTCCATATCCCCTCCACTGCTACCCGACCCCCCTCAACTCCGTGACAACCTGACAAAATGAAATATGTAACTGAAAATCAGTTTGTTTCAGTTGTTCAGTATTCTGTTTCATGGAGTTGAGGGGGGTCGGGTAGCTGTGGAGGGGATAAGGAGGGGGCCGTCATTCTTACAGTTTCTCAACTATAACCTTGATTTTATGTTTTTAATTGTTGTTCATTGTTGCTAATGAAGATGTAGAGGAGCGTGATGATAATCATACAAAGGGTCCTAGATAGTTTTTGCTATGGTCTATTGATCATGTTTTCAGAAAGGACCTTTAAGTCGTAGTTTGAAAAAACGAGTTTTTAAATTTTTGTCCGAGTCAAATGTACTAATACACATATTTGTTATGTAAAAAAAATCTTTTACAGTAAAGAGAAATAGATGAATGTCTGTGAATATAGACCTTCATTTTGTGCTGCAGAGAGGATCTAAGTCCAGCTGTACAAATTTGATGAGAAAGTTACAGTTTATTGCAAAAATGGTACAGTACGTATAGTTCCAGGACAGTTTTTATTCTTTTATCTCGAAACTATGATTAGTAGGTAGACTTATGTTCTTTCTGAAATACACAGTTCAATCTGATTTTGAAACCATCAAATTTGTTCACATTTCGTAAGAATTTAATGGCAATGGCAGAGAGTAAATTATTGAATCAAATTTTATTAGAACGACAACATTTCTTTGAGCATTAGTATAGAGTATATCAGTGTGACGTCACGTTTCCCGTGTCAACCAATGACGAACCGTATTTGTGACTCCAAACAATCATGACAGTTGACAGTTGACAGATAGTTTTGTTTTTGCAAACATTGTAGCGAGGGTCATCCGTTCAGATATTTCGTTTTCCTTCACACAAAACAGTGAAAAATAAGTTGATTAAATTGATAAGTCAAGTATTGTAATGATACAATTACTACTTCAAATAATAATAACTACGTTTCAGAAAGTTGTTTGGAGTCAGATAGCTCGTCCCCCGTTTAATCTGACGTCATCACTAATATAGTGTGTTGGTGGCATAAAAAGACCAAACCGGTTGAGGCGACATTAAAAGAGATGACATTACCATCTTTCCGTTGCAGTTCTTTGACCCCGGCCTGGTCCTCTACATCTATGAGTCCCCGCCGGGCTACGGACTTCTAGGTCTGCGTATGGTCGCCTGGTGGATGTTCGTATACTCGACGATATTCACGCTCAAGCACTACCCCGAGAAGAGCAAGTTCTACTACTCGTTCAACATCATCGGAACACTCTGGTACGAGTGCATATCTTCTCTCTCTTCTTCATCTCTTAAGGCTAGTCTACGTAGATGTTTAAGAACTAAGAATTTGTGATTAACAATTTAAATAAATAAATAAATTCACATTTAGAGTCTACCCACTCCAGTAACTAAACTGATTTGCAGTGGGGGACTTTAATTTAAACCAACCCTGCCGGTTTCGAACACCATCGACGAGTGAGCGATAACCAATCAAAGATCGATATTTCAAATAGGAAACATATGAATCAGTGATTGGACAGTGCGAACACCTGCGGACAAATGCCAGAATCAACAAGGCCGATTCAGAACAACTTTGAATTTATTGAGTGCTTCGTTGCTAGGACGGCTCCAAAGTCACCGTTTACTTATTCCTAAGCCAAGAAGTAATGAAATTGAATCCAAATTAGAAGTTAAAAAACTTCTGCCTGAATCGGGATTTGAACCCCGGGACCTTCTGCATTGGAAGCAGGGATGCCAACCACTGGACCAACGAGCCACCTATATTTATTTGTTTGGTGGTACACACAAAACTTTATAATTAAAGACTTCGGACGAAGATGAGACACTTTGCAATGTTAGTATCTTTGAATTGGAGCTCTTTGGTGAATCCACGGCCATCTTTATCCCTTTATTTGTAGGTTATGAATTTGTTAAGTAGTACTTCTCTTGACCCTGTGGTGGTGGTCTACTGAACTAAAGAACCTCATTTGACTCCGCTTTTTCACTTGTGAATTAAGGATTTGTTACTTGAGTTGAAAGTTGGTCAACTCTGTTGGTCACAAGTAACAAGGGACAAGTCTTTAATTCTTATGTGAACGCATTCATGTGTTTTGTATAATTCAACTTTGTAAATCGCAAGTTGTAAGTTCTTAAAAATCTACATAGACCAGCCTTTATGTCCACATTGACACATTTATGTCATCATGCGTCTCGCCAACCAATAGGGTGTATTCACGTATTGCGCATGGTGGCCACATTGGAGGCCACAATGTCACGTGATTGGTTGTTCATTGTTACTATGTTTCAGCTGGCGTTTGATGCAAATTTAACTGTTCTCTAATTTTGGTTTGCTATTATTACTTAAAACTAGAGATGGGACGATTACGATTCCGATTCTACCGATTATTTGGAGAATCAGCGGTTAATCGGATCGGCGATTATTCGAAGAAAATTGGCCGATTCTAATCATCGCGTGATTTTGAATTTTCGCGCGCTCGCTAGTGCGCTATCTGTCGTTTAGCGGCAAGCGCTAGCATGTGTAGAAGGCGGTGTACAGAACATTCGACCTATCGATCGATGTATTTGAATCAAATTTTCTTACGTCATCGGCATGGCGTCTTACTAGCCTAATCTCGCCCATAGAGAAAGAAGTTGCTCGCCTGTTGAATGCTGTTGTCTCGTAATTAATTGTGTCAGTTTTTCACATTTTGAATGCATTCGTAGCAATGCCTGAGTTGTCTGCCAATAAAAAACTTAAAAGTGACGTGTGGCGTTTTTTCACAGTAGATGTGGTCAATAAAAGCAAAGTAAAATGCAAGTTTTGCAACGAACTCATTTCGCGTGGTTTTTCTGACACTAGTTTAGTATAGCTTAGACCCGTTTGAATCGAGTTGCACTTTTTTTAATAATCGGTTGAATAATCGTTAATCGGATCGGTTTTTTAATAATCGTAATCGGTAATCGGATCGGCCAATTTGAAGAATCGTCCCATCTCTACTTAAAACCAACATAAACAAACTCTTTTGTCTCGATCACTCTTTTAATCGTTTACAAAAGCATACAATAATCATTTTCATACACTTTATCGGGGGATATACGTGTTCAAACTTGTCATATTTCCCCGTAAACAATATTATTCGTTTTCTATTGAGCTAAATGAAACTTGAAATAGTAGCCTACTATAGATGGCCTCCAATATGGCCGATGTGACGTCACGTGAATACTCCCAATAGAGACAAGCCTCCTGCTCCTTCCCGTCCAGCCCTCCTGGCATTCCTTCATATGATATTTATTTATTATTTATTTCAATAAGCTTTCTACATTTCCACTCGTATACACATCTCAAGGATTTGTGAGCATTTGAATTTCTCATGTTTGTTATACATAGCCTACATTACATACATATATTACATCATATTATAAAACATGTAAAAAAAAAAAAAAAAAAAAACACACACAAAGAAACATATGTAAAACATACGTAATATTAAATATTATTCAAACTATTTTTATTGTGTATTTCACATTTGTCATTTAAAATTAGTAGTAGGATTTCATATTTTATTATAGGGAATTTAAAAAGTTACATAGGCCTACAACTTAACATCCCCATATCTTTATCGGCATCTTTGATTGTAATGCAAAGCACATACATTTGTACACAATCGGTGGCTGCTGTGGTCTTTTTAGAATTGTAACAATTGAATTTATATACTTAAGATTAGATTAGATTAATTGGTTACATACACTTACTTAACTTAATAGGTAACAAAATAATGCATTAAGGTCCAGTCTTACAATGTCCCAATAACTATTTATTTGTGGAATAGCTTGTTTTCTCCATGGCAACCACCAATAGTAGTAGTGGTAGTGGTAATGGTAGTAGTAGTAGTTAAGCTGATGTTATTTTTATGTACATTTGAAAACAATGTAATTTATTTTGTTTGTGGTGTCTCAGGTTCGTAGCGGGGCCGTCGTTCATCCTCGCAGCCAACGGTCTGATTGACAAGTGGGTTCGCGAGAGCGTCGTTTGCGGCGTCCTTCACTTCATATCGCTAAGCGGTCATATCCTCTTCCTGGTGAGTATCTCGCTCACAGCGAGGCTTTAGGACATTCCTTCACAGTGAGGCTTAGCTTTAGGACATTCCTTCACTTCATCTCTCTCAGCGGACATATCCTATTCCTGGTGAGTATCTCGCTCAACTTTAGGACATTCCTTTACAGCAAGGCTTATCTTTAGGACATTCCTTCACAGTGAGGTTTAGCTTTAGGACATTCCTTCACATCGAGGCTTAGCTTTAGAACATTCCTTCACTGCAAGGCTTAGCGTTAGGACATTCCTTCACTTCATCTCTCTCAGCGGACACATCCTCTTCCTGGATCAGTATCTTGCTCACAGCGAGGCTCAGCGTTAGGACATGCCTTCACAGCAAGGCTTAGCTTTAGGACATTCCTTCACAGCGAGGGTTAACTTTAGGACATTCCTTTACATCGAGGCTCAGTATTAGGACATTCCTTCACATCTAGGCTTAGCTTTAGGACATTCCTTCACAGCGAGGCTTAGCTTTAGGACATTCCTTCACATCGAGGCTTAGCTTTAGGACATTCCTTCACAGTGAGGCTTAGCTTTAGGACATTCCTTCACAGTGAGGCTTAGCTTTAGGATATTCCTTCACATCTAGGCTTAGCTTTAGGACATTCCTTCACAGCGAGGCTTAGCTTTAGGACATTCCTTCACATCGAGGCTTATCTTTAGGACATTCCTTCACAGCGAGGCTTAGCTTTAGGACATTCCTTCACTGTGAGGCTTAGCTTTAGGACATTCCTTTACAGTGAGGCTTAGCTTTAGGACATTCCTTTACAGTGATGCTTAGCTTTAGGACATTCCTTCACAGCTAGGCTCGGCATTAGGACATTCCTTCACAGTGAGGCTTAGCTTTAGGACATTTCTTCACAGCAAGGCTTAGCTTTAGGACATTCCTTCACAGCGAGGCTTAGCTTTAGGACATTCCTTCATAGTTATGTTTAGCTTTAGGACATTCCTTCACAGTGATGCTTAGCATTAGGACATTCCTTCATAGTGATGCTTAGCTTTAGGACATTCCTTCACAGCTAGGCTCAACATTAGGACATTCTTTCACAGCGAGGCTTAGCTTTAGGACATTCCTTCACATCGAGGCTTAGCTTTAGGACATTCCTTTACAGTGATGCTTAGCATTAGGACATTCCTTCATATCGAGGCTTAGCTTTAGGACATTCCTTCACACCGAGGCTTAGCTTTAGGACATTCCTTCACATCGAGACTTTAGGACTTTAGGACTTTAGGACATTCCTTCACAGTGAGGCTTAGCCTTAGGACATTCCTTCACATCGAGGCTTAGCTTTAGGACATTCCTTCACAGCGAGGCTTAGCTTTAGGACATTCCTGCACTTCATCTCGCTAAGCGGACATATTCTCTTCCTGGTGAGCATAGCACGTTAGTACACTACAACCCTTATTAGGCAATATCTTCCATGTCAACAACTTTGCTATTTCCCAAAGATATGTGCTAAAAAAAAAAGTTAAATTATCTGGAAAATATGTTTAATACGTACTCGATATCACAAAATAATTAAGTGAAACCATTCCTTTAAATTCTAAGTTTTGTTTTTTTGGCGAGGTCGTTGAACATTTGACTGTTTTTAGTTCATGCACAGCCCCAAAACATTAATGATATTAAAAACAAGATTTAAGAAATGATGAATTATTGTGTAAAATATGAAATTTCAAAATACCTTATTTACCTGCATTAAAGGCTATATCATTATTTCTATTTTTTATAGTTAAAATATTGGGGTCGTCTTAAATTCGCGTACTGTATTAAGATTATGATTATGAATATGATTTCATCCAGCTTTAAATTCTTGAAAATAGGGGGTCGTCTTCTATTTGAGTAAATACGGTACCTAACAGTATATATAAATATTTTTTAAAATTTGTTACTATACAGTAGTATAATAATAAAAAAACTTATTGGGCCAATAATTAATCAATTCTAGAAAGTATTGATCAATGACAATGATATATTCACATTATTGACACCATACAGACAAAGCACATGCTAAATGTATGTTTATAATATGTATTGCCGTATTGGGTATGGAAATAAAGACTTATTTATTGTGTTTCTCTCCCGGCAGATTCTCACCCTCCCCTCCCACGCCAACAAGAACTTCCCCTACCACGTCCGCACGACGCAGATCGGCTGTCTAGACTCGAACCTGAACCTGGACTCCAGCGTTAGTTCCTTCGGCCACCACCCGTACGCAGTGAGTGCGCCACATGGCACACACAGGCCCATCGTCGGGGACTGGATCTCGGACGTTCCCGTGGAACTCTTCTCCATATCGAGGAGCGTCCACATGAGCTACGTGAGTGTTTGTTTTGTTTATTTTGTTTATTTATTTATATATTCATTTATTTATTTATTTATTTATTTATTTATTTATTTATTTATTTATTTATTTATTAATTTATTTATTTATTTATTTATTTATTTATTTATTTATTTACTTATTTATTTATTTACTTATTTATTTATTTATATATTCATTTATTTATTTATTTATTTATTTATTTATTTATTAATTTATTTATTTATCTATTTATTTATTTATTTATTTATTTATTTATTTCTTTCTTTCTTTGTTTGTTTGTTTATTTATTTATTTATTTATTTATTTGTTTATTTATTTATTTATTTAGTATTTATTTATTTATTTAATTTTATTTATTTATTTATTTATTCATTAAGCGAGCGAAGCAAGCGTCTCCACTTGACTCTTATGGCACTTCGTTCTGTTTTTTTGTTTGTTTGTTTGTTTGTTTGTTTTTTGTTTTTTTGTTTTTTATGTCTGTCGATAGCGGTCGAACGGAAAGTCCGATCAACTTGAAATTTGGACCATCCACAAGCCTCGATGTGGATTGAAGGTGTATAGTTTTGAGGCAAAATCGTTTGAAAAGTTACAAAGTTACACCATAGTTACTGCAAAATATTTTTCTGAAACAAAATGGCGGCAAAATGTGAGATAGCCATATTTGTTTAAACTTTTTTCCGGTCACGAATATGTTCATTTTATGGCGATACGATAAATATTGGCAAAGTTACACAAAAGTTACTCGAAAATATATTTTCGAAACACAGTTACGGCAAAATGTGAGGTGGCTATCTGATAGTAAAATTTTGTCCGGTTACGAATATACTAATGTAAACGCGATCCGATACGTATAAAAGGCAGAAATTACATTTCTATTGCTGTCAATAACTGTTAGTAACGGTGGCGGACCGCGGCGAAAACATGACAGCGAAAATTCTTTCCACTGCAAATCAGTTTAATTACTGAGTGGGTAGACTCTAAATGTGAATTTATTTATTTATTTATTTATTTATAGCAACGCACATTGCACTGCATCCAACAATGTCGGGAAGTATAATAGCTATGGAAATTAGAAACATTTTTTAATGCGCATTCTTGAATGGTTGTTAATTGTTGTTTGTATTAGCATTGAAATCTTTTCGCCAGAAAGTTCGTAGATATTGACGCGCTCGCTTATCAACGCGTCAAACAGAGCGTTTTCCTAGTTTATTACATTCACCAATGCTGTGGAACTATTCCACAGGGTAGCTAGATCTAGTTGAACATCAGACTTATTTAACCAAGTTTAAATTTGAATCTGAATATGACCTCACGAAGGTGCTAACAGCTAGTTTCTTTGACGCAGGGTCCGAGAGCCCAGCCCATGTCGCCTCTACCTCCGTCTGCCCCCAAAGAGGAGGCTCGGGCGACGCAGCCCGCGATACGTAGCTCGGAAGACGAGGAGCCCGATCTCGGACAGACTCAGCCTCAGCTTCAGGTGCCCACGGACCTCTTCCGAGCACCGAGTCAGATGAACAGAGACGAGGCCCCAAGGCTGTGAGACAGACAGCTCGGACTAGTCGACGTCTACGAAGCAAAGAGCTCGGACTAGTCAATGCCTACAAAGCCAAGAACTCAGTAGTCAAAGTCTACGAAGCAAGGAACTCGGACTAGTTAACGTCTGTGAAGCACAGAACTTGGACTAGTCAACATCTGCGAAGCACAGAACTCGGACTAGTCAACGTCTTCAAAGCTGAGAACTCTGTAGTCAACGTCTACAAAGCAAGGAACTCGGACTAGTCAACATCTGTGAAGCACAGAACTCGGACTAGTCAATGTCTGTGAAGCAAAGAACTCGGACTAGTCAACGTCTACGAAACAAAGAGCTCGGACTAGTCAACATCTACAACCATACAAGTTGGTCTGGTATCCCTCCCCAGCCCTTCATATGTATTATGTCACTGCCAGTGTGTTTAACTGTTTTCTATTTCAAGTACCGTACATATACTCTTCATTAACACTTTCATCCCCCAACAGAACTACAACGAACTTGTTTTACCCCAGCCGAAACCCTCGACCTACTCTATATGGAGTATTCACGTGACGTCACATCGGCCATATTGGAGGCCACCTATAGTACTATTTTAAGTTTTATTTAGCTGTCAATAGAAAACGAATAATATTGTTTACGGGGAAATATGACAAGTTTGAACACGTATATCCCCCGATAAAGTGTACGAAATTGCGAAATGATTACGTGCGCCATTGTAACCAACAAAAAGAATGGCCGAAATAAGAGAGAATTTATTTAAGTGGCTTTTCAGTAATAATAGAACACAAAAGTTGGAGAACAGTTGAAGTTCAACCAAACGCCATCTGAAACATAGTAACAATGAACTACCAATCACGACATTGTGGCCTCCGGTATGGCCGCCATGCACAATATGTGAATACACCCTATAGGGAGTATTCACATAATGTGCATGGTGGCCACATTGGAGGCCACAATGTCGTGATTGGTAGTTCATTGTTACTATGTTTCAGATGGCGTTTGGTGCAAACGCAACTGTTCTCTAAATTTGGTTTGCTAATATTACTTGAAAGCAACATAAATACACTTTTTTGTCTCGAATACGCTTTTAATCGTTTACAATGGCTCATAAATAATTATTATTTTCGTAAATTTTATCAGGGTATATAGGTGCCGAAATTCTCATGTTTTGTGATAAGTATATTTGTCTTTTATTGAGAGCTCAAATGTCGATACACATTTAGGCCTCAAATAATATAGCCGTTGTGACATTACGTGAATATAGACTTTGGATGCAGACATACACAGTATAAAGTAAACACACGTCATAATAAACTAGTCAGACAATCTGAAGGAGATCGGAGTAATAGCCTTATGCCTTATGACTGAGTATAGCCTTATGACTATTATAGCCTTATGATAGGTGCTAGAGGATTAGGAACTATCCCAGGGCTTTCCGAAGCTTCTCGGAAAATATTCCTTGTGCACGGAAACCTGAATGGGAATGAATGGTATCAACTATAAAGTGTCTTAAGAAGTTAAGATAAGATCAGTCAATATTTATTTTTAAGGACCAGTTATTATTATATAATTTATTTTTTTGTTTTTTATTTCTTAAATCTATGTATGTTTTTTTAATCAAATTTCTACAATTATCACTTTTTATATTACCTGTTATTGTATCTTTCCAATTATGTAAGGCACATACTTCAAATAGTACGTAATTGTGTTTTAAACCAGTTTAAATATGTTGTTTTGGCTATATACTGCTATGCACAGATTTATAGGTTATAACTTTATGTTTTTATGTTATTTTTTATTTATCGATTTGAATAAGGTGCAATTTATTTTAATCTTATATTATTTAATTTATTACACTCCAAAAATAAATTACACCTTCAAATTGAATAAATAAAACACAAAAAACCGTAATGTTCGTAGATTTAAGAAAATACCTTTTGTTTCTATTAATATCTCAATATCTTATAATTCTGTATTGTAACTTTATAATTTTATATATTACATCACAGGATATTACATACTAATTATATATACTATTTTGTTAACATGTGTCTTAAGGAACAGATACCTAACATTATCGAACACATTTTCAGTGAAGAGATTTTAACACAATTTCACACACATACAACGTATGTAACATGTTAATATCTTTAATTCATATGTTCTCTTAAAAACCTACGTATTTGCTGTTCCATCAACATCATTAATTGCCTTACTGTATTTGAATGTATATTCATTTAACGAAGAGAAATCTTTTTACACAATAATGTACAAGTGCCTCTGTAAATAAACATTTCGAATAAATCTTCACCTGGATGTGTTATTGCAATGATCCAGGGGCCGGATTCACAAGAGGTCTTAACTTAGGACAAGTCCTAAATCTACTGTACTGTATGTGCTATTATAAATCCATGGTAGGCCTACTACACAGCCCAATTGATGCCTAATTTCATGGAAATCACAATGAACTTGAAATATTGCAAGGCGGTGTTTTAAAGTTCAGTGTTTTGTTTCATAATATTTCCATGTTATTCTAAAAACAGACAAATGTTCATGTCAAGGTAAGTCAACGATATCTATTCATGTTCACATTTGGAAGTCATAGACGTATTGCCACCATCTTTGAAAAAAGATAAGACCAACTCAGACAGGGCGTAAATTTTGGTCTCAAGTGTTTGTTATAAACTAGGGTTTCTTAGCGACGTCGAGTCGAGGCTATGTGCAGGTCCGTATCAGCCAATGGCGTGACATAATCTAGTGGTCCTAAAGTTAGGCCAGGCCTAAGTTAAGACTTTTTGTGAATTCGGGCCCAGATTACCTCTTCCTGTTGTAAGAGACTGACACAGTGTGACCAACATCCATGCCTGGTATCTTCGTCGCTTCCATCTACTGTACACCCCTTCCATTCGTTATTCATAGGTTGCACGTACGTCACATCCCTGCGCGTCGCGGTCACATTTGTGATCAAACTTTAACATTACCATGGAGAAACAATTGAAGCCTGTTGTGGTAAAACACAGACATCCTTATTTCTTTTCAGTCCAGCTTATTTTTTATTTTTGTTGTACTTATGTTTACTTTTTGAATCCTAAATTATGTTTGTTTATTAAATTTGAGTAGTATTTGCCAATGATCTAAGATAGGACTACATAAATTGTGTCGCAATCATGGCCAGTGTGACGTCACGTGGGAACTATGAATACGATTGTTATGGGCGCTGCCATCTGGAAATTTGACGCCATTGAAGTGCTGCTAAATATTACCTATTCCACACAACCTGTTAGTATTAAGTAATCATTAATAATGGGGATAATGTAATCTATTTAGTATTTAAGAAACTTGACAAATTTGAAAACTAACATTCAATTAAGTTGTAGTGTATACTTGGAGAGGCCAAAATGGCTGAGTCAATTGGAACTCAGAACAAGATAAACATGTTCTAGTGAGGGGAAAGGTACAGAAGGACGACAGCTTACCTGAAAAAGTAGATAGGTCGCTTTGAAACCACTAGTTGGCCGAAACGTCTCAGTTTATTTGTCTTCTCATCTATATGTTTCTCTAAGCGGCCTATCTGCTTTCTCAGGTAAGCTGTCGTCCTTCTTTACCTTTCCCCTCACTAGAACATGTTTTATCTTGTTCTGAGTTTCAATTAAATTCCATTAAGTTGTGTATGCAAATGAGTACCTATATGAAAGAAGGATAATAAATATCATTATCAAGTTGACCTTGGATCAATATCAAATCAATATATAGAAGGCTTCTACTATTGTTACCAGAATTGTTTAATATTGTTGGTAAAAACAACATGGCCAACAATAAGACACTACAAATCATACCACAGTCTTCACGATCTTCTAGAGCAGGACTTAAATACCGGCAACTACCTAAAAAAAATGTATTTAGGGAGGAATGCCCAGTCCAGGTTAGTATGTACTAAGTATGTAGTTAGGTAAGTGTGTTCTTTATGGTTGCTATGAAGTATGTTTCTCAAATGAAAATGCAATAAACAATTCCATAGCAATAAATCCTGAACTTAAGTTTTGACAATTATTTATGAAGGATATAGACTACATTAAGTAGAAAAACGGTTGAAATTTTTGGGGAATTTTGAAATTTGTTCAATCACTTTGTAACCTTGGGAATATTTTGACAAAAAGTCACAACAAACATAGCGACGCGATGATTTTTTCCAAAAAAGACAATGTTCAGATGTACCTTGGGAGTTAACTTTAAGATCCCCCTTTTTTCCACCTTTCCACCTTTATTTTTTCCACCTTTCCCACAATCGGTACCGAAAGTGGAACTTGACAAGAAAATCTTTGAAATTTCGGCGACGTCTAACGTCGTTCACAACATACGTAGCGAGGCGATGATTTTTTTCAAAGTAGACAATTTACAGATCTACCTCAGGAACTAACTTTAAGATCGCCTGAATAAACAATATAGCCATAAAAAATATAATTCTAAAAACAGAGTGTATTTGAGCACGTCTTTGACGACTCGTAGCGTCTCTTTTTAAAGGGATAAGGAAATAAAGACTAGAGTTTCTTCATTGTACATTCTTACTCTAAACATGAAACATACTAATGCTTGCCTTGCATCAACGGTTAGCCGAGGAAACATGTTTTAATGTTGGCGTGATGACAAACTATCTGATTACAACAAGCTATGCCATACATTGAGACCAGTGTTATATTCCAGTCTAAGCAAAATTTTCATCGTGAGGCATAGCGTAGTCAGTTACGCCGTCGCTTCGAATGCTCGAGGTCTGGGGTTCGGAACCCATTACCTCCAATTTCTTTTTTCCACCATATTCACACATTTATGTCGTTTATAACTCAACTCGCGTGACTTTTTACCATCGGATCGTATTCTTGGTTATTTTTTAAATCCAATGAGACCTCTGTTCGTAAATCCATATATATTTGGTAACATGCATACATTGAGAGCCGTGTGTTATCTATACCAGTCTAAGCGGTCCAACTTCCATCGAGTGGTGTGGCGTACGCGGTAGCGGCGTCGACTAGTGTTTTCGCGGTCCGGGGTTCGATACCCGTAACTGGCAGACTTTTTTTCTTCCATATTCAGACGAGCAAAGTTGAGAAGGGTTTACTAAGGGGAAATTTTTTTTTCTAGCGCTCGTAGCTACCGTACGGGGAATCTAAATTTGTTTCTGTATTTTTTTTATTTTTTTTGCGTTAATTATCTAGACATTCTGAAAACGAAAAGTATGCTGGGGGTCATACTTACAGAGATACAGGCGCCCAAAATTTCAAATTTTGTCTCAGAAGACCACAATCGGAGAATTTTGAAATTTTTTATTTTTTTTATTTTTAAAAACATACGAAACATATCAAGAGAGCAATGAATAGGAAGGAAATGGCAACCAAAAAATTCTTTCTCAAACCGTTTACCAGTAAAAAAATAAAAACCTCAAAAAATCAACTATTTTGGTTACCTGAAGTTGGCGTCGCCTCACCACGACCTGTACAAACCGACGCTACCGACGCTCATACTACGTAACCAAGGATTCTTACTAACCTTAAGTTCGACGCTACGACTAACTAGGTACCACCGTTAACCCACAATCGGTACCGAAAGTGGAACTTGACAAGAAAATCTTTGAAATTTCGGCGACGTCTAACGTCATTCACAACATACGTAGCGAGGCGATGGTTTTTTTCAAAGTAGACAATTTACAGATCTACCTCAGGAACTAACTTTAAGATCGCAAGAATAAACAATATAGCCGTAAAAAATATAATTCTAAAAAACAGAGTGTATTTGAGCACGTCTTTGACGACTAGTAGCGTCTCTTTCTAAAGGGTTAAGGAAATAAAGACTAGAGTTTCTCCATTGGACATTCTTACTCTATACATGAAACATGCTAATGCTTGCCTTGCATCAACGGTTAGCCGAAGAAACATGTTTTAATGTTGGCGTGATGACAAACTATCTGAATACAACAAGCTATGCCATACATTGAGACCAGTGTGTTATATTCCAGTCTAAGCATAGAATTTCCATCGTGAGGCATAGCGTAGTCAGTTCCGCCGTCGCTTCGAATACTCGAGGTCTAGGGTTCGGAACCCATTACCTCCAATTTTTTTTTTCCACCATATTCACACATTTATGTCGTTTATAACTCAACTCGCGTGAGTTTTTACCATCGGATCGTATTCTTGGATATTTTTTTAATCTAATGAGACCCTCTGTTCGTAAATCCATATATATTTGGTAACATGCATACATTGAGAACCGTGTGTTATCTATACCAGTCCAAGCGATCCAACTTCCATCGAGTGGTGTGGCGTACGCGGTAGCGGCGTCGACTAGTGTTTTCGCGGTCCGGGGTTCGATACCCGTAACTGGCAGACTTTTTTTCTTCCATATTCAGACGAGCAAAGTTGAGAAGGGTTTACTAAGGGGAAATTTTTTTTTTTAGCGCTCGTAGCTACCATACGGAGGGTCCAAATTTGTTTCTGTATTTTTTTATTTTTTTTGCGTTAATTATCTAGACATTCTGAAAACGAAAAATATGCTGGGGGTCATCCTTACAGAGATACAGGCGCCCAAAATTTCAAATTTTGTCTCAGAAGACCACAATCGGAGAATTTTAAAACTTTTTATTTTTTTTATTTTTTAAAAAATACGAAACAAATCAAGAGAAAACTTAATAAAAAGGAATCGAAAACCAAAAAAATCTATCTCAAACCGTTTTCCCGTAAAAAAACAAAAACCTCAAAAAATCTACTATTTACATTACCTGAAGTTGGCGTCGCCTCGCCACGACCTGTGCAAACATACGCTACCGACATTCATACTACGTCACCAAGGATTCTTACTGACCTTTAGTTCGACGCTACGACTAACTAGGTACCACCGTTAACCCACAATCGGTACCGAAAGTGGAACTTGACAAGAAAATCTTTGAAATTTCGGCGACATCTAACGTCGTTCACAACATACGTAGCGAGACGATGATTTTTTTCAAAGTAGACAATTTACAGATCTACCTCAGGAACTAACTTTAAGATCGCAAGAATAAACAATATAGCCGTAAAAAAAATAATTCTTAAAAAACAGAGTGTATTTGAGCACGTCTTTGACGACTCGTAGCGCCTCTTTTTAAAGGGTTAAGGAAATAAAGACTAGATTTTCTCCATTGTACATTCTTACCCTAAACATGAAACATGCTAATGCTTGCCTTGCATCAACGGTTAGCTGAGGAAACATGTTTTAATGTTGGCGTGGTGACAAACTATCTGAATACAACAAGCTATGCCATACATTGAGACCAGTGTGTTATATTCCAGTCTAAGCAACGAATTTGTATAGTGAGGCATTGCGTAGTCAGTAACGCCGTCGCTTCGAATACTTGAGATCTGGGGTTCGGAACCCATTACCTCCAATTTTTTTTTTTCCACCATATTCACACATTTATGTCGTTTATAACTCAACTCGCGTGAGTTTTTACCATCGGATCGTATTCTTGGATATTTTTTAAATCTAATGAGACCCTCTGTTCGTAAATCCATATATATTTGGTAACATGCATACATTGAGAGCCATGTGTTATCTATACAAGTCTAAGCGATCCAACTTCCATCGAGTGGTGTGGCGTACGCGGTAGCGGCGTCGACTAGTGTTTTCGCGGTCCGGGGTTCGATACCCGTAACTGGCAGACTTTTTTTCTTCCATATTCAGACGAGCAAAGTTGAGAAGGGTTTACTAAGGGGAAATTTTTTTTTCTAGCGCTCGTAGCTACCGTACGGGGGGTCCAAATTTCTTTCTGTATTTTTTTTATTTTTTTTGCGTTAATTATCTAGACATTCTGAAAACGAAAAATATGCTGGGGGTCATACTTACAGAGATACAGGCGCCCAAAATTTCAAATTTTGTCTCAGAAGACCACAATCGGAGAATTTTGAAATTTTTTATTTTTTTTTATTTTTTAAAAAATACGAAACATATCAATAGAGCAATGAATAGGATGGAATTAGCAACCAAAAAATTCTTTCTCAAACCGTTTACCAGTAAAAAAATAAAAACCTAAAAAAATCAACTATTTTGGTTACCTGAAGTTGGCGTCGCCTCACCACGACCTGTACAAACCGACGCTACCGACGCTCATACTATGTCACCAAGGATTCTTTCTGACCTTAAGTTCGACGCTACGACTAACTAGGTACCACCGTTAACCCACAATCGGTACCGAAAGTGGAACTTGACAAGAAAATCTTTGAAATTTCGGCGACGTCTAACGTCGTTCACAACATACGTAGCGAGGCGATGATTTTTTTCAAAGTAGACAATTTACAGGTCTACCTCAGGAACTAACTTTAAGATCGCCTGAATAAACATTATAGCCGTAAAAAATATAATTCTAAAAAACAGAGTGTATTTGAGCACGTCTTTGACGACTCGTAGCGTCTCTTTTTAAAGGGTTAAGGAAATAAAGACTAGATTTTCTCCATTGTACATTCTTACCCTAAACATGAAACATGCAAATGCTTGCCTTGCATCAACGGTTAGCAGAGGAAACATGTTTTAATGTTGGCGTGATGACAAACTATCTGAATACAACAAGCTATGCCATACATTGAGACCAGTGTGTTATATTCCAGTCTGAGCAACGAATTTCTATCGTGAGGCATTGCGTAGTCAGTAACGCCGTCGCTTCGAATACTTGAGGTCTGGGGTTCGGAACCCATTACCTCCAATTTTTTTTTCCACCATATTCACACATTTATGTCGTTTATAACTCAACTCGCGTGAGTTTTTACCATCGGATCGTATTCTTGGACATTTTTTAAATCTAATGAGACCCTCTGTTCGTAAATCCATATATATTTGGTAACATGCATACATTGAGAGCCATGTGTTATCTACACAAGTCTAAGCGATCCAATTTCCATCGAGTGGTTGTGGCGTACGCGGTAGCGGCGTCGACTAGTGTTTTCGCGGTCCGGGGTTCGATACCCGTACCTGGCAGACTTTTTTTCTTCCATATTCAGACGAGCGAAGTTGAGAAGGGTTTACTAAGGGGAAATTTTTTTTTCTAGCGCTCGTAGCTACCATACGGGGGGTCCAAATTTGTTTCTGTATTTTTTTTATTTTTTTTGCGTTAATTATCTAGACATTCTGAAAACGAAAAATATGCTGGGGGTCATACTTACAGAGATACAGGCGCCCAAAATTTCAAATTTTGTCTCAGAAGACCACAATCGGAGAATTTTGAAATTTTTGATTTTTTTTATTTTTAAAAAAATACGAAACATATCAATAGAGCAATGAATAGGAAGGAATTAGCAACCAAAAAATTCTTTCTTAAACCGTTTACCAGTAAAAAAATAAAAACCTCAAAAAATCAACTCTTTTGGTTACCTGAAGTTGGCGTCGCCTCACCACGACCTGTACAAACCGACGCTACCGACGCTCATACTACGTCACCAAGGATTCTTACTGACCTTAAGTTCGACGCTACGACTAACTAGGTACCACCGTTAACCCACAATCGGTACCGAAAGTGGAACTTGAACATCTTTGAAATTTCGGCGACGTCTAACGTCGTTCACAACATACGTAGCGAGGCGATGATTTTTTTCAAAGTAGACAATTTACAGATCTACCTCAGGAACTAACTTTAAGATCGCCTGAATAAACATTATAGCCGTAAAAAATATAATTCTAAAAAACAGAGTGTATTTGAGCACGTCTTTGACGACTCGTAGCGTCTCTTTTTAAAGGGTTAAGGAAATAAAGACTAGATTTTCTCCATTGTACATTCTTACCCTAAACATGAAACATGCTAATGCTTGCCTTGCATCAACGGTTAGCAGAGGAAACATGTTTTAATGTTGGCGTGATGACAAACTATCTGAATACAACAAGCTATGCCATACATTGAGACCAGTGTGTTATATTCCAGTCTGAGCAACGAATTTCTATCGTGAGGCATTGCGTAGTCAGTAACGCCGTCGCTTCGAATACTTGAGGTCTGGGGTTCGGAACCCATTACCTCCAATTTTTTTTTCCACCATATTCACACATTTATGTCGTTTATAACTCAACTAGCGTGAGTTTTTACCATCGGATCGTATTCTTGGACATTTTTTAAATCTAATGAGACCCTCTGTTCGTAAATCTATATATATTTGGTAACATGCATACATTGAGAGCCATGTGTTATCTATACAAGTCTAAGCGATCCAACTGCCATCGAGTGGTGTGGCGTACGCGGTAGCGGCGTCGACTAGTGTTTTCGCGGTCCGGGGTTCGATACCCGTACCTGGCAGACTTTTTTTCTTCCATATTCAGACGAGCAAAGTTGAGAAGGGTTTACTAAGGGGAAATTTTTTTTTCTAGCGCTCGTAGCTACCATACGGGGGGTCCAAATTTGTTTCTGTATTTTTTTTATTTTTTTTGCGTTAATTATCTAGACATTCTGAAAACGAAAAATATGCTGGGGGTCATACTTACAGAGATACAGGCGCCCAAAATTTCAAATTTTGTCTCAGAAGACCACAATCGGAGAATTTTGAAATTTTTGATTTTTTTTATTTTTTAAAAAATACGAAACATATCAATAGAGCAATAAATAGGAAGGAATTGGCAACCAAAAAATTCTTTCTCAAACCGTTTACCAGTAAAAAAATAAAAACCTCAAAAAATCAACTATTTTGGTTACCTGAAGTTGGCGTCGCCTCACCACGACCTGTACAAACCGACGCTACCGACGCTCATACTACGTCACCAAGGATCCTTACTGACCTTAAGTTCGACGCTACGACTAACTAGGTACCACCGTTAACCCACAATCGGTACTGAAAGTGGAACTTGACAAGAAAATCTTTGAAATTTCGGCGACGTCTAACGTCGTTCACAATATACGTAGCGAGGAGATGATTTTTTTCAAAGTAGACAATTTACAGATCTACCTCAGGAACTAACTTTAAGATCGCCTGAATAAACATTATAGCCGTAAAAAATATAATTCTAAAAAACAGAGTGTATTTGAGCACGTCTTTGACGACTCGTAGCGTCTCTTTTTAAAGGGTTAAGGAAATAAAGACTAGATTTTCTCCATTGTACATTCTTACCTTAAACATGAAACATGCTAATGCTTGCCTTGCATCAACGGTTAGCAGAGGAAACATGTTTTAATGTTGGCGTGATGACAAACTATCTGAATACAACAAGCTATGCCATACATTGAGACCAGTGTGTTATATTCCAGTCTGAGCAACGAATTTCTATCGTGAGGCATTGCGTAGTCAGTAACGCCGTCGCTTCGAATACTTGAGGTCTGGGGTTCGGAACCCATTACCTCCAATTTTTTTTTCCACCATATTCACACATTTATGTCGTTTATAACTCAACTAGCGTGAGTTTTTACCATCGGATCGTATTCTTGGACATTTTTTAAATCTAATGAGACCCTCTGTTCGTAAATCCATATATATTTGGTAACATGCATACATTGAGAGCCATGTGTTATCTATACAAGTCTAAGCGATCCAACTTCCATCAAGTGGTGTGGCGTACGCGGTAGCGGCGTCGACTAGTGTTTTCGCGGTCCGGGGTTCGATACCCGTACCTGGCAGACTGTTTTTCTTCCATATTCAGACGAGCAAAGTTGAGAAGGGTTTACTAAGGGGAAATTTTTTTTTCTAGCGCTAGTAGCTACCATACGGGGGGTCCAAATTTGTTTCTGTATTTTTTTTATTTTTTTTGCGTTAATTATCTAGACATTCTGAAAACGAAAAATATGCTGGGGGTCATACTTACAGAGATACAGGCGCCCAAAATTTCAAATTTTGTCTCAGAAGACCACAATCGGAGAATTTTGAAATTTTTGATTTTTTTTATTTTTTAAAAAATACGAAACATATCAATAGAGCAATGAATAGGAAGGAATTGGCAACCAAAAAATTCTTTCTCAAACCGTTTACCAGTAAAAAAATAAAAACCTCAAAAAATCAACTATTTTGGTTACCTGAAGTTGGCGTCGCCTCACCACGACCTGTACAAACCGACGCTACCGACGCTCATACTACGTCACCAAGGATTCTTACTGACCTTAAGTTCGACGCTACGACTAACTAGGTACCACCGTTAACCCACAATCGGTACTGAAAGTGGAACTTGACAAGAAAATCTTTGAAATTTCGGCGACGTCTAACGTCGTTCACAACATACGTAGCGAGGAGATGATTTTTTCAAAGTAGACAATTTACAGATCTACCTCAGGAACTAACTTTAAGATCGCCTGAATAAACATTATAGCCGTAAAAAATATAATTCTAAAAAACAGAGTGTATTTGAGGACATCTTTGACGACTCGTAGCGTCTCTTTTTAAAGGGTTAAGGAAATAAAGACTAGATTTTCTCCATTATACATTCTTACCCTAAACATGAAACATGCTAATGCTTGCCTTGCATCAACGGTTAGCAGAGGAAACATGTTTTAATGTTGGCGTGATGACAAACTATCTGAATACAACAAGCTATGCCATACATTGAGACCAGTGTGTTATATTCCAGTCTAAGCAACGAATTTCTATCGTGAGGCATTGCGTAGTCAGTAACGCCGTCGCTTCGAATACTTGAGGTCTGGGGTTCGGAACCCATTACCTCCAATTTTTTTTTGCCACCATATTCACACATTTATGTCGTTTATAACTCAACTAGCGTGAGTTTTTACCATCGGATCGTATTCTTGGACATTTTTTAAATCTAATGAGACCCTCTGTTCGTAAATCCATATATATTTGGTAACATGCATACATTGAGAGCCATGTGTTATCTATACAAGTCTAAGCGATCCAACTTCCATCGAGTGGTGTGGCGTACGCGGTAGCGGCGTCGACTAGTGTTTTCGCGGTCCGGGGTTCGATACCCGTAACTGGCAGACTTTTTTTCTTCCATATTAAGACGAGCAAAGTTGAGAAGGGTGTACTAAGGGGAATTTTTTTTTTCTAGCGCTCGTAGCTACCATACGGGGGGTCCAAATTTGTTTCTGTATTTTTTTTATTTTTTTTGCGTTAATTATCTAGACATTCTGAAAACGAAAAATATGCTGGGGGTCATACTTACAGAGATACAGGCGCCCAAAATTTCAAATTTTGTCTCAGAAGACCACAATCGGAGAATTTTGAAATTTTTGATTTTTTTTATTTTTTAAAAAATACGAAACATATCAATAGAGCAATGAATAGGAAGGAATTGGCAACCAAAAAATTCTTTCTCAAACCGTTTACCAGTAAAAAAAAAAAACCTCAAAAAATCAACTATTTTGGTTACCTGAAGTTGTCGTCGCCTCACCACGACCTGTACAAACCGACGCTACCGACGCTCATACTACGTCACCAAGGATTCTTACTGACCTTAAGTTCGACGCTACGACTAACTAGGTACCACCGTTAACCCACAATCGGTACTGAAAGTGGAACTTGACAAGAAAATCTTTGAAATTTCGGCGACGTCTAACGTCGTTCACAACATACGTAGCGAAGCGATGATTTTTTTCAAAGTAGACAATTTACAGATCTACCTCAGGAACTCACTTTAAGATCGCCTGAATAAACATTATAGCCGTAAAAAATATAATTCTAAAAAACAGAGTGTATTTGAGCACGTCTTTGACGACTCGTAGCGTCTCTTTTTAAAGGGTTAAGGAAATAAAGACTAGATTTTCTCCATTGTACATTCTTACCCTAAACATGAAACATGCTAATGCTTGCCTTGCATCAACGGTTAGCAGAGGAAACATGTTTTAATGTTGGCGTGATGACAAACTATCTGAATACAACAAGCTATGCCATACATTGAGACCAGTGTGTTATATTCCAGTCTAAGCAACGAATTTCTATCGTGAGGCATTGCGTAGTCAGTAACGCCGTCGCTTCGAATACTTGAGGTCTGGGGTTCGGAACCCATTACCTCCAATTTTTTTTTGCCACCATATTCACACATTTATGTCGTTTATAACTCAACTAGCGTGAGTTTTTACCATCGGATCGTATTCTTGGACATTTTTTAAATCTAATGAGACCCTCTGTTCGTAAATCCATATATATTTGGTAACATGCATACATTGAGAGCCATGTGTTATCTATACAAGTCTAAGCGATCCAACTTCCATCGAGTGGTGTGGCGTACGCGGTAGCGGCGTCGACTAGTGTTTTCGCGGTCCGGGGTTCGATACCCGTAACTGGCAGACTTTTTTTCTTCCATATTCAGACGAGCAAAGTTGAGAAGGTTTTACTAAGGGGAAATTTTTTTTTCTAGCGCTCGTAGCTACCATACGGGGGGTCCAAATTTGTTTCTGTATTTTTTTTATTTTTTTTTGCGTTAATTATCTAGCTATTCTCAAAACGAAAAATATGCTGGGGGTCATACTTACAGAGATACAGGCGCCCAAAATTTCAAATTTTGTCTCAGAAGACCACAATCGGAGAATTTTGAAATTTTTGATTTTTTTGATTTTTTAAAAAATACGAAACATATCAATAGAGCAATGAATAGGAAGGAATTGGCAACCAAAAAATTCTTTCTCAAACCGTTTACCAGTAAAAAAATAAAAACCTCAAAACATCAACTATTTTGGTTACCTGAAGTTGGCGTCGCCTCACCACGACCTGTACAAACCGTCGCTACCGACGCTCATACTACGTCACCAAGGATTCTTACTGACCTTAAGTTCGACGCTACGACTAACTAGGTACCACCGTTAACCCACAATCGGTACCGAAAGTGGAACTTGACAAGAAAATCTTTGAAATTTCGGCGACGTCTAACGTCGTTCACAACATACGTAGCGAGGCGATGATTTTTTTCAAAGTAGACAATTTACAGATCTACCTCAGGAACTAACTTTAAGATCGCCTGAATAAACATTATAGCCGTAAAAAATATAATTCTAAAAAACAGAGTGTATTTGAGCACGTCTTTGACGACTCGTAGCGTCTCTTTTTAAAGGGTTAAGGAAATAAAGACTAGATTTTCTCCATTGTACATTCTTACCCTAAACATGAAACATGCTAATGCTTGCCTTGCATCAACGGTTAGCAGAGGAAACATGTTTTAATGTTGGCGTGATGACAAACTATCAGAATACAACAAGCTATGCCATACATTGAGACCAGTGTGTTATATTCCAGTCTAAGCAACGAATTTCTATCGTGAGGCATTGCGTAGTCAGTAACGCCGTCGCTTCGAACACTTGAGGTCTGGGGTTCGGAACCCATTACCTCCAATTCTTTTTTCCACCATATTCACACATTTATGTCGTTTATAACTCAACTAGCGTGAGTTTTTACCATCGGATCGTATTCTTGGACATTTTTTAAATCTACTGAGACCCTCTGTTCGTAAATCCATATATATTTGGTAACATGCATACATTGAGAGCCATGTGTTATCTATACAAGTCTAAGCGATCCAACTTCCATCGAGTGGTGTGGCGTACGCGGTAGCGGCATCGACTTGTGTTTTCGCGGTCCGGGGTTCGATACCCGTAACTGGCAGACTTTTTTTCTTCCATATTCAGACGAGCAAAGTTGAGAAGGGTTTACTAAGGGGACATTTTTTTTTCTAGCGCTCGTAGCTACCATACGGGGGGTCCAAATTTGTTTCTGTATTTTTTTTATTTTTTTTGCGTTAATTATCTAGACATTCTGAAAACGAAAAATATGCTGGGGGTCATACTTACAGAGATACAGGCGCCCAAAATTTCAAATTTTGTCTCAGAAGACCACAATCGGAGAATTTTGAAATCTTTGATTTTTTTTATTTTTTAAAAAATACGAAACATATCAATAGAGCAATGAATAGGAAGGAATTGGCAACCAAAAAATTCTTTCTCAAACCGTTTACCAGTAAAAAAATAAAAACCTCAAAAAATCAACTATTTTGGTTACCTGAAGTTGGCGTCGCCTCACCACGACCTGTACAAACCGACGCTACCGACGCTCATACTACGTCACCAAGGATTCTTACTGACCTTAAGTTCGACGCTACGACTAACTAGGTACCACCGTTAACCCACAATCGGTACTGAAAGTGGAACTTGACAAGAAAAGTTTGGAAATTTCGGCGACGTCTAACGTCGTTCACAACATACGTAGCGAGGCGATGATTTTTTTCAAAGTAGACAATTTACAGATCTACCTCAGGAACTAACTTTAAGATCGCCTGAATAAACATTATAGCCGTAAAAAATATAATTCTAAAAAACAGAGTGTATTTGAGGACATCTTTGACGACTCGTAGCGTCTCTTTTTAAAGGGTTAAGGAAATAAAGACTAGATTTTCTCCATTATACATTCTTACCCTAAACATGAAACATGCTAATGCTTGCCTTGCATCAACGGTTAGCAGAGGAAACATGTTTTAATGTTGGCGTGATGACAAACTATCTGAAAACAACAAGCTATGCCATACATTGAGAACAGTGTGTTATATTCCAGTCTAAGCAACGAATTTCTATCGTGAGGCATTGCGTAGTCAGTAACGCCGTCGCTTCGAATACTTGAGGTCTGGGGTTCGGAACCCATTACCTCCAATTTTTTTTTCCACCATATTCACACATTTATGTCGTTTATAACTCAACTAGCGTGAGTTTTTACCATCGGATCGTATTCTTGGACATTTTTTAAATCTAATGAGACCCTCTGTTGGTAAATCCATATATATTTGGTAACATGCATACATTGAGAGCCATGTGTTATCTATACAAGTCTAAGCGATCCAACTTCCATCGAGTGGTGTGGCGTACGCGGTAGCGGCGTCGACTAGTGTTTTCGCGGTCCGGGGTTCGATACCCGTAACTGGCAGACTTTTTTTCTTCCATATTCAGACGAGCAAAGTTGAGAAGGTTTTACTAAGGGGAAATTTTTTTTTCTAGCGCTCGTAGCTACCATACGGGGGGTCCAAATTTGTTTCTGTATTTTTTTTTATTTTTTTTGCGTTAATTATCTAGACATTCTGAAAATGAAAAATTTGCTGATGGTCATACTTACAGAGATACAGGCGCCCAAAATTTCAAATTTTGTCTCAGAAGACCACAATCGGAGAATTTTGAAATTTTTGATTTTTTTTATTTTTTAAAAAATACGAAACATATCAAAAGAGCAATGAATAGGAAGGAATTGGCAACCAAAAAATTCTTTCTCAAACCGTTTACCAGTAAAAAAATAAAAACCTCAAAAAATCAACTATTTTGGTTACCTGAAGTTGACGTCGCCTCACCACGACCTGTACAAACCGTCGCTACCGACGCTCATACTACGTCACCAAGGATTCTTACTGACCTTAAGTTCGACGCTACGACTAACTAGGTACCACCGTTAACCCACAATCGGTACCGAAAGTGGAACTTGACAAGAAAATCTTTGAAATTTCGGCGACGTCTAACGTCGTTCACAACATACGTAGCGAGGCGATGATTTTTTTCAAAGTAGACAATTTACAGATCTACCTCAGGAACTAACTTTCAGATCGCCTGAATAAACATTATAGCCGTAAAAAATATAATTCTAAAAAACAGAGTGTATTTGAGCACGTCTTTGACGACTCGTAGCGTCTCTTTTTAAAGGGTTAAGGAAATAAAGACTAGATTTTCTCCATTGTACATTCTTACCCTAAACATGAAACATGCTAATGCTTGCCTTGCATCAACGGTTAGCAGAGGAAACATGTTTTAATGTTGGCGTGATGACAAACTATCAGAATACAACAAGCTATGCCATACATTGAGACCAGTGTGTTATATTCCAGTCTAAGCAACGAATTTCTATCGTGAGGCATTGCGTAGTCAGTAACGCCGTCGCTTCGAACACTTGAGGTCTGGGGTTCGGAACCCATTACCTCCAATTCTTTTTTCCACCATATTCACACATTTATGTCGTTTATAACTCAACTAGCGTGAGTTTTTACCATCGGATCGTATTCTTGGACATTTTTTAAATCTACTGAGACCCTCTGTTCGTAAATCCATATATATTTGGTAACATGCATACATTGAGAGCCATGTGTTATCTATACAAGTCTAAGCGATCCAACTTCCATCGAGTGGTGTGGCGTACGCGGTAGCGGCGTCGACTAGTGTTTTCGCGGTCCGGGGTTCGATACCCGTACCTGGCAGACTTTTTTTCTTCCATATTCAGACGAGCAAAGTTGAGAAGGGGAAATTTTTTTTTCTAGCGCTCGTAGCTACCATACGGGGGGTCCAACTTTGTTTCTGTATTTTTTTTATTTTTTTTGCGTTAATTATCTAGACATTCTGAAAACGAAAAATATGCTGGGGGTCATACTTACAGAGATACAGGCGCCCAAAATTTCAAATTTTGTCTCAGAAGACCACAATCGGAGAATTTTGAAATTTTTGATTTTTTTTATTTTTAAAAAAATATGAAACATATCAATAGAGCAATGAATAGGAAGGAATTGGCAACCAAAAAATTCTTTCTCAAACCGTTTACCAGTAAAAAAATAAAAACCTCAAAAAATCAACTATTTTGGTTACCTGAAGTTGGCGTCGCCTCACCACGACCTGTACAAACCGACGCTACCGACGCTCATACTACGTCACCAAGGATTCTTACTGACCTTAAGTTCGACGCTACGACTAACTAGGTACCACCGTTAACCCACAATCGGTACTGAAAGTGGAACTTGACAAGAAAATCTTTGAAATTTCGGCGACGTCTAACGTCGTTCACAACATACGTAGCGAGGCGATGATTTTTTTCAAAGTAGACAATTTATAGATCTACCTCAGGAACTAACTTTAAGATCGCCTGAATAAACATTATAGCCGTAAAAAATATAATTCTAAAAAACAGAGTGTATTTGAGGACATCTTTGACGACTCGTAGCGTCTCTTTTTAAAGGGTTAAGGAAATAAAGACTAGATTTTCTCCATTATACATTCTTACCCTAAACATGAAACATGCTAATGCTTGCCTTGCATCAACGGTTAGCAGAGGAAACATGTTTTAATGTTGGCGTGATGACAAACTATCTGAAAACAACAAGCTATGCCATACATTGAGAACAGTGTGTTATATTCCAGTCTAAGCAACGAATTTCTATCGTGAGGCATTGCGTAGTCAGTAACGCCGTCGCTTCGAATACTTGAGGTCTGGGGTTCGGAACCCATTACCTCCAATTTTTTTTTCCACCATATTCACACATTTATGTCGTTTATAACTCAACTAGCGTGAGTTTTTACCATCGGATCGTATTCTTGGACATTTTTTAAATCTAATGAGACCCTCTGTTGGTAAATCCATATATATTTGGTAACATGCATACATTGAGAGCCATGTGTTATCTATACAAGTCTAAGCGATCCAACTTCCATCGAGTGGTGTGGCGTACGCGGTAGCGGCGTCGACTAGTGTTTTCGCGGTCCGGGGTTCGATACCCGTAACTGGCAGACTTTTTTTCTTCCATATTCAGACGAGCAAAGTTGAGAAGGTTTTACTAAGGGGAAATTTTTTTTTCTAGCGCTCGTAGCTACCATACGGGGGGTCCAAATTTGTTTCTGTATTTTTTTTTATTTTTTTTGCGTTAATTATCTAGACATTCTGAAAATGAAAAATTTGCTGATGGTCATACTTACAGAGATACAGGCGCCCAAAATTTCAAATTTTGTCTCAGAAGACCACAATCGGAGAATTTTGAAATTTTTGATTTTTTTTATTTTTTAAAAAATACGAAACATATCAAAAGAGCAATGAATAGGAAGGAATTGGCAACCAAAAAATTCTTTCTCAAACCGTTTACCAGTAAAAAAATAAAAACCTCAAAAAATCAACTATTTTGGTTACCTGAAGTTGACGTCGCCTCACCACGACCTGTACAAACCGTCGCTACCGACGCTCATACTACGTCACCAAGGATTCTTACTGACCTTAAGTTCGACGCTACGACTAACTAGGTACCACCGTTAACCCACAATCGGTACCGAAAGTGGAACTTGACAAGAAAATCTTTGAAATTTCGGCGACGTCTAACGTCGTTCACAACATACGTAGCGAGGCGATGATTTTTTTCAAAGTAGACAATTTACAGATCTACCTCAGGAACTAACTTTCAGATCGCCTGAATAAACATTATAGCCGTAAAAAATATAATTCTAAAAAACAGAGTGTATTTGAGCACGTCTTTGACGACTCGTAGCGTCTCTTTTTAAAGGGTTAAGGAAATAAAGACTAGATTTTCTCCATTGTACATTCTTACCCTAAACATGAAACATGCTAATGCTTGCCTTGCATCAACGGTTAGCAGAGGAAACATGTTTTAATGTTGGCGTGATGACAAACTATCAGAATACAACAAGCTATGCCATACATTGAGACCAGTGTGTTATATTCCAGTCTAAGCAACGAATTTCTATCGTGAGGCATTGCGTAGTCAGTAACGCCGTCGCTTCGAACACTTGAGGTCTGGGGTTCGGAACCCATTACCTCCAATTCTTTTTTCCACCATATTCACACATTTATGTCGTTTATAACTCAACTAGCGTGAGTTTTTACCATCGGATCGTATTCTTGGACATTTTTTAAATCTACTGAGACCCTCTGTTCGTAAATCCATATATATTTGGTAACATGCATACATTGAGAGCCATGTGTTATCTATACAAGTCTAAGCGATCCAACTTCCATCGAGTGGTGTGGCGTACGCGGTAGCGGCGTCGACTAGTGTTTTCGCGGTCCGGGGTTCGATACCCGTACCTGGCAGACTTTTTTTCTTCCATATTCAGACGAGCAAAGTTGAGAAGGGGAAATTTTTTTTTCTAGCGCTCGTAGCTACCATACGGGGGGTCCAACTTTGTTTCTGTATTTTTTTTATTTTTTTTGCGTTAATTATCTAGACATTCTGAAAACGAAAAATATGCTGGGGGTCATACTTACAGAGATACAGGCGCCCAAAATTTCAAATTTTGTCTCAGAAGACCACAATCGGAGAATTTTGAAATTTTTGATTTTTTTTATTTTTAAAAAAATATGAAACATATCAATAGAGCAATGAATAGGAAGGAATTGGCAACCAAAAAATTCTTTCTCAAACCGTTTACCAGTAAAAAAATAAAAACCTCAAAAAATCAACTATTTTGGTTACCTGAAGTTGGCGTCGCCTCACCACGACCTGTACAAACCGACGCTACCGACGCTCATACTACGTCACCAAGGATTCTTACTGACCTTAAGTTCGACGCTACGACTAACTAGGTACCACCGTTAACCCACAATCGGTACTGAAAGTGGAACTTGACAAGAAAATCTTTGAAATTTCGGCGACGTCTAACGTCGTTCACAACATACGTAGCGAGGCGATGATTTTTTTCAAAGTAGACAATTTATAGATCTACCTCAGGAACTAACTTTAAGATCGCCTGAATAAACATTATAGCCGTAAAAAATATAATTCTAAAAAACAGAGTATATTTGAGGACATCTTTGACGACTCGTAGCGTCTCTTTTTAAAAGGTTAAGGAAATAAAGACTAGATTTTCTCCATTATACATTCTTACCCTAAACATGAAACATGCTAATGCTTGCCTTGCATCAACGGTTAGCAGAGGAAACATGTTTTAATGTTGGCGTGATGACAAACTATCTGAATACAACAAGCTATGCCATACATTGAGACCAGTGTGTTATATTCCAGTCTAAGCAACGAATTTCTATCGTGAGGCATTGCGTAGTCAGTAACGCCGTCGCTTCGAATACTTGAGGTCTGGGGTTCGGAACCCATTACCTCCAATTTTTTTTTCCACCATATTCACACATTTATGTCGTTTATAACTCAACTAGCGTGAGTTTTTACCATCGGATCGTATTCTTGGACATTTTTTAAATCTAATGAGACCCTCTGTTCGTAAATCCATATATATTTGGTAACATGCATACATTGGGAGCCATGTGTTATCTATACAAGTCTAAGCGATCCAACTTCCATTGAGTGGTGTGGCGTACGCGGTAGCGGCGTCGACTAGTGTTTTCGCTGTCCGGGGTTCGATACCCGTAACTGGCAGACTTTTTTTCTCCATATTCAGACGAGCAAAGTTGAGAAGGGTTTACTAAGGGGAATTTTTTTTTTCTAGCGCTCGTAGCTACCATACGGGGGGTCCAAATTTGTTTCTGTATTTTTTTTATTTTTTTTGCGTTAATTATCTAGACATTCTGAAAACGAAAAATATGCTAGGGGTCATACTTACAGAGATACAGGCGCCCAAAATTTCAAATTTTGTCTCAGAAGACCACAATCGGAGAATTTTGAAATTTTTGATTTTTTTGATTTTTTAAAAAATACGAAACATATCAATAGAGCAATGAATAGGAAGGAATTGGCAACCTAAAAATTCTTTCTCAAACCGTTTACCAGTAAAAAAATAAAAACCTCAAAAAATCAACTATTTTGGTTACCTGAAGTTGGCGTCGCCTCACCACGACCTGTACAAACCGACGCTACCGACGCTCATACTACGTCACCAAGGATTCTTACTGACCTTAAGTTCGACGCTACGACTAACTAGGTACCACCATTAACCCACAATCGGTACTGAAAGTGGAACTTGACAAGAAAATCTTTGAAATTTCGGCGACGTCTAACGTCGTTCACAACATACGTAGAGAAGCGATGATTTTTTTCAAAGTAGACAATTTACAGATCTACCTCAGGAACTCACTTTAAGATCGCCTGAATAAACATTATAGCCGTAAAAAATATAATTCTAAAAAACAGAGTGTATTTGAGCACGTCTTTGACGACTCGTAGCGTCTTTTTTTAAAGGGTTAAGGAAATAAAGACTAGATTTTCTCCATTGTACATTCTTACCCTAAACATGAAACATGCTAATGCTTGCCTTGCATCAACGGTTAGCAGAGGAAACATGTTTTAATGTTGGCGTGATGACAAACTATCTGAATACAACAAGCTATGCCATACATTGAGACCAGTGTGTTATATTCCAGTCTAAGCAACGAATTTCTATCGTGAGGCATTGCGTAGTCAGTAACGCCGTCGCTTCGAATACTTGAGGTCTGGGGTTCGGAACCCATTACCTCCAATTTTTTTTTCCACCATATTCACACATTTATGTCGTTTATAACTCAACTAGCGTGAGTTTTTACCATCGGATCGTATTCTTGGACATTTTTTAAATCTAATGAGACCCTCTGTTCGTAAATCCATATATATTTGGTAATATGCATACATTGAGAGCCATGTGTTATCTATACAAGTCTAAGCGATCCAACTTCCATCGAGTGGTGTGGCGTACGCGGTAGCGGCGTCGACTTGTGTTTTCGCGGTCCGGGGTTCGATACACGTAACTGGCAGACTTTTTTTCTTCCATATTCAGACGAGCAAAGTTGAGAAGGGTTTACTAAGGGGAAATTTTTTTTTCTAGCGCTCGTAGCTACCATACGGGGGGTCCAAATTTGTTTCTGTATTTTTTTTATTTTTTTTGCGTTAATTATCTAGACATTCTGAAAACGAAAAATATGCTGGGGGTCATACTTACAGAGATACAGGCGCCCAAAATTTCAAATTTTGTCTCAGAAGACCAGTATCGGAGAATTTTGAAATCTTTGATTTTTTTTATTTTTTAAAAAATACGAAACATATCAATAGAGCAATGAATAGAAAGGAATTGGCAACCAAAAAATTCTTTCTCAAACCGTTTACCAGTAAAAAAATAAAAACCTCAAAAAATCAACTATTTTGGTTACCTGAAGTTGGCGTCGCCTCACCATGACCTGTACAAACCGACGCTACCGACGCTCATACTACGTCACCAAGGATTCTTACTGACCTTAAGTTCGACGCTACGACTAACTAGGTACCACCGTTAACCCACAATCGGTACCGAAAGTGGAACTTGACAAGAAAATCTTTGAAATTTCGGCGACGTCTAACGTCGTTCACAACATACGTAGCGAGGCGATGATTTTTTTCAAAGTAGACAATTTACAGATTTACCTCAGGAACTAACTTTAAGATCGCCTGAATAAACATTATAGCCGTAAAAAATATAATTCTAAAAAACAGAGTGTATTTGAGCACGTCTTTGACGACTCGTAGCGTCTCTTTTTAAAGGGTTAAGGAAATAAAGACTAGATTTTCTCCATTGTACATTCTTACCCTAAACATGAAACATGCTAATGCTTGCCTTGCATCAACGGTTAGCAGAGAAAACATGTTTTAATGTTGGCGTGATGACAAACTATCTGAATACAACAAGCTATGCCATACATTGAGACCAGTGTGTTATATTCCAGTCTAAGCAACGAATTTCTATCGTGAGGCATTGCGTAGTCAGTAACGCCGTCGCTTCGAATACTTGAGGTCTGGGGTTCGGAACCCATTACCTCCAATTTTTTTTTCCACCATATTCACACATTTATGTCGTTTATAACTCAACTAGCGTGAGTTTTTACCATCGGATCGTATTCTTGGACATTTTTTAAATCTAATGAGACCCACTGTTCGTAAATCCATATATATTTGGTAACATGCATACATTGAGAGCCATGTGTTATCTATACAAGTCTAAGCGAACCAACTTCCATCGAGTGGTGTGGCGTACGCGGTAGCGGCGTCGACTAGTGTTTTCGCGGTCCGGGGTTCGATACCTGTAACTGGCAGACTTTTTTTCTTCCATATTCAGACGAGCAAAGTTGAGAAGGTTTTACTAAGGGGAAATTTTTTTTTCTAGCGCTCGTAGCTACCATACGGGGGGTCCAAATTTGTTTCTGTATTTTTTTTATTTTTTTTGCGTTAATTATCTAGACATTCTGAAAACGAAAAATATGCTGGGGGTCATACTTACAGAGATACAGGCGCCCAAAATTTCAAATTTTGTCTCAGAAGACCACAATCGGAGAATTTTGAACTTTTTAATTTTTTGGATTTTTTAAAAAAAACGAAACATATCAATAGAGCAATGAATAGGAAGGAATTGGCAACCAAAAAATTCTTTCTCAAACCGTTTACCAGTAAAAAAATAAAAACCTCAAAAAATCAACTATTTTGGTTACCTGAAGATGGCGTCGCCTCACCACGACCTGTACAAACCGACGCTACCGACGCTCATACTACGTCACCAAGGATTCTTACTGACCTTAAGTTCGACGCTACGACTAACTAGGTACCACCGTTAACCCACAATCGGTACCGAAAGTGGAACTTGACAAGAAAATCTTTGAAATTTCGGCAACGTCTAACGTCGTTCACAACATACGTAGCGAGGCGATGATTTTTTTGAAAGTAGACAATTTACAGATTTACCTCAGAAACTAACTTTAAGATCGCCTGAATAAACATTATAGCCGTAAAAAATATAATTCTAAAAAACAGAGTGTATTTGAGCACGTCTTTGACGCCTCGTAGCGTCTCTTTTTAAAGGGTTAAGGAAATAAAGACTAGATTTTCTCCATTGTACATTCTTACCCTAAACATGAAACATGCTAATGCTTGCCTTGCATCAACGGTTAGCAGAGAAAACATGTTTTAATGTTGGCGTGATGACAAACTATCTGAATACAACAAGCTATGCCATACATTGAGACCAGTGTGTTATATTCCAGTCTAAGCAACGAATTTCTATCGTGAGGCATTGCGTAGTCAGTAACGCCGTCGCTTCGAATACTTGAGGTCTGGGGTTCGGAACCCATTACCTCCAATTTTTTTTTCCACCATATTCACACATTTATGTCGTTTATAACTCAACTAGCGTGAGTTTTTACCATCGGATCGTATTCTTGGACATTTTTTAAATCTAATGAGACCCACTGTTCGTAAATCCATATATATTTGGTAACATGCATACATTGAGAGCCATGTGTTATCTATACAAGTCTAAGCGATCCAACTTCCATCGAGTGGTGTGGCGTACGCGGTAGCGGCGTCGACTAGTGTTTTCGCGGTCCGGGGTTCGATACCCGTAACTGGCAGACTTTTTTTCTTCCATATTCAGACGAGCAAAGTTGAGAAGGTTTTACAAAGGGGAAATTTTTTTTTCTAGCGCTCGTAGCTACCATACGGGGGGTCCAAATTTGTTTCTGTATTTTTTTTATTTTTTTTGCGTTAATTATCTAGACATTCTGAAAACGAAAAATATGCTGGGGGTCATACTTACAGAGATACAGGCGCCCAAAATTTCAAATTTTGTCTCAGAAGACCACAATCGGAGAATTTTGAAATTTTTAATTTTTTTGATTTTTTAAAAAATACGAAACATATCAATAGAGCAATGAATAGGAAGGAATTGGCAACCAAAAAATTCTTTCTCAAACCGTTTACCAGTAAAAAAATAAAAACCTCAAAAAATCAACTATTTTGGTTACCTGAAGTTGGCGTCGCCTCACCACGATCTGTACAAACCGACGCTACCGACGCTCATACTACGTCACCAAGGATTCTTACTGACCTTAAGTTCGACGCTACGACTAACTAGATACCACCGTTAACCCACAATCGGTACCGAAAGTGGAACTTGACAAGAAAATCTTTGAAATTTCGGCGACGTCTAACGTCGTTCACAACATACGTAGCGAGGCGATGATTTTTTTCAAAGTAGACAATTTACAGATCTACCTCAGGAATTAATTTTAAGATCGCCTGAATAAACATTGTAGCCGTAAAAAATATAATTCTAAAAAACAGAGTGTATTTGAGCACGTCTTTGACGACTCGTAGCGTCTCTTTTTAAAGGGTTAAGGAAATAAAGACTAGATTTTCTCCATTGTACATTCTTACCCTAAACATGAAACATGCTAATGCTTGCCTTGCATCAACGGTTAGCAGAGGAAACATGTTTTAATGTTGGCGTGATGACAAACTATCTGAATACAACAAGCTATGCCATACATTGAGACCAGTGTGTTATATTCCAGTCTAAGCAACGAATTTCTATCGTGAGGCATTGCGTAGTCAGTAACGCCGTCGCTTCGAATACTTGAGGTCTGGGGTTCGGAACCCATTACCTCCAATTTTTTTTTCCACCATATTCACACATTTATGTCGTTTATAACTCAACTAGCGTGAGTTTTTACCATCGGATCGTATTCTTGGACATTTTTTAAATCTAATGAGACCCTCTGTTCGTAAATCCATATATATTTGGTAACATGCATACATTGAGAGCCATGTGTTATCTATACAAGTCTAAGCGATCCAACTTCCATCGAGTGGTGTGGCGTACGCGGTAGCGGCGTCGACTTGTGTTTTCGCGGTCCGGGGTTCGATACCCGTAACTGGCAGACTTTTTTTCTTCCATATTCAGACGAGCAAAGTTGAGAAGGGTTTACTAAGGGGAAATTTTTTTTTCTAGCGCTCGTAGCTACCATACGGGGGGTCCAAATTTGTTTCTGTATTTTTTTTATTTTTTTTGCGTTAATTATCTAGACATTCTGAAAACGAAAAATATGCTGGGGGTCATACTTACAGAGATACAGGCGCCCAAAATTTCAAATTTTGTCTCAGAAGACCACAATCGGAGAATTTTGAAATCTTTGATTTTTTTTATTTTTTAAAAAATACGAAACATATCAATAGAGCAATGAATAGGAAGGAATTGGCAACCAAAAAATTCTTTCTCAAACCGTTTACCAGTAAAAAAATAAAAACCTCAAAAAATCAACTATTTTGGTTACCTGAAGTTGGCGTCGCCTCACCACGACCTGTACAAACCGACGCTACCGACGCTCATACTACGTCACCAAGGATTCTTACTGACCTTAAGTTCGACGCTACGACTAACTAGGTACCACCGTTAACCCACAATCGGTACCGAAAGTGGAACTTGACAAGAAAATCTTTGAAATTTCGGCGACGTCTAACGTCGTTCACAACATAGTAGCGAGGCGATGATTTTTTTCAAAGTAGACAATTTACAGATTTACCTCAGGAACTAACTTTAAGATCGCCTGAATAAACATTATAGCCGTAAAAAATATAATTCTAAAAAACAGAGTGTATTTGAGCACGTCTTTGACGACTCGTAGCGTCTCTTTTTAAAGGGTTAAGGAAATAAAGACTAGATTTTCTCCATTGTACAATCTTACCCTAAACATAAAACATGCTAATGCTTGCCTTGCATCAACGGTTAGCAGAGAAAACATGTTTTAATGTTGGCGTGATGACAAACTATCTGAATACAACAAGCTATGCCATACATTGAGACCAGTGTGTTATATTCCAGTCTAAGCAACGAATTTCTATCGTGAGGCATTGCGTAGTCAGTAACGCCGTCGCTTCGAATACTTGAGGTCTGGGGTTCGGAACCCATTACCTCCAATTTTTTTTTCCACCATATTCACACATTTATGTCGTTTATAACTCAACTAGCGTGAGTTTTTACCATCGGATCGTATTCTTGGACATTTTTTAAATCTAATGAGACCCTCTGTTCGTAAATCCATATATATTTGGTAACATGCATTTATTGAGAGCCATGTGTTATCTATACAAGTCTAAGCGATCCAACTTCCATCGAGTGGTGTGGCGTACGCGGTAGCGGCGTCGACTAGTGTTTTCGCGGTCCGGGGTTCGATACCCGTACCTGGCAGACTTTTTTTCTTCCATATTCAGACGAGCAAAGTTGAGAAGGGTTTACTAAGGGGAAATTTTTCTTTCTAGCGCTCGTAGCTACCATACGGGGGGTCCAAATTTGTTTCTGTATTTTTTTTATTTTTTTTGCGTTAATTATCTAGACATTCTGAAAACGAAAAATATGCTGGGGGTCATACTTACAGAGATACAGGCGCCCAAAATTTCAAATTTTGTCTCAGAAGACCACAATCGGAGAATTTTGAAATTTTTTATTTTTTTTATTTTTTAAAAAATACGAAACATATCAATAGAGCAATGAATAGGAAGGAATTGGCAACCAAAAAATTCTTTCTCAAACCGTTTACCAGTAAAAAAATAAAAACCTCAAAAAATCAACTATTTTGGTTACCTGAAGTTGGCGTCGCCTCACCACGACCTGTACAAACCGACGCTACCGACGCTCATACTACGTCACCAAGGATTCTTACTGACCTTAAGTTCGACGCTACGACTAACTAGGTACCACCGTTAACCCACAATCGGTACTGAAAGTGGAACTTGACAAGAAAATCTTTGAAATTTCGGCGACGTCTAACGTCGTTCACAACATACGTAGCGAGGCGATGATTTTTTTCAAAGTAGACAATTTACAGATCTACCTCAGGAACTAACTTTAAGATCGCCTGAATAAACAATATAGCCGTAAAAAATACAATTCTAAAAAACAGAGTGTATTTGAGCACGTCTTTGACGACTCGTAGCGTCTCTTTTTAAAGGGTTAGGTAATAAAGACAACATTTTCTCCATTGTACATTCTTACTCTAACTATGAAACATGCTAATGCTTGCCTTGCATCAACGGTTAGCCAAGGAAACATGTTTTAATGTTGGCGTGATGACAAACTATCTGAATACAACAAGCTATGCCATACATTGAGACCAGTGTGTTATATTCCAGTCTAAGCAAAGAATTTTCATCGTGAGGCATAGCATAGTCAGTTACGCCGTCGCTTCGAATACTCGAGGTCTGCGGTTCGGAACCCATTACCTCCAATTTTTTTTTTCCACCATATTCACACATTTTTGTCGTTTATAACTCAACTCGCGTGAGTTTTTATCATCGGATCGTATTCTTGGATATGTTTTAAATCCAATGAGACCCTCTGTTCGTAAATTCATATATATTTGGTAACATGCATACATTGAGAGCCGTGTGTTATCTATACCAGTCTAAGCGATCCAACTTCCATCGAGTGGTGTGGCGTACGCGGTAGCGGCGTCGACTAGTGTTTTCGCGGTCCGGGGTTCGATACCCGTAACTGGCAGACTTTTTTTCTTCCATATTCAAACGAGCAAAGTTGAGAAGGGTTAACTAAGGGGAAATTTTTTTTTCTAGCGCTCGTAGCTACCATACAGGGGGTCAAAGTTTGTTTCTGTATTTTTTTTATTTTTTTTGCATTAATTATCTAGACATTCTGAAAACGAAAAATATGCCAGGGGTCATACTTACAGAGATACAGGCGCCCAAAATTTCAAATTTTGTCTCAGAAGACCACAATCGGAGAATTTTGAAATTTTTGATTTTTTTGATTTTTTTAAAAATACGAAACATATCAAGAGTGCAATAAATTGGAAGGAATTGGCAACCAAAAAATTCTTTCTCAAACCGTTTACCAGTAAAAAAATAAAAACCTCAAAAAATCTACTATTTTGGTTACCTGAAGTTGGCGTCGCCTCACCACAACCTGTGCAAACCGACGCTACCGACGCTCATACTACGTCACCAAGGATTCTTACTGACCTTAAGTTCGACGTTACGACTAACTAGGTACCACCGTTCATCCACAATCGGTACCGAAAGTGGAACTTGACAAGAAAATGGTTGAAATTTCGGTGCCGCCAGACGTCGTTCACAACAAATATAGCGACGCAATGATTTTTTTCAAAGTAGACAATGTTTAGATCTACCTTCGGAATCAACTTTAAGATCGCAACAATAAACAACATAGCCGTAAAGAATATAATTCTAAAAAACAGAGTGTAATTTAGCGCGTCTTTGACTACGCGTAGCGTCTCTTGTTAAAGGGTTAAGAAAATAACGATTAGAGTTTCTCCTTTGGACATTCTTACTCTATACATAAAACATGTTAATGTTTGCCTTGCATTAACGGTTAGCCGAGGAAACATGTTTTAATGTTGGCGTGTAGACGAGCTATCTGAATACAACAAGATATGCCATACATTGAGACCAGTGTAAGCAATGGGATGTTCATCAGGTGGTGTGGCGTACGTACAACGTCGGCGCTTTGAGTGTTTAAGGTCTGGGGTTTGAGACCCGTTATACACACTCTTTTTTTCTCACCATATTCACACATTTATATCAATACTGAATACATCAACGTGAATGAACACAGTTTACTTTTTAACCGTCAAACGGCTCGTTGTTTTCACAAACGATTCACGGTTTCGCGATCAACAATCAATCAATACGATCTGATGATAAAAACTCCGAAAATTGAAAAAAAATTGAAGGCGTTTTTTTCTCAATTTTCGGAGTTTTTTACCTTCAGATCGTATTCTCGGATGTTTTTAAATCCAATAAGACCCTCTGTTCGTAAATCCATCTATGTTAGGTGTTAGAATCACAATAAGAATGAATCGAGATTGCATGCATTCATTGAGAGCAGTACAATATGTACCAGTCTAAACGCTCCAACTTCCATAAAATGGTGTGGCGTAGGCAGTAGCGACGCCGACTAGTGTTTTCGCGGTCCGGAGTTCGAGACCCGTTACTGGCCAACTTTTTTTCTTCCATATTCAGAGCAGAATATTTGAGAAGGGTTTACTAAGGGGAATTTTTTTTTTCAAGCGCTCGTAGCTAAAAAACGGGTTGTCCAAATTTGTTTTTTATTTTTTTTATTTTTTTTGCGTTAATTATCTAGACATCCTGAAAACGAAAATATGCTGGGGGTCATACTAACAGAGATACAGGCGCCCAAAATTTCAAATTTTGTCTCAGAAGAGCACAATCGGAGAAAAATGAAATTTTTGATTTTTTTTATTTTTTTTTAAATACGGAACATATCAAGAGAGCAATGAGTAAGGAGGAACTGACAACCAAAAAATTCTATCTTAAACCGTTTCACCGTAAAAAAATAAAAACCTCAAAACATCTACTATTTTGGTTACCTGAAGTTGGCGTCGCCTCACCACGACCTGTGCAAACCGAAGCTACCAACGCTTATACTACGTCACCAAGGATTCTTACTGACCTTAAGTTCGACGTTACGACTAACTAGGTACCACCGTTCATCCACAATCGGTACCGAAAGTGGAACTTGACAAGAAAATCGTTGAAATTTCGGCGACGCCTGACGTCGTTCACAACAAATATAGCGACGCAATGATTTTTTTCAAAGTAGACAATGTTCAGATCTACATTGAAAATCAACTTTAAGATCGCAACAATAAACAATATAGCCGTAAAGAATATAATTCTAAACAACAGAGTGTAATTGAGCGCGTCTTTGACGACGCGTAGCGTCTCTTGTTAAAGGGTTAAGAAAATAACGATTAGAGTTTCCCCATTGGACATTCGTACTCTATACATAAAACATGTTAATGTTTGCCTTGCATTAACGGTTAGCCGAGGAAACATGTTTTAATGTTGGCGTGTAGACGAGCTATCGGAATACAACAAGATATGCCATACATTGAGACCAGTGTAAGCAATGGGATGTCCATCAGGTGGTGTGGCGTACGTAGAACGTCGGCGCTTCGAGTGTTTAAGGTCTGGGGTTCGAGACCCGTTATACACACTCTTTTTTTCTCACCATATTCACACATTTATATCAATAATGAATACATCAACGTGAATGAACACGGTTTACTTTTTAACCGTCAAACGGCTCGTTGTTTTCACAAACGATTCACGGTTTCGCGATCAACAATCAATCAATACGATCTGATGATAAAAACTCCGAAAATTGAAAAAAAAATTGAAGGCGTTTTTTTCTCAATTTTCGGAGTTTTTTACCTTCAGATCGTATTCTTGAATGTTTTTAAATCCAATAAGACCCTCTGTTCGTAAATCCATCTATGTTAGGTGTTAGAATCACAATAAGAATGAATCGAGATTGCATGCATTCATTGAGAGCAGTACAATATGTACCAGTCTAAACGCTCCAACTTCCAACGAGTGGTGTGGCGTAGGCAGTAGCGTCGCCGACTAGAGTTTTCGCGGTCCGGGGTTCGAGACCCGTTACCGGCAAACTTTTTTTCTTCCATATTCAGAGCAGAATATTTGAGAAGGGTTTACTAAGGGGAAATTTTTTTTTCAAGCGCTCGTAGCTAAAAAACGGGGTGGTCCAAATTTGTTTTTTTATTTTTTTTTATTTTTTTTGCGTTAATTATCTTGACATCCTGAAAACGAAAATATGCTGGGGGTCATACTTACAGAGAAACAGGCGCCCAAAATTTCAAATTTTGTCTCAGAAGAGAACAATCGGAGAAAAATGAAATTTTTTATTTTTTTTATTTTTTTTTAAATACGAAACATATCAAGAGAGCGATAAATAAGGAGGAACTGACAACCAAAAAATTCTATCTTTGACCGTTTACCCGTAAAAAAATAAAAACCTCAAAAAATCTACTATTTTGGTTACCTGAAGTTGGCGTCGCCTCACCACGACCTGTGCAAACCGACGCTACCGACGCTCATACTACGTCACCAAGGATTTTTACTGACCTTAAGTTCGACGCTACGACTAACTAGGTACCACCGTTCATCCACAATCGGTACCGAAAGTGGAACTTGACAAGAAAATCGTTGAAAGTGCGGCGCCGCCTGACGTCGTTCACAACAAATATAGCGACGCAATGATTTTTTTCAAAGTAGACAATGTTCAGATCTACCTTGGAAATCAACTTTAAGATCGCAACAATAAACAATATAGCCGTAAAGAATATAATTCTAAAAAACAGAGTGTAATTGAGCGCGTCTTTGACTACGCGTAGCGTCTCTTGTTAAAGGGTTAAGAAAATAACGATTAGAGTTTCTCCTTTGGACATTCTTACTTTATACATGAAACATGTTAATGTTTGCCTTGCATTAACGGTTAGCCGAGGAAACATGTTTTAATGTTGGCGTGTAGACGAGCTATCTGAATACAACAAGATATGCCATACATTGAGACCAGTGTAAGCAATGGAATGTTCATCAGGTGGTGTGGCGTACGTACAACGTCGGCGCTTCGAGTGTTTAAGGTCTGGGGTTCGAGACCCGTTATACACACTCTTTTTTTCTCACCGTATTCACACATTTATATCAATAATGAATACATCAACGTGAATGAACACGGTTTACTTTTTACCGTCAAACGGCTCGTTGTTTTCACAAACGATTAACGGTTTCGCGATCAACCAATCAATCAATACGATCTGAAGGATAAAAACTCCGAAAATTGAAAACAAAATTTTAGGCGTTTTTTTCTCAATTTTCGGAGTTTTTTACCTTCAGATCGTATTCTTGGATGTTTTTAAATCCAATAAGACCCTCTGTTCGTAAATCCATCTATGTTAGGTGTTAGAATCACAATAAGAATGAATCGAGATACATACATGCATTCATTGAGAGCAGTACAATATGTACCAGTCTAAACGCTCCAACTTCCATCGAGTGGTGTGGCGTAGGCAGTAGCGACGCCGTCTAGTGTTTTCGCGGTCCGGGGTTCGAGACCCGTTACCGGCAAACTTTTTTTCTTCCATATTCAGAGCAGAATATTTGAGAAGGGTTTACTAAGGGGAAATTTTTTTTTCAAGCGCTCGTAGCTAAAAAACGGGTGGTCCAAATTTGTTTTTTTATTTTTTTTATTTTTTTTGCGTTATTTATCTAGACATCTTGAAAACGAAAATATGCTGGGGGTCATACTTACAGAGATACAGGGGCCCAAAATTTCAAATTTTGTCTCCGAAGAGCACAATCGGAGAAAAATGAAATTTTTATTTTTTTTTTTTTTTTTTAAATACGAAACATATCAAGAGAGCGATGAGTAAAGAGGAACTGACAACCAAAAAATTCTATCTTTATACCCGTAAAAAAATAAAAACCTCAAAAAATCTACTATTTTGGTTACCTGAAGTTGGCGTCGCCTCACCACGATCTGTGCAAACCGACGCTACCGACGCTCATACTACGTCACCAAGGATTCTTACTGACCTTAAGTTCGACGCTACGACTAACTAGGTACCACCGTTCATCCACAATCGGTACCGAAAGTGGAACTTGACAAGAAAATCGTTGAAATTTCGGCGACGCCTGACGTCGTTCACAACAAATATAGCGACGCAATGATTTTTTTCAAAGTAGACAATGTTCAGATCTACCTTGGAAATCAACTTTAAGATCGCAACAATAATTAATATAGCCGTAAAGAATATAATTTTAAAAAACAGAGTGTAATTGAGCGCATCTTTGACGACGCGTAGCGTCTCTTGTTAAAGGGTTAAGAAAATAACGATTAGAGTTTCTCCATTGGACATTCTTACTCTATACATGAAACATGTTAATGTTTGCCTTGCATTAACGGTTAGCCGAGGAAACATGTTTTAATGTTGGCGTGTAGACGAGCTATCGGAATACAACAAGATATGCTATACATTGAGACCAGTGTAAGCAATGGGATTTCCATCAGGTGGTGTGGCGTACGTAGAACGTCGGCGCTTCGAGTGTTTAAGGTCTGGGGTTCGAGACTCGTTATACACACTCTTTTTTTCTCACCATATTCACACATTTATATCAATACTGAATACATCAACGTGAATGAACACGGTTTACTTTTTAACCGTCAAACGGCTCGTTGTTTTCACAAACGATTCAAGGTTTCGCGATCAACAATCAATCAATACGATCTGATATAAAAACTCCGAAAATTGAAAAAAAAATTTTAGGCGTTTTTTTCTCAATTTTCGGAGTTTTTTACCTTCAGATCGTATTCTTGGATGTTTTTAAATCCAATAAGACCCTCTGTTCGTAAATCCATCTATGTTAGGTGTTAGAATCACAATAAGAATGAATCGAGATACATACATGCATTCATTGAGAGCAGTACAATATGTACCAGTCTAAACGCTCCAACTTCCATCGAGTGGTGTGGCGTAGGCAGTAGCGACGCCGACTAGTGTTTTCGCGGTCCGGGGTTCGAGACCCGTTACCGGCAAACTTTTTTTCTTCCATATTCAGAGCAGAATATTTGAGAAGGGTTTACTAAGGGGAAATTTTTTTTTCAAGCGCTCGTAGCTAAAAAACGGGTGGTCCAAATTTGTTTTTTTATTTTTTTTATTTTTTTTGCGTTAATTATCTAGACATCCTGAAAACGAAAATATGCTGGGGGTCATACTAACAGAGATACAGGCGCCCAAAATTTCAAATTTTGTCTCAGAAGAGCACAATCGGAGAAAAATGAAATTTTTTATTTTTTTTATTTTTTTTAAATACGGATCATATCAAGAGATCGATGAATAAGGAGGAACTGACAACCAAACAATTCTATCTTAAACCGTTTACCCGTAAAAAAATAAAAACCTCAAAAAATCTACTATTTTGCTTACCTGAAGTTGGCGTCGCCTCACCACGACCTGTGCAAACCGACGCTACCGACGCTCATACTACGTCACCAAGGATTCTTACTGACCTTAAGTTCGACGCTTCGACTAACTAGGTACCACCGTTCATCCACAATCGGTACCGAAAGTGGAACTTGACAAGAAAATCGTTGAAATTTCGGCGACGCCTGACGTCGTTTACAACAAATATAGCGACGCAATGATTTTTTTCAAAGTAGAGAATGTTCAGATCTACCTTGGAAATCAATTTTAAGATCGCAACAATAAACAATATAGCCGTAAAGAATATAATTCTAAAAAACAGAGTGTATTTGAGCGCGTCTTTGACGACGCGTAGCGTCTTTTGTTAAAGGGTTAAGAAAATAACGATTAGAGTTTCTCCATTGGACATTCTTACTCTATACATGAAACATGTTAATGTTTGCCTTGCATTAACGGTTAGCCGAGGAAACATGTTTTAATGTTGGCGTGTAGACGAGCTATCTGAATACAACAAGATATGCCATACATTGAGACCTGTGTGTTATATTCCAGTCTAAGAAAAGAATTTCCATCGTGTGGCATAGCGTAGTCAGTTACGCCGTCGCTTTGAATACTCGAGGTCTGGGGTTCGGAACTTATTACCTCCAATTTTTTTTTTCCACCATATTCACACATTGTTATCGTTTATAACTCAACTCGCGTGAGTTTTTATCATCGGATCGTATTCTTGGATATGTTTTTAATCCAATGAGACCCTCATGTTCGTAAATCCATATATATTTGGTAACATGCATACATTGAGAGCCGTGTGTTATCTATACCAGTCTAAGCGATCGAACTTCCATCGAGTGGGGTGGCGTACGCGGTAGCGGCGTCGACTAGTGTTTTCGCGGTCGGGGGTTCGATACCCGTAACTGGTAGACTTTTTTTCTTCCATATTCAGACGAGCAAAGTTGAGAAGGGTTTACTAAGGGGAATTTTTTTTTTCTAGCGCTCGTAGCTACCATACGGGGGGTCCAAATTTGTTTCTGTATTTTTTTTTATTTTTTTTGCGTTAATTATCTAGACATTCTGAAAACGAAAAATATGCTGGGGGTCATGCTCACAGAGATACAGGCGCCCAAAATTTCAAATTTTGTCTCAGAAGACCACAATCGGAGAATTTTGAAATTTTTGATTTTTTTTATTTTTTAAAAAATACGAAACATATCAATAGAGCAATAAAAGGAAGGAATTGGCAATCAAAAAATTCTTTCTCAAACCGTTTACCAGTAAAAAAATAAAAACCTCAAAAAATCAACTATTTTGGTTACCTGAAGTTGGCGTCGCCTCACCACGACCTGTGCAAACCAACGCTACCGACGCTCATACTACGTCACCAAGGATTCTTACTGACCTTAAGTTCGACGCTTCGACTAATTAGGTACCACCGTTCATCCACAATCGGTACCGAAAGTGGAACTTGACAAGAAAATCGTTGAAATTTCGGCGACGCCTGACGTCGTTCACAACAATTATAGCGACGCAATGATTTTTTTCAAAGTAGACAATGTTCAGATCTACCTTGAAAATCAACTTTAAGATCGCAACAATAAACAATATAGCCGTAAAGAATATAATTCTAAAAAACAGAGTGTAATTGAGCGCGTCTTTGACGACGCGTAGCGTCTCTTGTTAAAGGGTTAAGAAAATAACGATTAGAGTTTCCTCATTGGACATTCGTACTCTATACATAAAACATGTTAATGTTTGCCTTGCATTAACGGTTAGCCGAAGAAACATGTTTTAATGTTGGCGTGTAGACGAGCTATCTGAATACAACAAGATATGCCATACATTGAGACCAGTGTAAGCAATGGGATGTTCATCAGGTGGTGTGGCGTACGTACAACGTCGGCGCTTCGAGTGTTTAAGGTCTGGGGTTCGAGACCCGTTATACACACTCTTTTTTTCTCACCATATTCACACATTTATATCAGTAATGAATACATCAACGTGAATGAACACGGTTTACTTTTTAACCGTCAAACGGCTCGTTGTTTTCACAAACGATTAACGGTTTCGCGATCAACCAATCAATCAATACGATCTGAAGGATAAAAACTCCGAAAATTGAAAAAAAAAATTTAGGCGTTTTTTTCTCAATTTCCGGAGTTTTTTACCTTCAGATCGTATTCTTGGATGTTTTTAAATCCAATAAGACCCTCTGTTCGTAAATCCATCTATGTTAGGTGTTAGAATCACAATAAGAATGAATCGAGATTCATAGATGCATTCATTGAGAGCAGTACAATATGTACCAGTCTAAACGCTCCAACTTCCATCGAGTGGTGTGGCGTAGGCAGTAGCGTCGCCGACTAGAGTTTTCGCGGTCCGGGGTTCGAGACCCGTTACCGGCAAACTTTTTTTCTTCCATATTCAGAGCAGAATATTTGAGAAGGGTTTACTTAGGGGAAATTTTTTTTTCAAGCGCTCGTAGCTAAAAAACGGGTGGTCCAAATTTGTATTTTTTATTTTTTTTATTTTTTTGCGTTAATTATCTAGACATCCTGAAAACGAAAATATGCTGGGGGTCATACTAACAGAGATACAGGCGCCCAAAATTTCAAATTTTGTCTCAGAAGAGCACAATCGGAGGTTAATGAAATTTTTTATTTTTTTTATTTTTTTTTTAATACGAAACATATCAAGAGAGCGGTGAATAAGGAGGAACTGACAACCAAAAAATTCTATCTTAAACCGTTTACCCGTAAAAAAATAAAAACCTCAAGAAATCTACTATTTTGGTTACCTGAAGTTGGCGTCGCCTCACCACGACCTGTGCAAATCGACGCTACCGACGCTCATACTACGTCACCAAGAATTTTTACTGACCTTAAGTTCGACGCTACGACTAACTAGGTACCACCGTTCATCCACAATCGGTACCGAAAGTGGAACTTGACAAGAAAATCGTTGAAATTGCGGCGCCGCCTGACGTCGTTCACAACAAATATAGCGACGCAATGATTTTTTTCAAAGTAGACAATGTTCAGATCTACCTTGGAAATCAACTTTAAGATCGCAACAATAAACAATATAGCCGTAAAGAATATAATTCTAAAAAACAGAGTGTAATTGAGCGCGTCTTTGACTACGCGTAGCGTCTCTTGTTAAAGGGTTAAGAAAATAACGATTAGAGTTTCCCCATTGAACATTCTTACTCTATACATAAAACATGTTAATGTTTGCCTTGCATTAACGGTTAGCCGAGGAAACATGTTTTAATGTTGGCGTGTAGACGAGCTATCTGAATACAACAAGATATGCCATACATTGAGACCAGTGTAAGCAATGGGATGTTCATCAGGTGGTGTGGCGTACGTACAACGTCGGCGCTTCGAGTGTTTAAGGTCTGGGGTTCGAGACCCGTTATACACACTCTTTTTTTCTCACCATATTCACACATTTATATCAATAATGAATACATCAACGTGAATGAACACGGTTTACTTTTTACCGTCAAACGGCTCGTTGTTTTTGACAAACGATTAACGGTTTCGCGATCAACCAATCAATAAATACGATCTGAAGGATAAAAACTCCGAAAATTGAAAACAAAATTTTAGGCGTTTTTTTCTCAATTTTCGGAGTTTTTTACCTTCAGATCGTATTCTTGGATGTTTTTAAATCCAATAAGACCCTCTGTTCGTAAATCCTTCTATGTTAGGTGTTAGAATCACAATAAGAATGAATCGAGATACATACATGCATTCATTGAGAGCAGTACAATATGTACCAGTCTAAACGCTCCAACTTCCATCGAGTGGTGTGGCGTAGGCAGTAGCGTCGCCGACTAGTGTTTTCGCGGTCGGGGGTTCGAGACCCGTTGCCGGCAAACTTTTTTTCTTCCATATTCAGAGCAGAATATTTGAGAAGGGTTTACTAAGGGGAATTTTTTTTTTCAAGCGCTCGTAGCTAAAAAACGGGTGGTCCAAATTTGTTTTTTTATTTTTTTTATTTTTTTTGCGTTATTTATCTAGACATCTTGAAAACGAAAATATGCTGGGGGTCATACTTACAGAGATACAGGCGCCCAAAATTTCAAATTTTGTCTCAGAAGAGCACAATCGGAGAAAAATGAAATTTTTGATTTTTTTTTTTTTTTTAAATACGAAACATACAGGAGAGCGATGAATAAGGAGAAACTGACAACCAAAAAATTCTATCTTTAACCGTTTACCCGTAAAAAAATAAAAACCTCAAAAAATCTACTATTTTGGTTACCTGAAGTTGGCGTCGCCTCACCACGACCTGTGAAAACCGACGCTACCGACGCTCATACTACGTCACCAAGGATGCTTACTGACCTTAAGTTCGACGCTACGACTAACTAGGTACCACCGTTCATCCACAATCGGTACCGAAAGTGGAACTTGACAAGAAAATCGTTGAAATTTCGGCGCCGCCTGACGTCGTTCACATCAAATATAGCGACGCAATGATTTTTTTCAAAGTAGACAATGTTCAGATCTACCTTGGAAATCAACTTTAAGATCGCAACAATAAACAATATAGCCGTAAAGAATATAATTCTAAAAAACAGATTGTAATTGAGCGCGTCTTTGACTACGCGTAGCATCTCTTGTTAAAGGGTTAAGAAAATAACGATTAGAGTTTCCCCATTGAACATTCTTACTCTATACATAAAACATGTTTATGTTTGCCTTGCATTAACGGTTAGCCGAGGAAACATGTTTTAATGTTGGCGTGTAGACGAGCTATCTGAATACAACAAGATATGCCATACATTGAGACCAGTGTAAGCAATGGGATGTTCATCAGGTGGTGTGGCATACGTACAACGTCGGCGCTTCGAGTGTTTAAGGTCTGGGGTTCGAGACGTGTTATACACACTCTTTTTTTCTCACCATATTCACACATTTATATCAATAATGAATACATCAACGTGAATGAACACGGTTTACTTTTTACCGTCAAACGGCTCGTTGTTTTTGACAAACGATTAACGGTTTCGCGATCAACCAATCAATCAATACGATCTGAAGGATAAAAACTCCGAAAATTGAAAACAAAATTTTAGGCGTTTTTTTCTCAATTTTCGGAGTTTTTTACCTTCAGATCGTATTCTTGGATGTTTTTAAATCCAATAAGACCCTCTGTTCGTAAATCCATCTATGTTAGGTGTTAGAATCACAATAAGAATGAATCGAGATACATACATGCATTCATTGAGAGCAGTACAATATGTACCAGTCTAAACGCTCCAACTTCCATCGAGTGGTGTGGCGTAGGCAGTAGCGTCGCCGACTAGTGTTTTCGCGGTCGGGGGTTCGAGACCCGTTGCCGGCAAACTTTTTTTCTTCCATATTCAGAGCAGAATATTTGAGAAGGGTTTACTAAGGGGAAATTTTTTTTTCAAGCGCTCGTAGCTAAAAAACGGGTGGTCCAAATTTGTTTTTTTATTTTTTTTATTTTTTTTGCGTTAATTATCTAGACATCCTGTAAACGAAAATATGCTGGGGGTCATACTTACAGAGATACAGGCGCCCAAAATTTCAAATTTTGTCTCAGAAGAGCGCAATCGGAGAAAAATGAAATTTTTGTTTTTTTTTATTTTTTTTAAAATACGAAACATATCAAGAGAGCGATGAATAAGGAGAAACTGACAACCAAAAAATTCTATCTTTGACCGTTTACCCGTAAAAAAATAAAAAACTCAAAAAATCTACTATTTTGGTTACCTGAAGTTGGCGTCGCCTCACCACGACCTGTGCAAACCGACGCTACCGACGCTCATACTACGTCACCAAGGATTCTTACTGACCTTAAGTTCGACGCTACGACTAACTAGGTACCACCGTTCATCCACAATCGGTACCGAAAATGGAACTTGACAAGAAAATCGTTGAAATTTCGGCGCCCCCTGACGTCGTTCACAACAAATATAGCGACGCAATGATTTTTTTCAAAGTAGACAATGTTCAGATCTACCTTGGAAATCAACTTTAAGATCGAAACAATAAACAATATAGCCGTAAAGAATATAATTCTAAAAAACAGAGTGTATTTGAGCGCGTCTTTGACGACGCGTAGCGTCTCTTGTTAAAGGGTTAAGAAAATAACGATTAGAGTCTCTCCATTGGACATTCTTACTCTATACATGAAACATGATAATGTTTGCTTTCCATTAACGGTTAGCCGAGGAAACATGTTTTAATGATGGCGTGTAGACGAGCTATCTGAATACAACAAGATATGCCATACATTGAGACCAGTGTAAGCAATGGGATGTTCATCAGGTGGTGTGGCGTACGTACAACGTCGGCGCTTCGAGTGTTTAAGGTCTGGGGTTCGAGACCCGTTATACACACTCTTTTTTTCTCACCATATTCACACATTTATATCAATAATGAATACATCAACGTGAATGAACACGGTTTACTTTTTAACCGTCAAACGGCTCGTTGTTTTCACAAACGATTCACGGTTTCGCGATCAACAATCAATCAATACGATCTGATGATAAAAACTCCGAAAATTGAAATAAAAATTGAAGGCGTTTTTTTCTCAATTTTCGGAGTTTTTTACCTTCAGATCGTATTCTTGGATGTTTTTAAATCTAATAAGACCCTCTGTTCGTAAATCCATTTATGTTAGGTGTTGAATCACAATAAGAATGAATCGAGATTGCATGCATTCATTGAGAGCAGTACAATATGTACCAGTCTAAACGCTCCAACTTCCATCGAGTGGTGTGGCGTAGGCAGTAGCGACGCCGTCTAGTGTTTTCGCGGTCCGGGGTTCGAGACCCGTTACCGGCAAACGTTTTTTCTTCCATATTCAGAGCAGAATATTTGAGAAGGGTTTACTAAGGGGAATTTTTTTTTTCAAGCGCTCGTAGCTAAAAAACGGGTGGTCCAAATTTGTTTTTTTATTTTTTTTTTTTTTTTGCGTTATTTATCTAGACATCTTGAAAACGAAAATATGCTGGGGGTCATACTTACAGAGATACAGGCGCCCAAAATTTCAAATTTTGTCTCAGAAGAGCACAATCGGAGAAAAATGAAATTTTTGTTTTTTTTTATTTTTTTTTAAATACGAAACATATCAAGAGAGCGATGAGTAAGGAGGAACTGACAACCAAAAAATTCTATCTTTAACCGTTTACCCGTAAAAAAATAAAAACCTCAAAACATCTACTATTTTGGTTACCTGAAGTTGGCGTCGCCTCACCACGATCTGTGCAAACCGACGCTACCGACGCTCATACTACGTCACCAAGGATTCTTACTGACCTTAAGTTCGACGCTGCGACTAACTAGGTACCACCGTTCATCCACAATCGGTACCGAAAGTGGAACTTGACAAGAAAATCGTTGAAATTTCGGCGACGCCTGACGTCGTTCACAACAAATATAGCGACGCAATGATTTTTGTCAAAGTAGACAATGTTCAGATCTACCTTTGAAATCAACTTTAAGATCGCAACAATAATTAATATAGCCGTAAAGAATATAATTCTAAAAAACAGAGTGTAATTGAGCGCGTCTTTGACGACGCGTAGCGTCTCTTGTTAAAGGGTTAAGAAAATAACGATTAGAGTTTCTCCATTGGACATTCTTACTCTATACATGAAACATGTTAATGTTTGCCTTGCATTAACGGTTAGCCGAGGAAACATGTTTTAATGTTGGCGTGTAGACGAGCTATCGGAATACAACAAGATATGCTATACATTGAGACCAGTGTAAGCAATGGGATGTCCATCAGGTGGTGTGGCGTACGTAGAACGTCGGCGCTTCGAGTGTTTAAGGTCTGGGGTTCGAGACTCGTTATACACACTCTTTTTTTCTCACCATATTCACACATTTATATCAATACTGAATACATCAACGTGAATGAACACGGTTTACTTTTTAACCGTCAAACGGCTCGTTGTTTTCACAAACGATTCACGGTTTCGCGATCAACAATCAATCAATACGATCTGATGATAAAAACTCCGAAAATTGAAAAAAAAATTGAAGGCGTTTTTTTCTCAATTTTCGGAGTTTTTTACCTTCAGATCGTATTCTTGAATGTTTTTAAATCCAATAAGACCCTCTGTTCGTAAATCCATCTATGTTAGGTGTTAGAATCACAATAAGAATTAATCGAGATTGCATGCATTCATTGAGAGCAGTACAATATGTACCAGTCTAAACGCTCCAACTTCCATCGAGTGGTGTGGCGTAGGCAGTAGCGACGCCGACTAGTGTTTTCGCGGTCCGGGGTTCGAGACCCGTTACCGGCAAACTTTTTTTCTTACATATTCAGAGCAGAATATTTGAGAAGGGTTTACTAAGGGGAAATTTTTTTTTCAAGCGCTCGTAGCTAAAAAACGGGTGGTCCAAATTTGTTTTTTTATTTTTTTTATTTTTTTTGCGTTAATTATCTAGACATCCTGAAAACGAAAATATGCTGGGGGTCATACTAACAGAGATACAGGCGCCCAAAATTTCAAATTTTGTCTCAGAAGAGCACAATCGGAGAAAAATGAAATTTTTTATTTTTTTTATTTTTTTTAAAATACGGATCATATCAAGAGATCGATGAATAAGGAGGAACTGACAACCAAACAATTCTATCTTAAACCGTTTACCCGTAAAAAAATAAAAACCTCAAAAAATCTACTATTTTGGTTACCTGAAGTTGGCGTCGCCTCACCACGACCTGTGCAAACCGACGCTACCGACGCTCATACTACGTCACCAAGGATTCTTACTGACCTTAAGTTCGACGCTTCGACTAACTAGGTACCACCGTTCATCCACAATCGGTACCGAAAGTGGAACTTGACAAGAAAATCGTTGAAATTTCGGCGACGCCTGACGTCGTTCACAACAAATATAGCGACGCAATGATTTTTTTCAAAGTAGAGAATGTTTAGATCTACCTTGGAAATCAACTTTAAGATCGCAACAATAAACAATATAGCCGTAAAGAATATAATTCTAAAAAACAGAGTGTATTTGAGCGCGTCTTTGACGACGCGTAGCGTCTCTTGTTAAAGGGTTAAGAAAATAACGATTAGAGTTTCTCCATTGGACATTCTTACTCTATACATGAAACATGTTAATGTTTGCCTTGCATTAACGGTTAGCCGAGGAAACATGTTTTAATGTTGGCGTGTAGACGAGCTATCTGAATACAACAAGATATGCCATACATTGAGACCAGTGTGTTATATTCCAGTCTAAGAAAAGAATTTCCATCGTGTGGCATAGCGTAGTCAGTTACGCCGCCGCTTTGAATACTCGATGTCTGGGGTTCGGAACCCATTACCTCCAATTTTTTTTTTCCACCATATTCACACTTTGTTGTCGTTTATAACTCAACTCGCGTGAGTTTTTATCATCGGATCGTATTCTTGGATATGTTTTTAATCCAATGAGACCCTCATGTTCGTAAATCCATATATATTTGGTAACATGCATACGTTGAGAGCCGTGTGTTATCTATACCAGTCTAAGCGATCGAACTTCCATCGAGTGGGGTGGCGTACGCGGTAGCGGCGTCGACTAGTGTTTTCGCGGTCGGGGGTTCGATACCCGTAACTGGCAGACTTTTTTTCTTCCATATTCAGACGAGCAAAGTTGAGAAGGGTTTACTAAGGGGAATTTTTTTTTTCTAGCGCTCGTAGCTACCATACGGGGGGTCCAAATTTGTTTCTGTATTTTTTTTATTTTTTTTTGCGTTAATTATCTAGACATTCTGAAATCGAAAAATATGCTGGGGGTCATGCTCACAGAGATACAGGCGCCCAAAATTTCAAATTTTGTCTCAGAAGACCACAATCGGAGAATTTTGAAATTTTTGATTTTTTTTTTTTTTTTTAAATACGAAACATATCAATAGAGCAATGAATAGGAAGGAATTGGCAACCAAAAAATTCTTCCTCAAACCGTTTACCAGTAAAAAAATAAAAACCTCAAAAAATCACTTATTTTGGTTACCTGAAGTTGGCGTCGCCTCACCACGACCTGTACAAACCGACGCTACCGACGCTCATACTACGTCACCAAGGATTCTTACTGACCTTAGGTTCGACGCTACGACTAACTAGGTACCACCGTTATCCCACAATCGGTACCGAAAGTGGAACTTGACAAGAAAATCTTTGAAATTTCGGCGACGTCTAACGTCGTTCACAACATACGTAGCGAGGCGATGATTTTTTTCAAAGTAGACAATTTACAGATCTCCGTCAGGAACTAACTTTAAGATCGCCTGAATAAACAATATAGCCGTAAAAAATATAATTCTAAAAAACAGAGTGTATTTGAGCACGCCTTTGACGACTCGTAGCGTCTCTTTTTAAAGGGTTAAGGTAATAAAGACTAGAGTTTCTCCATTGTACATTCTTACTCTAAACATGAAACATGCTCATGCTTGCCTTGCATCAACGGTTAGCCGAGGAAACATGTTCTAATGTTGGCGTGATGACAAACTATCTGAATACAACAAGCTATGCCATACATTGAGACCAGTGTGTTATATTCCAGTCTAAGCAAAGAATTTCCATCGTGAGGCTTAGCGTAGTCAGTAACGCCGTCGCTTCGAATACTTGAGGTCTGGGGTTCGGAACCCATTACCTCTAATTTTTTTTTTCCACCATATTCACACATTTATGTCGTTTATAACTCAACTCGCGTAAGTTTTTATCATCGGATCGTATTCTTGGTTATTTTTTAAATCCAATGAGACCTCTGTTCGTAAATCCATATATATTTGGTAACATGCATACATTGAGAGCCGTGTGTTATCTATACCAGTCTGAGCGAACCAACTTTCATCGAGTGGTGTGGCGTACGCGGTAGCGGCGTCGACTAGTGTTTTCGCGGTCCGGGGTTCGATACCCGTAACTGGCAGACTTTTTTCTTCCATATTCAGACGAGCAAAGTTGAGAAGGGTTTACTAAGGGGAAATTTTTTTTTCTAGCGCTCGTAGCTACCATACGGGGGGTCCAAATATGTTTCTGTATTTTTTTTATTTTTTTTGCGTTAATTATCTAGACATTCTGAAAACGAAAAATATGCTGGGGGTCATACTTACAGAGAAACAGGCGCCCAAAATTTCAAATATTCTCAGAAGACCACAATCGGAGAATTTTGAAATTTTTGATTTTTTTTATTTAAAAAAAAATACGAAACACATCAAGAGAGCAATGAATAGGAAGAAATTGGCAACCAAAAAATTCTTTCTCAAACCGTTTACCAGTAAAAAAATAAAAACCTCAAAAAATCAACTATTTTGGTTACCTGAAGTTGGCGTCGCCTCACCACGACCTGTACAAACCGACGCTACCGACGCTCATACTACGTCACCAAGGATTCTTACTGACCTTAAGTTCGACGCTACGACTAACTAGGTACCACCGTTAACCCACAATCGGTACCGAAAGTGGAACTTGACAAGAAAATCTTTGAAATTTCGGCGACGTCTAACGTCGTTCACAACATACGTAGCGAGGCGATGATTTTTTTCGAAGTAGACAATTTACAGATCTCCGTCAGGAAATAACTTTAAGATCGCCTAAATAAACATTATAGCCGTAAAAAATATAATTCTAAAAAACAGAGTGTATTTGAGCACGCCTTTGACGACTTGTAGCGTCTCTTTTTAAAGGGTTAAGGTAATAAAGACTAGAGTTTCTCCATTGTACATTCTTACTCTAAACATGAAACATGCTCATGCTTGTCTTGCATCAACGGTTAGCCGAGGAAACATGTTTTAATGTTGGCGTGATGACAAACTATCTGAATACAACAAGCTATGCCATACATTGAGACCAGTATGTTATAGTCCAGTCTAAGCAAAGAAATTTTCATCGTGAGGCATAGCGTAGTCAGTTACGCCGTCGCTTCGAATACTTGAGGTCTGGGGTTCGGAACCCATTACCTCTAATTTTTTTTTTCCACCATATTCACACATTTATGTCGTTTATAACTCAACTCGCGTAAGTTTTTATCATCGGATCGTATTCTTGGTTATTTTTTAAATTTAATGAGACCCCTGTTCGTAAATCCATATATATTTGGTAACATGCATACATTGAGAGCCGTGTGTTATCTATACCAGTCTGAGCGAACCAACTTTCATCGAGTGGTGTGGCGTACGCGGTAGCGGCGTCGACTAGTGTTTTCGCGGTCCGGGGTTCGATACCCGTAACTGGCAGACTTTTTTCTTCCATATTCAGACGAGCAAAGTTGAGAAGGGTTTACTAAGGGGAAATTTTTTTTTCTAGCGCTCGTAGCTACCATACGGGGGGTCCAAATTTGTTTCTGTATTTTTTTTATTTTTTTTGCGTTAATTATCTGGACATTCTGAAAACGAAAAATATGCTGGGGGTCATACTTACAGAGATACAGGCGCCCAAAATTTCAAATTTTGTCTCAGGAGACCACAATCGGAGAATTTTGAATTTTTTGATTTTTTTTATTTAAAAAAAAATACGAAACACATCAAGAGAGCAATGAATAGGAAGAAATTGGCAACCAAAAAATTCTTTCTCAAACCGTTTACCAGTAAAAAAATAAAAACCTCAAAAAATCAACTATTTTGGTTACCTGAAGTTGGCGTCGCCTCACCACGACCTGTACAAACCGACGCTACCGACGCTCATACTACGTCACCAAGGATTCTTACTGACCTTAAGTTCGACGCTACGACTAACTAGGTACCACCGTTAACCCACAATCGGTACCGAAAGTGGAACTTGACAAGAAAATCTTTGAAATTTCGGCGACGTCTAACGTCGTTCACAACATACGTAGCGAGGCGATGATTTTTTTCAAAGTAGACAATTTACAGATCTCCGTCAGGAACTAACTTTAAGATCGCCTAAATAAACATTATAGCCGTAAAAAATATAATTCTAAAAAACAGAGTGTATTTGAGCACGTCTTTGACGACTCGTAGCGTCTCTTTCTAAAGGGTTAAGGAAATTAAGACGAGAGTTTCTCCATTGGACATTCTTACTGTATACATGAAACATGCTAATGCTTGCCTTGCATCAACGGTTAGCCGAGGAAACATGTTTTAATGTTGGCGTGATGACAAACTATCTGAATACAACAAGCTATGCCATACATTGAGACCAGTGTGTTATTTTCCAGTCTAAGCAAAGAATTTCTATCGTGAGGCATAGCGTAGTCAGTTACGCCGTCGCTTCGAATACTCGAGGTCTGGGGTTCGGAACCCATTACCTCCAATTTTTTTTTCCCACCATATTCACACATGTATGGCGTTTATAAGTCAACTCGCGTGAGTTTTTACCATCGGATCGTATTCTTGGATATTTTTTAAATCCAATGAGACCCTCCGTTCGTAAATCCATATATATTTGGTAACATGCATACATTGAGAGCCGTGTGTTATCTATACCAGTCTAAGCGATCCAACTTCCATTGAGTGGTGTGGCGTACGCGGTAGCGGCGTCAACTAGTGTTTTCGCGGTCCGGGGTTCGATACCCGTAACTGGCAGACTTTTTTTCTTTCATATTCAGACGAGCAAAGTTGAGAAGGGTTTACTAAAGGGAAATTTTTTTTTCTAGCGCTCGTAGCTACCATACGGGGGGTCCAAATTTGTTTCTGTATTTTTTTTATTTTTTTTTGCGTTAATTACCTAGACATTCTGAAAACGAAAAATATGCTAGGGGTCATACTTACAGAGATACAGGCGCCCAAAATTTCAAATTTTGTCTCAGAAGACCACAATCGGAGAATTTTGAAATTTTTATTTTTTTTTATTTTTTTAAAATACGAACCAAATTAAGAGAAAGCTGAATAAGAAGGAATCGAAAACCAAAAAATTCTATCTCAAACAGTTTTCCCGTAAAAAAATAAAAACCTCAATATATCTACTATTTACATTACCTGAAGTTGGCGTCGCCTCACCACGACCTGTGCAAACCGACGCTACCGACACTCATACTACGTCACCAAGGATTATTGTTGACCTTAAGTTCGACGCTACGACTAACTAGGTACCACCGTTCATCCACAATCGGTACCGAAAGTGGAACTTGACGAGAAAATCTTTGAAATTTCGGCGACGCCCCATGTCGTTCACAACAAACATAGCGACGCGATGATTTTTTTTAAAGTAGACAATGTTCAGATCTACCTTGGGAGTAAACTTTAAGATCCCCAAAAACAAACAATATAGCCGTAAAGAATATAATTCTAAAAAACAGAGTGTATTTGAGCACGTCTTTGACGACGCGTAGCGTCTCTTGTAAAAGGGTGAATAAAATAATGATTAAAGTTTCTCCATTGGACATTCTTACTCTATACATGAAACATGTTAATGCTTGCTTTGCATTAATGGTTAGCCGAGGAAACATGTTTTAATGTTGTCGTGATGACGAGCTATCTGAATACAACAAGCTATGCCATACATTGAGACCAGTGTGTTATCTAGCATTGTTAGCAACACTACTTCCATCTTGAGGCATGGCGTACGCAGTAGCGTCGTCGCTTCGAATACTTGAGGTCTGGGGTTCGAAACCCCTTTACCCCCAATTTTTTTTTTTCCACCATATTCACATATTATATCAATACATCAACGTGCATGGACATGGTTTATTCTTTAACGGTCAAACGGCTCGCTGTTTCCACAAACGATTTCCTTTCTCGCGATTAGGTGATCAAGATCTATCATACGCTATTTTTAAAAGACAATGTGTTGAAACTCAGTTTTTGTCCTTAAAAAAAAAAACGACTTTAATTTTTTTTTCAATTTTTAGAGTTTTTATCATCAGTTTGTATTCTTGGCAACTTTGTGAATCAAGAGAGACCATCAGTTCGTAAATCCATTCATATTTGGAGTCACAATTTTACAAAAGGAATAAATCGAGTAGAATATTATTTATTTTTTTTACAGGCGAACGGTTTGTTTCCGCAAAAAACTGTTTACAGTTTTGCATTCACGGGGTCAAGATCTATCGAATAAGATTTTAAAAAGAGAAAGTGTGGATTTTTGATTTTTATAGCCTTGGTTGCAAAACATTGAAAAATACTTTTTTGCCATTTTTGCAGTTTTTATGATCAGATCGCATTCTTTGATACTTTTTGCATCCTGTGAGACCATCAGTTCGTAAATCCATCCATATTTGGAGTTATAATTACAATAAGAAGAATCAAGTAAAATATTCAGTATTTGTTTACAGGCGAACGGTTTGTTTCCGCAAAAAACTGTTTACCGTTTCGTGATCACTGGGTCAAGATCTATCAAATACGATTTTAAAAATACCATGTTATGAAACTTATTTTTTGGACTTAGAAAAAAAAAGGGTTCCATATTCAGAGAAGCATAGTTGGGAAGAATCAACAAGGCCGATTCAGAACAACTTTGAATTTATTGTGCTTCGTTGCTAGGACGACTGCAAAGTCAATGTCGCTGTAGTCGTGCGTTCCTCGGGTGAACATTCCGCCCATACCTGAGAAACTAGCCTGTGACAGGTTCAATAAGACATCACAAGTTAGGGTCTCAGGGAAAGGGAAGAAATATGATTGTGTACGTCTTTTCTTGGACGGCTTTTCTTGCTCTCGGTGCCAGGGGTCCATTCCCGGCTCTCCCAGTGCCAGGGTTCGAGGCCCTGTTGTTTTTGTGCCAGGGTTCCATTCCCGGTTCTCCCGGTGCCAGGGTTCGAGGCCCGGTTGTCCCAGTGTAAGGGTTCGAGGCCCGGTTGACCCAGTGCCTGGGTTTGAAGCCCGGTTCCCCCAGTGCCAGGGTTCCATTCTTGGCTCTCCCAGTGCCAGGGTTCGAGGCCTGGTTGTCTTGGTGCCAGGGTTCCATTCCCGGCTCTCCCAGTGCCAGGGTTCGAGGCCTGGTTGTCTCGTGGTCAGGGTTCGAGGCCCGGTTGACCCAGTGCCTGGGTTTGAAGCCCGGTTCCTCCAGTGCCAGGGTTCGAGACCCGGTTGTCCCGGTTTTAGGTTATGGCCCGGTTGTCCTAGTGCCAGGGTTCGAGGCCCGGTTGTCCCGGTAACAGGGTTCCATACCTGGTTCTTCACTTCATCAACGAGCCATATATGGGGCATGGTTTATTTATTTTATCTAGACACTTGACAGTAATGCCCAGAATAATCCGTTTCACTCTTTATTTCATGTTCGAATCATGAGCTGCGCTGCTGGCTAGAAACAAGTTGGCTATAAACACTGAAGTTTTATTTTATCCGATATGTTGTACTGGTAGTTTCTTTTGAGACATGTTCCGAGAAGATTTGCCACGTCTACTAAATGCGACCTCAAATAGGTGGACATGGGCGGAGAACCTGCCACGTGGCAACTCGACTGTCAAGTCAGCAGCAGCAGCGAGGAAGGATGTTTCTCAAAATAACGTCTGTATTTGAGGACGTGTTTCAAATCCCGCACATTAAAGGCATCGGTTTTTGTAACTGTCCTTTATCTTCATATCACTTTTCATCGTCTTGAACTGCCTGCCTGCAACAAGAATCAGAATCATCATTATCATCATCATCATATCATCATCATCCCAGCATATGAGCTTACCTCCTGTCAAGCCAAACCACCAGAAAATAAATATTGAAAGTAAATTGTTCAAATTCTAGCTCGTGATTGTTTTTTATTCTCATCGAGCCCTACTTTATTTTATGTATTACAGGCCTACTCTGTAGATGTGACTATACATTTAATTACTACATTTTACTATACCATAGTCTTAATCTGAGCATTGCACCATATGCAGCCTTTATTTTATTTTATAGACCTTTGCCAGCAACTCTTATTTTGAAACCTACAGTGTTATTAATATAAGTTTGGTATTTGTAAATATATTATAAACATCACATATGTGGGTACGTATAGGCAACCTATAACTAACTATCCTTTCAGAATTGTTCATTAATTATATTAGACTAGATTTAGCAATTAAGATTGACGATGTCTATATTTTTACCATGTATTAATCGACAGGCAAATAAAACTTACTTACTTACTTACTTACTTACTATCATCAAAGATCTTAAGGTGGCGACGCCTCACAAACGCTTCTAAATGATTTGTTTTACGTAATACAATGTCAAGTGCGTGGAATAACGCTCGCCAAAAAAATAAGATCTCGCCAGCGACAAGTGCGGAAATATACTTGACGGATATAACGGTAAGTGCAATGTTGTATTGTATGTCGCTAGAGTGTGTCTGATAGACGTAAGCCGCATTCCAGAATTCCTCGTATTACCTTTATCATGATATGTACAATTAGTATTGTCTACAAATTGTAATTTTGTAATTTTTTTAATTTGATTTTTTGTAATTTTTTCAAAATCAATCAACAAATCTAACATTGAAAATGAAATCTCTTTAGTTCTACCATCTTGCACTGTATTTTTATGTCTCTAACCTATGTTCTGCCCACACTCAAGGCTTGCCTTCTGTGATCTTCTCATTAATTATAAACATATACTGTTTTTCCAATACTGTACTAAAGAACTGAAAATAAAATGTTTTTGAATAGAAATTGAATTGACTTATCTAACTTTTTGGCAAAAATAATCCAGGTGTTCCAATATTCATACTAGATGGCTTCTCACATGTTCCAGAATTAATCCAAGCTAATCCAACTCTCATCCAACTCAACCTTTTTAAACGAGATTTCTCGGATTACTTGGATTCTTTGTGACGTGACTTTCGATTGATTTGTCCCGTATTTACCTGAATCCAAGATTATAATTATTTTTCATTTTTGTGTAGGTAAAATATCAAAGGTCGTTTTAAATTCGCCTATTAAGATTATGAATATGACTTTTTCTAGTTTTAAATTCTAGAAAATAGGGGGGGGGGTCTTGAGTTCGAGGTCGTCTTCTATTCGGGTACATACGGTACTTCCAACTGATGGTTCTATGTTTGATTGTTTATAAGACGAACCAATAACTGAAGAAGTATTCACCACCCACGGAATTACTAGACGATGATTCTGACAAAGGAATACGTTTTCCTACTTATGTAATCGTCAAATGAAAATTTCCCTCCGTAACAAATCTCCCAAGTGTCTCTTTTATGTTTCTCATCCAATCCATCCTGACGTCACAGCGGGTAATCCGAGATTACTTGTGAGATGAATTTTGGAACGCAGCTTTTATTGTCGTTCGAAGAGTCCCTAATAAATCCCACAGCTCCGGCACTCACTCAATTTCAATTCAAAATTAATTTTATTCCAGTTTTACTATACACAAGAGTTACAGTAAAACTGTTTTGATTTGATGTTTTATTTAATTTTCATGTAGAAGGTTAATGGCAATTTATCCTTGGTTATTTACAATATATTCTCTTCTCATTTACGGGAATGGGTATTAAAACTGCACGAAATTAATGTTTTTTATTATACGTACCATTAGAACGCTTCCAAATATTAAAAAAGTGATTCTGAAAAGTGAACAAATTTTTACGATCGTTATTTTATTCCTTTGGTAGGCCTAGTTATTAAGTATCAAATTATAAATAAAATAACAATCGTAACGATAACAAACTGTGAAAGTTTTTAAATCCATTGTGTAGCTGATACAAAACCAAAGACAGGACCAGAATAACTTTTTCAATATTTGTAAGCGTTCTTATGATATAAAAAAAATATTAATTTTGAACGGTTTTAATATCCATTCACCTTAAATGCCCACATTTGGCTATTATGCCATCATTCTGAATCTGGTCAACCAGTAGCGACGCTTCTATTTTCACCCTCTTCATGCCGCTTGGCATTGCGTCACGTTCACCTGCCAGTTTCGGACATACAAACAGGTGGCTCATATCCTGCTCCCCATTTCCACACAGCTCGCAGGTACTCGTCTCAAACACCCCTATTGTGCTTCCCTAGAAGATCGTGCTGCGTTTTCAGCCTCAACTGAATACTGTAATAATAGTTCAAATACAATTTCAAAGTTTATATTTATAGTATTCATATATTGTTTTACTGGAAGCCAAATAAGGTGAGGGAGACGAAAGACCAGGGCCCGGATTCACACACTTCATCATTCACACACTGACGACATCCATATTTGTACCCTGTATGAATCTACCGGACTAATAAATACTTACTTACTTACTTACTTACAAGAGGCTTTTTCTGGTCTTATCTCTAAGACCGGCCTAACTTCGAACATTTTGTAAAACCAGACCCAGATCACATGAAAAGTTACTAATTCCAGGTGGGAACAAGGACATAATGAACATTCCAATAATATGTTTTACCACAAACTGTGGCGAGACGAGGTGCTCAAAGGGCCGGACAAATCATGGTCAAGAAAAGTGGCAACAGCGCAGTTTCGGCTGGCCACAGGACACGATGTCCTGCAGCACCACTTGAGTCGATTTCAAATAACAAAGGAACCAGCAACTTGCAAATTATGTACATTAGGTTTTCAGGACAGAGCACATCTCCTCAGCTGTGCTGCACTTAAATCTGACATTGACGCCCTGCCAAATAACCTGAGCGGGCCAGAGAAGGAAGCACATATTTACTGGATAGCTAGGAAGAAAAATGATTGAAAAATCAAACTTTCGGCATAAGATAAAAAAAAAAAAAATAAATAAAAAATAAAAAATATGTTTTAGACTCTGTTCTAAGATATTTTCATGGTTTTATAAGAGGTTCAAAGTTAGGCTGGTCAGAGATAAGACCAAAAAAAGACTAAGGACCTCTTGTGAATCCGGGCCCTGGAGAGTATTATTAATTTTACTACTTGATGGAATCAATGTTAGCTACAGATTTCTTTCCTCTGGGCTAGCTAGGACATTACATCAGCATATCCTACAGTTTTAGAGTACAGACTAAAACAATGAAAGGGAAATTGTGCTATTCAAAACAACCACTGTAGCTCGTCTATTTTTGCGCGGCAAAAATCTTGCTTAGCATATCTAGTGTAACGTCACTTCCCGCCAACCTAACAGCTGAATTCTGGATCACGACTGCTTCAACGAATCCCTCGCGTTACATAACATCACTTCTCTACGCAATACTTGCCACGCTTCAACCCCCACAAAACTTCTTTTCTATTATTCTTTATTTACAAAAATGAGCTTGCGCTCTTAACAATGGTAAAAACTTAACACTACTATGAAATTGTAGTTGAGGGGTAAAACAATGCAACTTACAACTAAACTGAACTATAGCATAAGAGATGAAGATGAGAATACAGAGTAATTAGAATATATTACTTACAGCTAAGCTAATCTATGTTGCCACGCTTCTCTACACAATACTTGCCACGCTTCATCCACACAATACTTGCCACTAGGGGTGTGGGAGTCCGACTTAATGATTTTGGATCCGAATCTCGAATCCTCCGCAAATCCGAATCCAAATATTTGTCAACCCTCCAAGCCAAATTAATTATAATAGATTTATATACGTATCGACAAAACTAAGAACAAGGTACGTAGTTTCCTGATATAGACGGCGGCCTTGTCAGTAAGGTAATAGTTCGGTAATCAACAATACTTATCTAGATTAATATTTGTTACCTGTACTCACATAATTGTATCAAAGCCGTTGGATAGCCCCATCTTGTAAAGTTTAAATCTCTTCAAATTAGAATACGCCCACACACAGGGTTTCGGCCCTAGGTGGGTATTCTTCTTCTATTTGTAGGCCAAAAATGGCTAAACAGTATCATGTATCTTTTACTATGTGCACTGATTGAAGATAGATAAAGACCTATCTATCCATCTATCTATCTATCTATCTCTCTGTCTATCTGTCTGTCTGTCTATCTGTCTGTCTGTCCATCTGTTAGTCTATCTGTCTGTCTATCTGTCTATCTATCTGTCCATCTGTCTGTCTATCTGTCTGTCTATCTGTCTGTCTATTTGTCTGTATATCTGTCTGTCTAACTGTCTGTCTATCTGTCTGTCTATTTGTCTGTATATCTGTCTGTCTATCTATCTGTCTGTCTATCTGTCTGTCTATCTATCTGTCGGTCTGTCTGTCTGTCTGTCTATCTATCTGTCTATCTATCTATCTAACTAATCGATATAATTACGAGTTGCACTATGATCAACATAATTGAGAGTTTCTCTGTTGCAGTCTCGTTTGGCGCCAGTTTTGAATTCATTCGAACACATCGAAATGCTAAGATTTTGGATTCGGGTGACGAATCGGAATCGAATTCGAATATGAAAAGATTTAATCCGGATTTGATAGCTTGCACACCCCTACTTGCCACGCTTCTCTCCCCAAAACCTTCGCCGCTTGATGCAGAACACGAGTGAAGGTCGGGAAGCGTGAAATTTTGCCGTCTCTCGAGTCGAACGTGAGATGCGTAGAGCGTAGACGCTGACCCACTGAGATGCTGACAGTTACACCAACTCGACGAAACCTCGGCGCTGGTCCGGGAATCAAGTCTACCAAGATGTCTGGCGCGTCGAACCAGCGTCTGAAACAAACGTAGTGAGCCGAGTTTTAACGTTCGTTACTTCCATCATTGTATGCCTACTAATCTAATATATTCATCATCATCTTATGTTGCCACGTCCAACTCTGCGTTGGGTCGGCATTGAAGATAAGCCCTCCATCTTCTTCTATCCTGCCACCACTCTTCCCCCTCAACTACATTCTAATATAATGTATAATAATAATAATAATAATAATAATAATAATAATAATAATAATAGGGTGCACTCTCGCATCGTCTTGGCTCAAGAGGAGCCCGATGGTGCAAATGAGAGAAGAGAAGAAAGAAAATAACAATAATAATAATAATAATAATAATAATAATAATAATAATAAAATAGTATATAATAACTGGGAGCAAAAAGAGGAAGTACGATTGTGGGAAGATAGGAAGAGGTGGAAAAATTTGGTTTTGAAACCCAAGCTGACCCTGCCAGAAGCAGGAAATGGCAATGGATAATTATAATGATGAATAACTTATCTAATAATCTAGTAACACAAAACAGATTTATAAGTTACATCGGGGTGACCAAACATTTTGAGCCAACCAGAAAGCAATGTGCTCGGAGCCAACCAAAGGTATATCAAATTATGACAGTACTTTATTAAAATATCTACCCATGGGGTGACGTACAACAAACGACTACACTGCAGCGCTGCGAGCGTTCCGGCCACTGAGCACCGCCTGCTAGAAGTCACCGAAAACCCCTCTAGAAGTCAGTGTAGGAATAATATACATAGATTCCAAAGAAGTCAAATAATTTTTCAGTGATTTGGAAATTCTTATTGTTGAAAGTGTGTGTATCCAATATTCAGTGAGTGTTGGCTGGATCGCTCCCAATGCTCTCTGTGCACTTGTCACGCCTCTCCATATGATAAGGTTGCCACTAAGACAAAAACTAACCTTTTTTGGAAAATCAAAATTTTATGAAATTAAACATTTGCACAAAATAATATTAGCCTTACTATTAATTACTAAATACTACTCTACAATACTATAGCAGTAGACGACTGGACACCGAGGAAATAATAAGATCTTTATCAACCTCTCGTGCCCTTACTTGTTAATCAGTCCAAAATATAGGCTACCATTTTCTATGATTATTGTTGTCGAGTAGGCCCTACGTCATTAAACAATAAACAATCAAATCAAATTAATTTGTTCCTTCTTTCGTTTTGGGGTAGGAACTTTTTACACTTATGTATCATTATTTGTCAAGGATGGGAATATATACATATATATAGGCCTACAGTACATACATGTAAATTTAATTTTTAGCCTTAATACCTCTTTAAAGCCAGGCGAGCTACAAGGTCCAAAAATCCCCTGGCGGGGGCTCGTCTAACTCCCAAGTCAGGTCGTCCCATCAATTTCCACAATGTTAAAAATCACTTTAGTCAAATGGGAGAATCATTCAGAAAAACAAATGAATTGATCTGTCAAAACCAATTCTGGCTCAAAACCGCATTACATCTAATTGAAATAATTTAATCACACTTGTAGTCTATCTACATTTTTAAGTGAAGTATTCTGATATCAAATTTTGCATAGTAAATAAGTAGATTTAAGTAATAAACCAGTTTTTGTAGTGGGCACAAGAATGGCGATTTTTGTGCCCATGAGAAGACCTTACTTTGAGGTTTACCGAACCTCCGCCAGGGGATCGACGGACCTTGGGCTGGCTATAACTAAACTCTTTGGTATTAACACCAGGCAGACTATATCTAATCTCTTTGATCTTATTGCCAGGCTATGTCTATAAGCTTCTTGCTCGCTACGTCTAAGCCCGAGCTCCTTGGTTCGCTGCTCGGAGTCTCGAGGTCTGAGTCGCCGAGTCTCGACGAAAGATGCCTGAACGAGGAAAGTTAGCAGGCTGTACGGTTCTCCCAAGTATGATGTAGTTCCAACTATACAACCTACTACCTCACCCCGGCCAGGCGTTCTCAGCGTTCACAGGTGTTCTCTTCTCACTCAATGTCACGCTCACAATGTGTTCAACTGGCGTTCTCTTCCCACTCTCCACGCCCACAATGTGTTCACAGGCGTTCTCTTCTCACTGAACTTCACGCCCATAGTGTGTTCAACATTCAACAATAATTTTTTTTTAATTTTAGTTTTTTTTTAAGTTAGATAACAATGTTAAGTTTATTTTTATTCAATGGATTACAAATTAAACTAAATATGTCGCCAAGTTGTACATTTCAAAACAAAGCATTATTTAAGAGCTCTCTAATCTTGAAAACTTCCTAGTTTACATGAACAAATATAATATGCGAAAAATAATAATCGACTCACTGGAAAATATTCTTAACATAGACCATGATTATATTAATATTTAATATATATCTAATAAATAAATAAATTCACATTTAGAGTCTACCCACTCAGTAACGAAACTGATTTTCAGTGGGGGACTTTAATTTAAAGCAACTAAACCATCTCTGTAGGCTCCGAACACCGTCGACGAGTGAGCGATAACCAATCAAAGATTGATATTTCAAACACGAAACATATGAATCAGTGATTGGACAGTGCAAACACATGTAGAATCAACAAGGTTGATTCAGAACAACTTTGAATTTATTGAGTGTGCTTCATTGCTAGGACGGCTCCAAAGTCACCGTTTACTTATTCCTAAGACAGGAAGTAATGGAACTGAATCCTTCATAGAAGTTAAAAAAACTTCTGCCTGAACAGGGATTTGAACCCTGGACCTTCTGCATTGGAAGCAGGGATGCCAACCACTGTAGAATCTTTATAATAATGTTAATTATATTAATATGTTTATAAATACGTTGGAAAAAGAAGAAGATGGGGAAGACCGAGGAAGAGATGGAAGGAAAAGATTGCTGAAGACCTACAGACGAGAGGAGAGAACTGGGAGTCAAGTAGAGGAAGTATGATTGTGGGAAGATAGGAACAGGTGGAAAAATTTGGTTGTGAAACCCAAGCTGACCCTGCCGGAAGCAGGACACGACGATGGATAATGATGATGATGATTAGTGATATGTGAAAATAGCATTTTCAATTGTCATTTTATAGCGTTTTGTAGCATCTATTTTTTTGCCAAGATTAAAAAACTTGAGAATGAAGTTTTCTCAAATTTTTATTTTTAAATCATGTCATTCTATTAAAATTAAAATCAACCAAATTGCATTTATCATAAACAAAGTATAATTACTATGTTAAATATAATGAAATAGGAACAGAAAAACCTTAGTTTCTAGTACTGAAAAATAGCACTTTGTAGCATCTATACACAAAACGCTATTTTCACGTATCTCTAATGATGATAAATATGTTGCAAGCAACCCTCAGAATATGTTTCCTTCTACCTCCACTATATCTACGGTAGGTCGCCTCACTCTTCAGGCCGCAGCTGTCTCGAGTGTGGAACGTGCGGAGCGAAGGGGACCAATAGAATCGAGCTTGTGGAGTTAACGTCACACAAGTTCGGATCTACGGGTTCCGCTAACTCCGCATCACCTTTGTTGCGTCGTTCTTCTTTGCTTCGTCCGCAGCTCCACTTTCTCCCACGGACGTCTACGTACACTTAAACTAGATACAAATACTAAAATGTATAAGTAAATAAATGTTGTTACTATACATTTTACGTCGGTCTATTTTCATTCTTAGTGGACACCATTTGTATTACTAATTTGTTTTTGATATAATACATTCTGTGTAATTTGTTATCCATGGTAACGAGAGTGAGGGACTTTAATTTAAAGCGACTAAACCAACCCTGTAGGCTTCGAACACTGTCGACGAGTGAGCGATAACCAATCAAAGCTCTATACTTCAAATACGAAACATATGAATCAGTGATCGGACAGTGCGAACACCTGCGGACAAATGCCAGAATCAACACGGCCGATTCAGAACAACTTTGAATTTATTGAGTAATGGTTATACTACAATTCGACCCACTCAGTTACGAACTAACTGATTTTCAGTGGGGACATTATACTATGAGCTTTGTTGCTATAATGGCTCCAAAATCACAGTTTATACAGGCCTATATGGCAGTACACTATCATAGATTTATGCACATTTTCTAAAGTTAAAAATCCCCAGTCCAAACTGCATTTATATAAATGCATCTTTAGTCTTTACCTGCATCCTAAATTCATTTTAAAGAAAGTATCTTTGCCTCTACTTAGACACTTTTTAAAGTATCTTCACATTATTTGTCGTCATCATCATTTATATTTTTTATATCTCTTATCATTTTTGTACGTATAACGACATTTTTCACAACTTAGTTTATCATTAACGGTACTTGTATACTTATAAATATCTTGCACATGTCATTTTTCTTTCTTTCTGGAAACAATATTTAAATTGCTAAGCCACACACACTGGGTTTTTACCCTACGTGGACTTCTTTCATTTATGAAAGTATATGGGGAGGCATAGCAAGCGCGCAGAGAGCGTTGCGAGCGATCCGGCCAACACTCACTGAATATTGGATACACACAACTTTCAACAATAAGAATTCTTAAGTCATTGCAAAACTATTTGACTTCTTTGGAATCTTTGGATATTTTTACAATAATAAGTAGTGCACTGCCTCCTCGATGGGATTTCGGTTAATTCTAGCAGGCGGAGATCGGTGGCCGGAACACTCGCAGCGCTGCAGTGTAGTCGTTTGTTGTACGCCACCCCATACTTGTACAAATCTTGATTTTACATTTGTGATATATTCTTGTATGTGATTTGTTCATTACATTGTATGTAATATGTATTTTGTATATAATGATTTGTTACTCCGTACATAAGCCTGGCCTCACCTCGACGTTGTCCCGAGACGAGACGCATCGCAAGACTCCACACTTGTCGCAGGTCGTACAACGGTTCGAGGTAAGCTGGTGGTATTCTCGGGCGAGCTGCGACTCTAGTCTTGCCGCGCTGTCTTCGCCAACACGAATCCATACTTCTTTTCAATCTTCATCACCTGAAAATGACGTTTCATATTTAGACACAATACAGTATTTATGTACGATAAGTGACATGGAACATACGTAGAGAAGTAGAGTATAATAAGTTATTATTACTCAATAACATAAATACTTAGGTTAGATTAAGATAAATATCATAAATAAAGCTAGTTATAAGCTCAATCTTATGTACAAATTAAATTAGGTAATTGACGACTCCTATGTATACAATGTATATATGTATATCGATTGGAAGAAATACAATACAATACAATACAATACAATACAATACAATACAATAGAGGTACGTCTTTTAAGCATTAATTATATTGTAACTTTAGCATTTTCTAACAACTAATTTTTCTTTTCATCACAATATTGAATATGCACTTCTAATGGGAAATTACAAATAGATATTTAAGATCAATTCAGTTGCAGCCTGCCCGAGCCTAGAGGTCGAGACCTCCGCACAATAGAGGATCTAGTTTTAGCAAATGACAAAGCCACAAAAGTGGCGGATCTTTGTAAAAATTAGTTGTTTAGAATGGTGTTCCGGACACGGAAATGAATGAATGAATGAATGAATGAATGAATGAATGGGTTGGAATGTAATTCTTTTACCTAAATGTCAATAGAAATGGGAACACCGTTTTTTTTTTTTTATCTTTTTCTTTGTAAAATTCGCATTCTGTAGCGTTTTCAAAAATACATGTAGGGCCTATACCGATTTAGCATTTAAAATCTTAAACGCTAAAATAAAAAACGCATCTTTAGACGTAAGTAAGTAACGTTAGAGTAAGTAAATGAAAACATGAATAACTCTTCGGATCTCAAGTGGGAGGGGGGACAAGTTGTCTCCTCTTACGACTGGCAGAGTCACGCTGGAGCTATTCTAGCAAGTCAAGTGCGCGGGTGAGCCCCCCTCCCCCACCTGTCGTAGTTGACCGCGACCCCTCGAGCCGATTAGACAGACTAGGGGAGGGGAAACCTCCCCTAGTCTCGTCTGCGACGGTACAGCCACACACAAATCACAGACCATCTTAGAGGGTATGGAAAATAATACAGACTCCTACTTTCCTACATTCTTCAAATCTATTTCTCTCTTTTATTCTTTTTACACGTGTGTGTATGCCAATACAATATTTTATTAGATCCTTATCCACATACATCTATTTTTTTCAGTTTTTGATGTTCTCTTTCTATCGTAGTTTTCTTTTGTTGTTTGTATTATTTCAAATGCGATTGTATTTGTTGTGTGTTCAGCGTTGTTGGTATAATTGTTTCATTACACTGGCCTACTGTACTTACAGACAGCTGTTGTTGCTTCCAATGTAAATGGTCTAGAGTGCGATTCCCGGTTCGGGAGGTTCTTTTTTTGTATTGTTGCCATAAATCTATCTATGTTACTGGGCCCAGATTCACAAAGGTGCCTAGTGCTAAGACGTCCTAGTTTAGGCAAATCTTAGTGATATAAATCACCAATATGTCGTTCTGCAATGTTATAAAGATAAAATATAGTCAAATATGAACAATTTAACTAATAATATTTGATTTGTGAATGTGTATTAATACCTAGACATGATTTATCTTGATTTATCCAGCTAGGATTTGCCTAACTTAGGACAACTTAGAGCTATGTATCTTTGTGAATCCAGGCCCTGGTGTACATACTTAAGCGGTGACTGAATGTAGAATGTAGGACATGTGTAACGTATATGACTGATGTAGGACATTACTAATGTAAGGCACATATATGAAAGATGTAGGACATACAGGAGACATATATGACCGATTTATGATCGATATAGGACACATATATGACAGATTTATGATCGATATAGGACACATGTAGGACACATAAAGGACATATGACAGATGTGACCAATGTAGAACACATATGACAGATATGGGACATGTAAGGCATATATATGACCGATATATGATCGATATAGGACACATATATGACAGATTTATGATCGATATAGGACACATGTAGGACACATAAAGGACATATGACAGATGTGACCAATGTAGAACACATATGACAGATATGGGACATGTAAGGCATATATATGACCGATATATGATCGATATAGGACACATATATGACAGATTTATGATCGATATAGGACACATGTAGGACACATAAAGGACATATGACAGATGTGACCAATGTAGAACACATATGACAGATATGGGACATGTAAGGCAATATATGACCGATATATGACCGATATAGGACACATATATGACAGATTTATGATCGATATAGGACACATGTAGGACACATAAAGGACATATGACAGATGTGACCAATGTAGAACACATATGACAGATATGGGACATGTAAGGCAATATATGACCGATATAGGACACATATATGACAGATGTAGGACAGATGCAGGACACGTAAGACACATTATGACATATATATGACAGATGCAGGACACGTAAGACACATATATGACCGATATAGGACAGATGTAGGACACGAGTTGACCCACCTGAGTGACTTGTTGTCCGGTGGAGGCGCCGCGACGCCCGACGTCCGTATCGAGCGACGCCGGGGGAGGGGGCGGCAGCTGGGGGCGGCGGGGGCGGGAGACAGGCGAGACAGAGCGCGGCCTGGAAGCACGGAGACGAGTTAGTAAGGGGAAACATCTGACACTCTCGCACACTCACAGACAGACAGACAGACAGGCAGACAGACAGACAGACAGACAGCAAGACAGACAGACAGACAGCAAGACAGACAGACAGACAGACAAACAGACAGACAGACAGACAGACAAACAGACAGACAGACAGACAGACAGGCAGACAGACAGGCAGACAGACAGACAGACAGACAGGCAGACAGAGAGACAGACAGACAGGCAGACAGACAGACAGTTTATAAACAATTTTGTGTATTTATTGTACATTATATAGGTCCTAAGTGGTGTAAATATATAGTTTTATTGAGTATTTTGTCAACATTTTGAGGTTATTGGACTTTTTTTGTTTGTTATTGTTTCTATTTTGTCTCGATTTTTCAACAATGCCTTCCTTCGATCGGCGTCTCAATTGCTGACTCCTGATTGGCTATTGCCTAACACCGGGGTTAAGTTTGCAAATGTACTGGAATGAGGCCCCCGGGTAGGGTACCCTCTCTCTGCACCAGACTGTACCCCGTGCACGATAGTCTGTGTCTGATAACACTATAGACTAGGGGGGAATATGCCCTCCAGTGAGACCGCTAGTCAGTCTTCCTCCTCTTATCTGCGCCAGACTCAAATGTAAATAAATACCGATATAGAAATAGTGTTCGGCTATTGTCGGCTGCGCTCGGCTACTCTCGGCTTCTTCCGGTCGACACGTGCGAGCCGAGCGAGGGCAATGCGATCAGTGTTTCGCTGTTAGTTGTCTGTGTGTTGTGTTCTACGGCAACCTCAGTCTTATATACCCCTTCTATGTTGAGTTGAGGAATATACTTCTAAACCAATGGTAAGGGTACGCGAGACAATCTGAAGGGGTACTTGAAAAAAATATGAATACTAAATTTAAAAAAAAATTGTAATTGCATCATTGTTGAAAACTAAATTTATATCCTAGGTTAATATTTTCTGTATGCACAATTCTTCACCAGCACTGTGGTCAAGTGGGTAAATGTATTCTAATTTATTTTACCAATTTTACCCAGAAAGAGACATTATAATGGAGGTAAGCACGTTGGAGATCCGAATTTCCCTACTGGTCTCAAGAAAGCAGGCTCAAGTTTCACATTAGGTCCAGTAAAGCCCAAGGACTGCTACCTTATCGTGTTTTGTGTGTGCTTTGTTGATCTTTAAAAACCTCACCAAAACGAATCTATATGATCCAAAAAAATTTCCGGTGGCAAGCCGCCCCCCCACACATTTTGTTACTACCCTGAAAATAAGTGATTTTGAAACAACCTCTTAACTCTTTTCCCTGGGGAGAACACTGAAAAGTGCATATCTAATAGATTTAACCATTATATAATATGTATGCCTTCATGTTCTAAATATGACTAAAATACGTTTGATTACTCACAGCCTCATGTATCATAGTAAAGAAAAATTTGGAGGGGTATGTGATAATTCACCATAGTAAGGGTACTAGCAAATACCTTCATAGGAATAGCTTCGCTATGGTACTAGGCTAAAAAAGGTTGAGAACCACTGTTCTATACTAAAGTCGCGATGATCGGGGACAGAAAATGAAGGGGACATGTGAAAAGGTGTTTGTCGTAAGAAAACCTCTACGTCATATTAAAAAAGTGGTTACTAATACTAACCAACATAATATTTTAGTTTGATAAGAAAAGAATAACGAAAAAACTGGATTAAGACAAATTAAAATATTGCAATCATTATGGTTGTCATTTTTAAAAGCAATCTGGGTGGATGATTTTTTTTCATTTAAACCGGACGTCTACTCTGGTATAAAAATAATATGAGACCCGATCGGTAAAGTAGTGATCGTTGTATCTCCGAATTATATCAAACGAATTTTAGGTACAAGGGAAACATACTGCTTGTTAGTTTTTTTTTATCTTTACTTGACATATGCATTCGACTTCGTCCTGAATCGTAGCCAACCAGCAAACCAAACTGTCCAAATAGCGATCGCTTATTGGCCACGAATTCCAGCATCGGAACACCTATACGTCATAATACACCCAATATATTACCAACAACATAAGTATTCGCATACACCAACCTCAGATCCCCCTTCATGCTCGCTAATTCAAAGAAACTCGACAGATTTCTAGCGTTCTTTCTCACACTCGTAAAGGTGGTCTTCCGCTGAGTAGAGAACACAAGGCCACCATTCGAGGTATCAAACCGAAGGTAGTAAATGATAAATTTAGAAGAGCTTGTTGCAAGTTAGTAAAAGAAAAGAAAATTATCCCACTTCCCCATGAATATCAAGGTTTCTGGGATAATTAAATTAAATAATATGTTTTTGTGTAGAATAAATAGACTAGGCTTACAGTTTGTATATTAATATTAGTCATACTATGTATTGTGAATGAAATGGTTGTGATGTATGTATTGTGTATTTTATACACATATTGTATTGTGTAAATAGCAAAACTGCTAAAATAAAGATTATACTAATATATCTGTTTCAAGTAGAAGCTACACGAGTTTGCTTATTAGTTATTCATGGTGTTTAACGACGTACTCGACAGCTTAGGTCATAGCTTATGAAGTCTTCCGAATCAGATCCATTATGCATCTCAGAGGTCGTCATAAAGGGAGTCCAGCAAGACCAAGTGGGGGGAGGAATCTTAAGTGCGACAGTGGGGGAGGGGGGGGGGGGGAGGGGGAGGGACAGAAGTAGAAAAACAATTTCGCACAATTGGACTCGGCTATGTAGTTTTTTTATCAAAATACTTTTAGGTCGAGTCTTACAATGTCCCAATAACTAGGTACTTATTCGTCGAATAGCTTGTTTTCTCCATGGCAACGACCAATCAAAACTCTTGAAATCCTCCAAATAGCTTAATTGCTACAAAGAACTTTCTTATAGGGCACTAGCAACACCGAAAGACAACAATGGAACAAATGAATTGAACTGATGGACACACAATCAGCTGTCAAAATAATAAAATTGCAACCATAGAAATAAAAACAAGTGTAGCAATAGTAACTGCTCGCCATTTAAAACTTTTAATGATGGACAACGACTAAGTGAAAGTTTTGTATGTGTATTTGTTTGTTTTTTGTTTTGTTTTCCAAAATCAGACGAAATTATTTTTTGACAGCTTGTTGTTTGTCCATCGATTCAATTCATTTGTTTCATTGTTGTCTTTTGGTGTTGCTTGTGCCCTATTAAGAGATTGTAAGACCGGCCCTTAGATTGATATAGTTTGAAGTTCCACCCCCTAGTTATGTGACCTACCAACGTCCAGCATAACAAATTTGACTGATGCATTATAAATAATCAATATGTAATGAATAAATACGATATGATTGTCGGGTGGTCACACAGCGATGGAGGGTAGCGTCAAACTAAGAACATCTCAATGCTTATACTAGTCCCAACGAAAGTATTCGCATACCGACCTCAGGTCATTGTCTACCGCCCCTTTCAACCGCACCAGTTGAAAGAAAATCAACAGATATACTAGTCCCAACGAAAGTATTCGCATACCGATCTCAGGTCATTGTCTACTGCCCCTTTCAACCGCGCCAACTGAAAGAAAATCAACAGATATACTAGTCCCAACGAAAGTATTCGCATACCGATCTCAGGTCATTGTCTACTGCCCTTTTCAACCGCGCCAACTGAAAGAAAATCAACAGATATACTAGTCCCAACGAAAGTATTCGTATACCGATCTCAGGTCATTGTCTACTGCCCCTTTCAACCGCGCCAACTGAAAGAAAATCAACAGATATACTAGTCCCAACGAAAGTATTCGTATACCGATCTCAGGTCATTGTCTACTGCCCCTATCAACCGCGCCAACTGAATGAAAATCAACAGATATACTAGTCCCAACGAAAGTATTCGCATACCGATCTCAGGTCATTGTCTACCGCCCCTTTCAACCGCGCCAATTGAAAGGAAATCAACAGATATACTAGTCCCAACGAAAGTATTCCCATACCGATCTCAGGTCATTGTCTATTACCCCTTTCAACCGCGCTAATTGAAAGAAAATCAACAGATATACTAGTCCCAACGAAAGTATTCGCATACCGATCTCAGGTCATTGTCTACTGCCCCTTTCAACCGCGCCAATTAAAAGAAAATCAACAGATATACTAGTCCCAACGAAAGTATTCGCATACCGATCTCAGGTCATTGTCTACTGCTTCTTTCAACCGCGCCAATTGAAAGAAAATCAACAGATATACTAGTCCCAACGAAAGTATTCGCATACCGATCTCAGGTCATTGTCTACTGTCCCTTTCAACCGCGCCAATTAAAAGAAAATCAACAGATATACTAGTCCCAACGAAAGTATTCGCATACCGATCTCAGGTCATTGTCTACTGCCCCTTTCAACCGCGCCAATTGAAAGAAAATCAACAGATACCTGGCGTTCTTTTGCACACATTCGTAAATACACGGTTCGGCTTAGTCGAGTGCACAGGCGGTTTGGCCACACCCACCGTTACAGGTAATCAACGGAAGGTCTTAAATTATCCCCAATAGGCCTGCCCAGGGACTGCTGCCTTATCGTGATGGGCAGGTTTGTGCGCTTTGATGATTCCTGGAGCCATGCCGGCGGAAGCGTATGCTTCTGGTAGGGCCACCCTAGCCGGACAGGTCGAGGAGAAGTCAGACGAAATGCAGTCCACAACCTCCCCAACTCCCTCTTCCTCCCCCTGTCCACCCCGCCCTTCTACTTAGCCCTTTCCCCCTATTTCATTTTCATATTTCACCCACTCATCGTCTCGATTAGCCAAGTTGCAAAAATATGAGATGTGTAGCCCAAATATCAATCAATCCCAATGGACCTGTTTAGGTTAGACGGTAGGAATTAGCGAATTAAAAAATTAAGTTGTCACCTTGGACTCGGCTGTGTCGTAAGCATCAGAATACATTCATTGGGGCAGCAACTTTAGACATAGGCTATGTTTGCATGGCGGACCGTACTGAGTACCAGACTGAGAACTGTCATGGTCGCTTGCGTTTATATGAAGGTGTACCCAAACTTGATTTCGGTCTCGCGCCACATTGGTCGTACATAATCCTACTTTTTCCTTCTGCCATATAAAATTAATTTAAAGATGCATCCCGGCGAACAAAAGTTTCCAAGTTGTTGTAAATATTTTACTTGATTTTTGTTGATGGGAACTACAATCATTTTCCATCTTATTCACCTACAAACAGCGTTAGTTCAAAGTTCCAGTTCTTCAGTCAGTACGTTCTACCCGTTTACATGATATGACTGAGTCGGTCTTTCGGTACGGTCTAGCTTTTTTGGCGGACCGGACCCAGTCGGTTCGGTCCCACTTTTTAGGTGTTTACATGGCCCTGGACCGTACTCAGTACCGGACTCAGTCCGCCGTGTAAACAGGGTAATAGGAACGCTTATATGCGATAGATCCATGTAAACAACGCTACTCTTGCGGCGGACTGTACCCGCCGTGCGTGTCGTGTGGCGAACCTGGCGGCGAGACAGAGAACTGAACCACCTCACTATGATAACACAACCGCCAAGGTCACGTCGTGACGTCATGCACACGGAGAGGTACAGACGAGCAAGCAAAAAACAAGAGACGGTCACGACGCGCGAAGCACATTCACCTTCTGTCTGTCTTACTGACTGTCTGTCTTGCTGTCTTGCTGTCTGTCTGTCTGTCTGTCTGTCTTGCTTGCTGTTTGTCTGTCTGTCTTGCTTGCTATGTGTCGCTCTGTCTGTCTTACTGTCTGTCTTACTGTCTGTCTGTCTTGCTTGCTGTATGTCTGTCTGTCTGTATGTCTGTCTGCTTGTTTGTCTGTCTGTCTATCTGTCTGTCTGTCTGTCTGTCTGCCTGTCTGTCTGTTTGTCTGTATGTCTGTCTGTTTGTTTGTTTGTCTGTCTGTCTGTCTATCTGTCTGTCTGTCTGCCTGTCAGTCAGTCTGTCTGTCTGTCTGTCTGTCTATCTGTCTATCTGTATGTCTGTCTGTCTATCTGTCTGTCTATCTGTATGTCTGTCTGTCTGCCTGTCAGATTGTCTATCTGTCTGTCTAGCTGTCTGTATGTCTATCTATCTTACTGTCTGTCTGTCTGTCTGTGTGTTTTGCTGTCAGTCTGTCTATCTTGCTGTATGTCAGTCTGTCTATCTATCTATGTCTTTGTGTATGTCTATCTGTCTTGCTGTCTGTCTATCGCCCGCCTGGCGGGAGATACAGGTACCACGCGAGTATGGATTCGTAATACTGTTGTAT